>LNAC01000797.1:461312-488605 GCA_002007465.1 Ailurus styani | reverse complement strand
TTTTTCCCTCCCTACCCCCCATGGCCCCCCACCCTGCCCCTCAAGTTTGAGAGGAGCTTTCTTAGATTAAGTATTTTAACATAGGTTGTGGCATTCCTGTTCTTCCTAAATGAGTGAATTTCTTGTAGTGCTCAGACCTAAAACAGTACATGATGATGCCAGAAAAATAATCATAAACCAAAACTCCAAAGCCACAGGAGAGAATATAATTTTTGAACTTGCATGAATGGAAGTTCAAATTATATTAAAGGCTATCTGTTAGTATGGGCTCAGTCATACACAGGCTTGCTTTTATTCCAGAACTACATATACACTGGGCTAACACATTCAAGCACTAGTCATTGTTGTCGCTGGATCATGACCTTTGACCTTGTCTCAGATGCCACTGAAACGGAAACAAAAAAATCTTTTACTTTTACCCACACTTTTTAAGAACAAAATGTGAGCTTCCTCTCAGCTATGGATGTAGTTCTGATGGAGTACACTCTTTCTTATTTGAAAGAAAGATTTTTTTCATAAAACCATTTAGTTTCAATGTTAAATAATGGACAAGGAAATGAATATAGCTATTTTATTCTAGACAAGTAGACTAGTAATAGAAAATAGGTTTATATGTAAGGACCCTTTATAGTGTAAGGGCCATACCTTAGACTCTTGCTCTCTAAACTTTTATAATCTTCCTGGAAAACAGCTGTCCTGGATCAATACATTTATTTTTTCTTCTGTATCCAGGATGCAGAGTATTTTTGGGAAAGTAACAAGTGTTGATTTCTAGCACAGTAGACACATGGCCTCCTTGAGTCCTTGATCTTGCTCTGTAACCAAACCAGAACTGTTCCAAACAGTGGTACCTAGTTACGCTCTGCAACTATGAGATACCTTCAGTATTTTCTTTATGTCTTCTGTCTGACTCCTCATATCTAGCTGATGGTATCAACTAGTATTTACTTTGTGGAGTAAAAGGACATCATCAATATACAGCATATTGGTGCTCAAAATATATATGTCAAATTAAATGCTTAGTGTGCCTGTTTGAGTTGATATGAAATATGTGTCAGGCTGGACTCTCTTTGAAAATTTTGTGAAGACCGGCTTATACTATTACTCTCTATAATTACGCAGTCTTATAGATGGCAGGCATTTTGTGGAACGTCTCTCTCTATGTCTTAAGATGCTGGTAATAACAGCATGTGATTTTGCTATCACTAAATTAAAATTTCTTATTAAGGTTGCCCATTAAATCATGGAAGACTTACTGGCTAATGTGGTTTTTTTTTTCAGTGTTAAATGGCTTTGATTCAGCTATCAGAAAGATCCTTACTTTAAAGATATTTTTTAGCAGCAGTGATGGATTTATACCACTTTAAGTGCAGTCTTTCCTGCTCTTTTCTGTGATCTGACAAACAGACATACATAGTTAATGTGGTTTACAAGGAGGAGAATGATGGAGGTTGCGCATCCCCACTGGTGGTTTTTGATGCATTTCTTGTGTCCCAGCTGTCTGAGACTTTAACGAGTCAACACCACCGAGAGCCCTGGAGAAGGTGTGGGTACGATTCTTGTCAGATCCAAAAGCAGCCATGTCATCATTAGTTCAGATAAGAGTTAGATAAAGTGGGCGCCTGGGTGGCTCAGTGGGTTAAAGCCGCTGCCTTCGGCTCAGGTCATGATCCCAGGGTCCTGGGATCGAGGCCCATATCGGGCTCTCTGCTCGGCGGGGAGCCTGCTTCCTCCTCTCTCCTCTCTCTCTGCCTGCCTCTCTGCCTACTTGTAATCTCTCTCTCTGTCTCAAATGAATAAATAAAAATCTTTAAAAAAAAAAAAAAAAGGAAAAGTTAAAAAAAAAAGAGTTAGATAAAGTATTAAACTATCCTCCTGGGACAACTATATCCAATATTAAAGAAGAGGAAACCCACCATAGCCATGTAGCCAATGTGGCCACAATTCAAATATAGCTCATTTCCTTGTAAATTTGAATTATAATTCTTTATTCTGTGTAGTATAAACTAAAAACTAAATCTAGTATTTTCCCTCCGTGGTAGTTATTTACTGAGGATATTCAGAAAACACAATAAGGTTATCCACTTAAATCTATATTAAATTTTTACTTTTATTTGGATATATTTTATACATTTCAGATTTTTTTTTAATTTCAAAACACAATGAGGTGAGTTTATAATGACACAAAATAATTCTTTGGTAGACTTGTTGCCTAACCTGGCTCTCTCCTTATCTAGCTGGGTGATTTTGAGTATGTAATTAAACCTCTCCTGGCTTGATTTATCTGAGAAAGGATGTGGTGGGAGCAAGCTTACCTCTAAAAATCCATTCTAATTATAAATTAATATAATTTTAAAACACAACCTTGCAAAGTGCATGAAGGAGGTATTATATTTTCCAGATGGGGAAACTGAGGCAGACAAAAATCAGTTACTTATTTAAAGCCCCCCCCTTTTTTTTTGGTATAGAGTAAAATTCATTGATGGAGTTGAATGAAAACCTCATGACTCCTTATTCCAAGCACATGCCACTTTCTACTACTTCTTGGAAGAAATATTGAATGCAGTAAAATACTCAGCCTCAGCTGTGCGTAAGTGCTTTGAGTTCCGTGTACTGCCTTTTCTTTCTGTGCCTAAGTATACATCAGTAATTATCTTAATTTGATTTGCTGCCATTTGAATAAAATGGAAGAAACCAGCCCTTGTCTTAGTTTCCAACTGACTTCATTCTTTCCTGCTCGCAGAATTCTGTCTAGTTATGTTTCAGATGGAATGACTTGACAGATTCCTTTTAAGTTAAAATCATTGACTCAATTATGGAATATCCTTCTTGTGCATAATGATGTTGTGAAGCATACTAGCGGAGGACAGACATGATGCCTTCCCAAAACAATTGTAGTTTCTAGTTTAGCAGATGAAACAGACGGGTGGGAAGCAGAGGCTGACACACTGCTGCTGTAGCACCTCAGTTCTGTGATTTGAACTGAGATGCCTTCTCCTACCTGCATTCTGTCCAGCTATTAAAATAATCCTTTCTTATATCTGATGACAGCTTATTCTCAATTGATTGTGTCTGTGGAGAAAGAGACTGGGTGGGGAAGAGTCTGGGGCTGATTGCAGCTTTCTTTTTTAAAATTAATATGATTTTGGTGAAATATACATAACATACTAGTTATCATTTTAACCATTCATAAATGTGCAAATTCAGTGCCATTAAATACATTCTGTGGGTTGTATAACCATCACCACTATGTATACTAACAACTTTATTGTCCCCAACATAAACTCTGTACCATTAAACATTAACTCCTCCCCGCTCTTCCCCCAGCCTCTGGAAACCTCTTCAATTTCTGCCTCTATAAATTTGTCTATTTAGGTTCTTCGTATAAGGGGAATCATACAATATTTTCCCTTTTATGTCTGGCTTATTTCACTAAACATGTTTTTAAGATCCATCCATGCTATAACATGTATCAAAATTTTGTTCCTTTTGGGGGCTGAAAAATACTCCACTGTGTGTGTGCGCGCATGTGTGTGTGTGTGTGTGTGTGTGTGTGTGTATACCATATTTTATTTGAGTTCTTGCTTTCAATTATTTTGTAGATATACCTAGGAGTTGAATTTCTGGGATATATAGTAGTTCTGTCTTCAAACTTTTAAAGAAATACTAAACAGTTTTCCACAGGGGCTGTACCATTTTACATTTCTGTCAGCACTATATGAGATTTGCAATTTCTCTGCATCCTTGCTAGCACTTGATATTTTCTGTTTTTTTTTTAATAGCCTTCCTAGTAGATGTGAAGTGGTATCTCATTGACTTTGATTTATATTTCCCTAATGACTAATCATATTGAGTGCCTTTTCATGTGCTTATAAAACCTTTCTTTTGTAGCATGTATAATAAAGCATACTTTGTATCCTAGAGATACATTACTTGATAAAGTTTATACATACTCTTGATGTCTTATTCAATCAATATCTGTTCTTTCCCTGGGCTTTGACATTTCTATCTCACAAGTCCAAACTCTTGTGATTTTTATTTTTTAAAGGAAGCTTCCATATATTTAACTTTCTCACTGACTCTAATCTACTATATTGGAGCCTGACATGGAGATCCATCCCAGAACTGAGCCGAAGGCAGACACTTAATCAGTGGAGTCAGCCCTACTATATTTTCTTAAAGGAAGCCACTCCAGCAGCTCTTGAACCCAGCTAAAGATACATGAAAGCATTTTAAAGTTTTTATAGTAATGATGGTTAGCAAGAAGGGAGTTGACCAAAGATCATTTTGAGTCAAATGACATTTAACATGTCACATTTATGTTTAAAAAATATCTCTTTGAAAGGGAAACATTATAAAATTATTTTTCCAAGTTTTCAATTTCTGAGATAAAAAATACAAGGTGAAGGCTACTCACGTAATAGTTGGAATATTTTACCAACATTATTATTTTTAGTTCATGCTGGAAGAGAGTGTTGGTGAATTTGTTAGAAGACAAAAAGAATGTGGGAGAGTCTCTCATCTAGGATATTTTTCCCTATTGAGTTTTACTGAAGGAAAAACTATTTAATTAAAATATTCATTTTGTTTAAAAAAAGGGCAGACAACTACATAGATATCATTTCTTGGTAATGGAAACAGACAATCTTGAAAAATCTATAAGAAATAGTCTTAGTGGTTTGTTTATTTTGATGATTACTTTAGATTTTTCTTAATTGAATACCTAGAAAATTTACCCTTATAGGGAAAATTTTCATGACCTCAGTTTCATAGTGAAAGGGTCTCTTGACTACTTGAGCACACCTATCTCTCATAAAACATTTTCATTTTGTTTAGAAGAAGCCCTTGTAGGATTCTAAATGTTTGGCCTCAGTGTAGTAACACAATGAGACACTAACACATTAGCATGAATACTTTATTTGGTGTAGCTACCCCTTAATGCAGAGCAGAGCTCTTATATAATGGGTTTAGGCACCAGAACATTTTGGTTATGGATACAGGCTCTTGATTTGGACTTGAATCAAGACTCCCTAGCTTACTAATTTTTAGAAATTAGGAAAGTTGCCTAATAACTACATGACTAGTTTCTTCATGTTTAAAAATGGGCATAGCAAAAAAAAAAAAGGGCATAGCAAAATACTGACTTTGGAGGGACATTTTGAAGATTAAATAAATGAATCCAAGTAGCAGAATGTCTGGGAAATACGTATTGAAGTAGTATTAGCTAGCTAACAATATTAGTAATAATTTTTGGTAGGGGTATAAAAAGAAGAGACAAGTACAATTTCTCGGCACTTGCTATTCCTTAATTCCAGATGGAGCCGCAGAGACAAGACAGAAGACAGTGGATTTCCTGGGAGGAGACAGTGTGAAAGTGATGTTGAACGTGGAGCTTGATGGTGGGCAATGGCAAACTTCACCTGTTTCATAATTTCATCATGGACCTAAACATATGAAACACTGAAAACCATAAATAAGGAAAAATACCACAGAAAGTGACTTTCCAGCATGAGTCGGAAATGCTTTCTGGAGATGATGAAGAAAGAGTCCGGATGTTTTTAGGTTTCAGTTCTTAGAATAAATCAATTGCATGAATTTCTTTAGTTCTCATCAAATCCTGCTTCTTGACTATAGAATTACTGGGACAAAACTGGAGACCTTTTTTTTTTTTAAACGTTAAAACAAATTTTATCGAAGTATAATTAATGTACAGTTAAATGCAGCTCTGTTATGGGGCACCGGGGTGGCTCAGTCATTTAAGCATCTGACTTGATTTCAGCTCAGGTCATAATCTTAAGGTTGTGAGATCGAGCCCCATGCTTGGTGGGGAGTCTGCTTCAGATTCTCTCTCACCCTTTCCCTCGGCTCCTCCCCCCATACTGTCTTTCTCTCTCAAATAAATAATTAAATCGTAAATGCAGCTCTCTTACATATACAGGCAAGTGAGTATTGACAAATGTATATACCTGTGTAGCCTTCTACAATCAAGATATAGAAGAATACTAAGATTACTCCCCCCAAACATCTGGTTTTCCTTTGTAGCCAGTTTCCCCCACCATAACCTCAGACAATACCTGGCCTAATTTTGGAATTATAGACTAGGTTTGGTTTGTTGTTGTTTTTCTAGAATTTTTTATAATGGAGTCATATAGAATATATTCTTATATTTGGCTTATTTCATTCAGCATGGTGGTCATATTAAAGTGAGATTTGTTCCTATTAAAAGGGCATTGTCACTTATACAAACTCATTTTTTTTTTAGTTAGGGCTTTAAAACTACCAAATTGTATAGGAAAATTGAGTTAAGGGACAGAGATTACTATATGCCTGCCTGGTTCTGTGTAGCGTGGGCATGGCCTTGGTGACGAATATTTAAGATGCATGGCTGAGGGTGGCTCCTTCAGAGAGTACAATTAATGCCTCTCCCTCCATTATGCTGTCATGTCTTTGAGTGAATTCTTCTCTTGGATTCAGCTGGAAACATGGTAGGATGAGTTTTTGTGGGTTTTTTTTTTTCTTAGAGTTGATTATCAGTTTTTGTATTTTCCTTTAGTGCTGGGGATAAGCAAAGAAAATGTCTGATGGATCATCTTTGGAAATTCCCAGTTACCATGTTTGGTTGTGTCCAAAATAATCAGCACCCTAAAGTATGCATAATTTTTTGTTAGGCACTTTGGGGTATGAGAGAAACTCAAGTTACAAGCCTTGCTCTAGAAAAGCATGTGTATACATTAGAGTAGGATTTATGAAAAAAAGTTAGGTATTTACTTACACCTTGAAAATTGGTGATGTTTTAATTGTGATGAGTGAAGGGCATTCTCAGATGAGGGGGAAAGTATTGATAAAAGCTAAGAAGTTGGGAGGATAAGGAGGAAATTGGCAAGACAGGTTAATATGTAATGTATACCCTATAATCTGTTTTATCCATTGCACTGGAAGTAACTTGACAACAGAGATGATGTCTTCTTCCACTCTATTTGCAGAATTTATTTATTTTTTTCAAGGTTTTATTTATTTATCGGAGAGAGAGAGAGCACAAGCAGGGGGAGCAGCAGGCAGAGGGAGAAGCAGGCTTCCTGCTGAGCAAGGAGCCTGATGTGGGACTTGATCCCATGGGATCATGATCTGAGCTGAAGGCAGACACTTAACTGACTGAGCCACTCAGGGTCCCCTATTTGCAGTATTTAGCACAGTGCTAGGTATATAGGAGGTACTCAATAAATACTGGTTGAAGAAGTGAAGGGGTGCATGGAACTTCATGTCAAGCACTGGGCCTAGTGGGGAGTAGCTCTGTCTCTACTGTGCCTACACAGTTAAGAACCAAGACCAAGTCCCTGTTTAAGTAATGAACAGAATTGCATATGACTCTTGAGAATATGAAGACCACGTAGGAGGCAGCACTCCCCCTCTAAGCTCTGAGGAACACTAAACCTAAAAACTCTATTTCAAAAAAATGACAAAGACCCAATTTGTTCAACCTGAAACTTAATGTTTCTGTTATTTTAATATTGAATTCTAATACTTAAATATTGAAATAACTTTATGGGTCATTCAGAGGAATCTGTAGAAGAATCTGTCCTTTTATGGGAATGTTGAATTTATTTACAAGGTCTCAAGACTTTTTCTTTTTTAAGTGGTCTGCACACCCAGCATGGAGCCCAATATGGGGCTTGATCCCAGGACCCTGAGATCAAGACCTGAGCTAAGATCAAGAGTCAGATGCTCTTGGTTAACTAAGCCACCTAGGTGTCCTTCTCAAGACATCTTACTTTCTAACACTTTAAGAAAAAAAAAATCAGAACAAAATCAGTCATCAGAAACAGTAAGCTATTATAGAGATATGAGAGAGAATAAGGTAAAATAGAGAATATCCGTATCCATGTCTTTATCATGTCCAAACAAACTAGCTCTTTAAAAAGTATGACCACTTAATTTAATATTTATCCTAGACAAAACCATACATTCCTTGAAAGGAAACAAGCCTTAATTTGGGACTTAATTATGCTTTGTACAAGGACTATTGTTTCTAATACACACTGAATCTGAATTTCTTAGGGAGAAAACTGTACTGATTAATTTATTTTGAAAAATTTGTAAGTTTCATTCTAAAAAGACTCCTGGCACTTATATAATTTCACTACTGTTTTTAGTTTAGTTATATTTTAAATGTCATTTAGAATGTGCATGTTACTGAATTTATCCTCATGAAAAATTTCTCCTCATGAGACTATCTGGAGTTACTAAACACAAATAATCAAGTAGTATATTTTTGTTTTTCAGACTTTTTGTTTAAATTCTAGTTAGTTAGCATAGTGTAATACTGGCTTCAGGAGTAGAATTTAGTGCAGGGTCTTAAATAACTGCTGCCTTTACATGGTACTCCGTTTTTCAAATTGTTTCAATTGGTGTCACACTTTAGCAAATAAGTTTGAAAGCATGAATGGAAGATGTCCAAATCCAGCAGTTAAACCTAGGAATTTTCATATCAGAGATTATCAGTTTTCCTTTACCATAGGATGAGCAGAGAAAGAAATTTTCTTTTGTAAAACTGGTACTAAAATTTTATAAGATTCCATCAAAAAGAGTAATTTCTTATGACATATGAGAGTTCTATTCATTCTAAGTATAAAGATGAAATGTCCTGTCCTGTTCCAAAATTAGTCTGTAATTAGGTTAAATTTTCTCCCACAGTTCATCATTATTTGTTGGTTAATCATCATATTTCAAAAATATTATTTTGTGGTGTCAATGGAAAAGTTTCCTTGTCCTAACTGTGGGTGGTCAGTGAGCATATTATAAATATTGCTCAGTGCAGTATTAGTATAGTTGTCCCAAGATACTGCATATGAAAATTTCTTGGTTTAACTAATCTGTATTATCTTCTTGTTATTTTAATAACCAAATTTACAATAATGAGGACAGACCTTCCTTTTCTCTGTTCTTTAAAAAAATTCAGACATACCTAGTGTTGTCATAGTCATGCCACATACCTTTCCCCCTAAATATTTTTGCTTACACTTTTCCCTCTGTCTAGAATGTACTTTATCTTGTCAAAATCCAACTCATCTCTTAAGATCCATTCATATTCTTTTATTCCTCCTAACAAGTGGTAACTGCATGTTCTGAAACTTCAGTTATTTGCATTTTCTTTTGACTTGTATCAGATTCTGCTTTTCGTTTATTTGTATTGAACATCTGCTAGTAGCCATACCATGAACTAGGCCACTACTGAGTTTATGTTGTGATGGGAAAGGCAGATAATTTAACACACTATTAAATTAAAGGATGATATTTGCTATCACAATTTTTCTTCAACATTAGGGTCTAACTAGAGCAATTTGGCAAGAAAATAAATAAAAATCATCCAATTTGGAAATGAAGAAGTGAAACTATCTCTATTTGCAATTGACTTGAGTTTGCTTATAGAAAACCCTAAGCAACAGGTACATAAAAACTACTAGAACTTTTAAATGAATTCAGCAAGGTTGCAAGATACAGGGTCAACATACAAAAATTAATTGCATTTCTATGAACTGGCAATGAACAATCTGAAAATGAAATTAAGAAAGCAGTTTCATTTATGATACCATAAAATGAATGAACTATTTAGTAATAAATGAAACAAATGCACACTTAACCACTGAAAATTATGAAACATTATTGACTAAATTAAAGAAAACCTAAATAGATGGGAAAATGTGTCATGTTCATGGATTACAAGATTTACTGTTGTTAATATTATGATGATCTCCAAGTTGATCTACTGATTCAATACAGTCCTTCTCAAAACCTGCCTTTTTGCAGGAATTGACAAACTGATTCAGAAACCCACATGGAAATTTAAAGGAACCAGAGTAGCTAAAACAATCTTGAAAAAAGAGAACAGGGCGCCTGGGTGGCTCAGTGGATTAAAGCCGCTGCCTTCGGCTCAGGTCATGATCCCAGGGTCCTGGGATCGAGGCCCGCATCGGGCTCTCTGCTCGGCAGGGAGCCTGCTTCCTCCTCTCTCCTCTCTCACTGCCTGCCTCTCTGCCTACTTGTAATCTCTCTCTGTGTGTCAATAAATAAATAAAATCTTTAAAAAAAAAAAAAAAGAGAACAAAATTGGATGACTCAAACTACTTGATATCAGAACAGTAAACAATACAATGTGGTATGTTCTATTAGTATAGACCAATAGGATAGAGTCTGGTAATAAATCCTTATATTTTTGGAAAATTAATTTTTGACAAAGGCGCTAAGAAAATTCACTGGAGGAAAGAATAGACTTTTGAACAGTTTTGGAACAACTAGATATGTACATGCCAAAGAGTGATGTTGAACCTTTCCCTCATACCATATACAATAATTAATGCCACATGAAATAGACTTGAAAGAGCTAAATGTAAGAGATAAAACTGTAAAACTCTTTGAGGAAAACATAGGCCTAAATCTTTGAGATCTTGAGTTAGGCAATGATTTCTTACAAATGATACCAAAAGCACAAGTGACAAAAGAAAAAATAAATTGTGGTCGGATATCTACACAAAGATGTCCATATTCAAAACCTAAAACCTGTGGTTAACTCACACGATAAAAGGGAATTTTCTGACGTGATTAAATTAAGGATCTCAGCATGGGGAGAGTATTTTAGATAATCTGGGTAGACAAGTATAAACACAAGGTTCTTATAAAGGAAAAAAAAGGGATGCAGGAGAGTCAGAGTCAGAGGAGGAATTGTGAAGACAGAAGCAGAATTTCCAGTAATGTGGGACCATAAGCCAATAAATGTGTGCAATCTCTAGAAGTTGGAAGAGGCAAGGAAACAGATTCTCCTAGAGTCCTCAGAAGTAGTGCAGCCTGCCACACCTTGATTTTTACCTATTGAGACCCATTTTGGACTTTTGATGTCTATAATTGTAATACAGTAATTTGGTGTTGGTTTAAACCATTAAGTTTATGATAATTTGTTATAGCAGCAGTAGAAACCTTAATGCATTGATAAATTGGGCTTCATTAAAATTAATTTTTTGTGCTTCAAAGGATAATATCAAGTAAGTGAAAGACGTCTCCCAAAATGGGAGAAAATATTTGCAAATCACATATCTGATGAGTTGTATCCAGAAAATATGAAGGACTCTTACATTTAACCAAAAAAGACAACCCGATTACAAAATGAGCAAAGGATCTGAATACACATTTCTTTAAGGAAGATAAAAAATGATCAATAAGCACATGAAAAAATTCTCAAATCATTAGTTATTAGGGAAATGCGAAGGGAAACCACAATGAGATACTTCATAACCACTATGATGGCTATAATAAAGAAGATGGATGATAACAAGTGTTGGCGAAGATGTAAGAAATTGGAACCCTCATATATTGTTGGTGGAAGTGTAAAATGAGTCAGCTATTTTGGAAAATGGTTTTTTGATCCTCGAAATGGTAAATACAGAATTACTTGTGATCCACCAGTTCTGTTCTTTGTTATATACCCAAGAATTTAAAACATATTTTTACACAAAAACTTGTACATGAATGTTCACAACAGCTTCATTTTAATACTTCAAAGGTAGAAGCAAGCCAAAATATCTATCAGCTTGTGAATGGATAAATAAAATGTGGACTATCAATACAATGGAAAATTATTCAATAAAACAATAATGATCTAACCTGCAGCATGGATGAACTTTGCAAACATACCAAGTGAAAGAAGGCAGACACAAAAGGCTACATATTTTATATTTCTGTTTATAAGAAATGTCCCGAATAGACAAATCACAGAAAGGAGATTAGTGGTGCCAGAGATTGGGAGTATGTGTCATAAGTAGGGAGTGACTGCTACTGAGTATGGGGTTTCTTTTGGAAGGGATGAAAATATTCTAGAATTAATGGTAATGGGTGCCAATCTTTGTGAATACGGTGAAAACTACTAAATTGTACACATTAAAAGGTAAAATTTATGGTATGTGAATTATATCTCAATAAAGCTGTTATTAAAGATATGAAAAATAAAATAAATTTAAGGGCAATAAATGCTCTGAGAGGAAAAGCGTGAAGTGCTGCCAGAACCTCAGAGTGCTACCCTGACATGACATGAAGTGTTATGGTAGACTTATTTATTAGAGAGATATCTAAGTTGGAATATAAAGTAATTTGCAGATTCATATTCTCTTGAAATCTGTGAACTCCCTTATGACAAGGACTATATTTCTGTGAGATGCCGTATCAGATAAGATAGCAGTTGAAGGGAATAGGACAATTAAGACACATAGTCAAGCCAACAGTACTAGCTAAATGTTGTAGGAGTAGTTTCAGCTTTATGGCTAGAAGTAAGGAATCCAAGAATTATAGCTATCTATAGTCAGGATTAAGGTATTGAGCTCCAAGAGAAAGACAATGAAGTATAGCCCGTGGCTATCAAGAAAGTTTGAACATGACTGGTAGTCAGGGACAGGGTATTCATTAAGAACGGATTATTGGACAGGGCAAAGGACATCTCAGTCCTAGAAAGTACATGGGAAGCCACTTAAAGAAGACTCTGCGATGGCCAGCCCAGGTCCCCTTGGCACTCACTGTCCTCATATTGATATCCTCCATAAACTTCTATGACTTTTTGCTTGAAGAGGGCTTTTAGCCCTCATGGAATAATGGGGAATGCTTGAGGATGGACATACCCTGGAGCTGCCCTCAGCCACTAACAAATGGACATTGAATGATAAATATTCTAAATTCTTCATTGCTTGGAAGGGACAATTCTGAGAAATGTGCCATACCATCATCTGGAGGTGCCGAGTGGAGCTGAGTCCCTGATTCCTGCAGAAATAACCTCTTCTTTAATGCATACCATGTTGGTTTGCTTCTGTTTCTTGTCTTGTTTTTCTGTTTCATACTGATTCTTCCTAGGATCATCTTATAAAAAACTCAGTTATACTCATATCCTTACATTTGGGTCGGCATCTGGAAAAATCATTTCAGATACCACCAAAGCAAGGACTATGAGTTAGGACATTAGGGAGCAATAAGGGTGATAAACTAAATCTCACTGACTAATGTAAGTGGCTAGGATGGAGCATGAAGACATTTTGTTCTTAGGGTTGTGGCAAAGTCGTACTAAGGATAGTCTGATGCCATTGGTTAATGCTGGCCTCCAGTTCTTTGGGACATTGTCAACTGAAAGAGAAAACAAGCTTACTTTAGCTAAAATCAAGTAGAAAATGGAAATATTATTAAGAAGGATAATATAATAGGTATGGTTTTTCTCCTTCCAGTCTCTCTCCTTCCCCATTCTGGTAACAGACCTCACTCACCCTCTGGAACTCAAAAATTACCCTGTGATCTAGGTTGGATCAGTTCTAGTAGCTTCCCCTCCCATCTGTAGTGATTGGTTCCAATCTGCCCATCTTGGTCCATTCAGGTCACAAAGTAGCATAAATTGGGATGTCGTATAAACAGCAGAAGTTTGTTTTTCACAGTTGTGGAGGCTGGAAAGTCCAAGATGTGGTGCTGGCAGATTTAGTGTATGATGAAGGTCCACTTCCTGGTTCATCAGTGGCTGTCTTTTCACTGTGTCCTCATATGGCAGAAAGGGAAAAGGAGCTTTCTGGGGTCTCTTTTATTAATGATGCTAATCTCATTTATGAGGGCCCTGCTTTCATAATCTAATTACCTTCCAAAGGCCCTACCCCCAAACACCATCATTTGGGGCTGTGGAGTACACAGTCCTTGTGCGGTACACAGTCAGCCTATAGCACTGACCAATTAAAAACCTCACAGAAATTATATAAACTGAGGCTAAGAAAGTGCATGTTTCTTGCCTTTTATTTTGCTAAGTGGTTTGCCAAAATTGAATGATGTAAGCCTGGAGCTATGGGACTGACGAAAGCCATATACAATGGAAAAGAATTGGAACTATGTACAAGGGAATATAATGAGGAGCGAAAGATGAAGAGAGGTAGGGAGAGGGAAATTGATTCTGAAAATGAAAAGGAATTAATGAATTATGGCAATCTATTAGACACTCTGTACTTCCTAGTCAATCACTTCTTTTTGGCTTTCATCGATTTACGTTGAGTCTATGAATTGCAACTGAGTGTCCTAACTATTAAATAGCTATCTTTCCTAAGCACTTTCTCTGTGTCAGACTGTGTTCTCAGTACTACGTATATATTCTCATTTAATCTTTACAGCAGCTTTGTAAGATATGTATTCTCCATTTTATTGGTAAAAAGACTAAGGTTTAGAGATTACAAGTAGTTTGCTCATGCTTAGATAGTTGTTAGTGGTGGAAGCAGGGTCTTAAACATACGTACAAGTTTTTTCATAATCCAGCATTGTTCTGGGAGCTAAGTGGTGCTAATGCCTCAGAGAGAATGTTGGCAGACTTATATCTGAAGAGTTGGAGAAAAGGCAGCCATCATAGTTCATACATATTTTTGTTCTCTACGATACCTGTATGCTGTCTTTCAAATAGTCATTAATTCTTCAACATATTGTCATTGAATGCCAAATTACCCATGTAGAAACAAAGATTCTAACTTCAATAGATTTTATTCGACCAGGAAGGGATATATCTGTATACATATACATTTTTAAAAGTGTGTTAGAGTCTGGGCATTGTGCTTTAAGTCCATATTAATGGTTATAAGGAACATTCAGGAGGAAATAAGTTTTTACTTGAGTAGGGAAATAGGATTCAGAAAAAGCTTTATAGAATGGAGTCTTGATGTGAATAAATTTGTGTTATTCAGGGTGAAGAGGAAGACATTCCAAGGAGAGAAAGTGGCAAAAACGTGAAGCCATAAAACAGAATTCACATAATGGGGTCTGTAAAGAGTCAGCTTGGCTCAGTTGTGGGGTATTGATGGGATGTAGGCAATGATTAATTCATGGAAGAACTTCCATATAATTCTAGGAAGTTTGAACTCTATCCAGTAGAAAAGAAGGAACCATTTAAAATTTGTTTTCACAAAGATGACATATGAAGATAGACTTAAAAATAGAAGGTGATTTTGACTTACGCAAGATGGGTAATGAAGAAGCAATTTAGAAGACTTTGTTATAGTCCAGACACGAGACTCTAAATTTCTGAATCAACATTGTAAGAGAGGGAAAACGAGGAGGGAATGGATAGAGATATTGAAGAATTTTTTTAAGCTTTTATTTATTTATTTGATGAGAGGAAGAGCACAAGCGGAGGGGGGGAGCAGCAGGCAGGAAGAGAGGGAGAAGGAGACTCCTTGCTGAGCAGGAATGCCCATGTGGGTTTTGATCGCAGGACCCTGAGATCATGACCTGAGCCGAAGGCAAATGCTCAACTGACTGAGCCACCCAGGCACCCCAGTGTTGGGGAATTTAAATGTGGGTTTTTTTTTCTGAAATTTGAAATTTGGTTATCTGTACTGTAATAAAACAGTGCTTTCCTCCATATAATACTTATAAGTAAAGCTGTATCTGAAATACAGTTCCAATCTTAAGATTATCTCTACATAGCAAAATATTATCAGTAAGCAAGTACTGATTGAACAGCCATCATGTGCCAGGTTAAAGGTTAATCTGTAACAATTAGATGGTTATTCACAGGTGTGATCATGTTTTACATCGTGTGACATTACATTAAAAGAACAACAGTGATTGCCAGGAAAGACCACACTTGGTTCACATTTGTGTCATCACTGCTTCACATTATTTCTGGATAATAGAATGTGCACAGTACATGCTTGTTCCATGAAGGAGGGATGAACACATTTCATGGAATTGCTGGATTTTAAAAAAAATGAAAAATTTTATAAAAAATGGATTATTTCATTATTTAAAGAAACATTTATATGTTTCTCAAATATCCAGCCTCTTGTCATCAGGAAGGTAACTAGCTAAGATTGTTACTTTTTATCCATACACTTTGAAACTATGAAAATACAGACTACAGGCTGATCAAGAATAAGTAATTTAATTGCCCGGTGCCTCAGTTTACTCATTAGAATAGTTGGGATAAGATTGTTTTCCCATGGGCGCCTGGGTGGCTCAGTGGGTTAAAGCCTCTGCTTTCAGCTCAGGTCATGATCTCAGCATCCTGGGATCGAGGCCCGCATCAGGGTCTCTGCTCTGCAGGGAGCCTGCTTCCTCCTCTCTCTGTCTCTCTGCCTGCCTCTCTGCCTACTTGTAATCTCTCTCTCTGTGTCAAATAAATAAATAAATAAAAATCTTAAAAAAAAAAAAGATTCTTTTCCCTCTACATTACTAAGATGTTTTGAGGATTATTTGGGTTTAAAATAATTAAAAATAAGTCTGAATGGATGACTAAGCTCTTCGGAGAAAATGCTGTTTACACACAAGGTAATCATTTCAACTTGTAAAGTTGGCTAATACAGAATTTGTCTTAGAAAGTAATCACATGTTATCTGGGGATCCTATTTTGGCTTGAAAACAGATGCAGTTTTATATTATCTTAATCCAATATCCAAACATAGGGATTTAAATAAGGAGTTAGGTAGTCATTAATAAACAGATATATTTAAAATCTACCATTTTCTCCATCCTTCTGAGACTTAAAGACAGATGATTTTGTTCCTGAGACCTAAAATTTTCATCAGTTTTTCAAGGTAGAGAGGATTCAACATATGTATTTGGAATACAAGTATGTTTCAATAAAATCTTGATTATTCAGCACCCAAAGTCTGGTACACTAAAGTCTCTAAAAATAAATTAGAGCTCAATTACATAGTTTTAAGGAGAATTGTCAAGATGAATCAAAGGCTCCAGTTCACATTTAAGCCAGGAGTTGTAAATCTCTCTCTGTGGCCACTGGATAGCTGTGGCTTGTCATTCAGAGCTCAGTGTAAATCTCACCTCCTGAGAGAGATGTTTGCCTCAGCCGTCTAATCTAATCTAGCTGCTCTCTCCCACAGCATTCTGTCTTAAGTCTCTACATCACACTACATTTATTCATTTATTTACTTGCGCATTATCTGTTTCCCCTCAAGCTCTGTGAGAATGGAGACTTGTCTGTCTTGCTTTACCTCTCTCTCTCTGTTGCCCAAAACAGTATATTATGGGCTCTTGGTAAAAGTTTATTGAGTTCATGAGATAGGAATAAAAATCATAATTTGGATCTCTTGTCTTTAGAATAAATATTTTCAGTTTTCACAAGGTGGTGGTGTTATTTACCCACCAAAGAGAGTGCTGTGGCAAGCACAATTAGATGTTCAGTTGCCATAGTTAGAAGTTTATAGGAAACCAAGTTGAGTATGACAAAGCAGTTGAAGTGGTGACTAATTCTGAATTAAGAGAAATATTTTGAGTAATGCTATAATATCAAAGGGTACTGATAAAATATAATTTTATTAATAATGTAAAAGAACTTCAAAGAATACTGATTTATCCTTTGATTTACTAACTTGGTTGGGTTGAAAGATGGTCATGGAGCACAGGCCTAACAACCATACATGCTGCACTCAACTTTTATTTAAAGTAAACCAAGGAACAGGTGTTACATTTACATACACTTGATCTTAGCCAAAAGGCCGAGAAGTGATAGGAACAGGTGTTACACTTAGAGCAAATGTAAGTTGTACTATTTGTTCTATAATCAGCATTGATATCTCAAATTTATATTAAAAGTATAAATTATTATAATTGCTAAAAATAGATAAGAAATCAAGGAATAGAGTCATGAAAAATGGTTAAAAATGAAATCCATATACAGAGGAAAGGACTTTAGCATATAATTTAGAAATACTTCTCTCGGGCGCCTGGGTGGCTCAGTGGGTTAAAGCCTCTGCTTTCGGCTCAGGTCATGATCTCAGGGTCCTGGGATCGAGGCCCGCATCGGGCTCCCTGCTCAGCGGGGAGCCTGCTTCCCCCTCTCTCTCTGCCTGTCTCTCTGCCTCCTTGTGATCTCTCTCCCTCTGTGAAATAAATAAATAAAATCTTTAAAAAAAAAAAAAAAAAAAAAAAAAAAAGAAATACTTCTCTCAAAAGCATTAAAACTTTCAGTGTGAAACAATTCATATTTGATCTCATGTAAAAGTCATTTGTTCTCAATGTCACATCTTAAAAGTGCAAATTTATTTTGACTCCCTTTTTGCTGTTGCATTGTTCTTGGGAGGTCTTGAATGAAGTGTTGAGGTCCATTTTCATCGCATGGTCATGGAAGACTGGCCATTGGAAGGATGCCGCAGCCCTTCTTTCCTCTTACTTTCATTTTCCATTTCCTACCCAGGCCCTTATGCAGGCTCTGTCATGTTAATATTGTCAGTAATTAAGACACAGGTAATGCAAAAAATAATAATATCATACCTAACATTTGCTGGATGCTTACTGTATACCAACCATTATACTAAGGATTTTAAGTCTATTATCTTACATAGTCTTTGTGATAATAATGATAATAATGAGATAGGTACTATTGTTATGCCAATTTTACAATCAAATAACTAGGTTTGCAGAAGTTAGCTTAGTGAAGGTCCATCTTATTTCAGGGCTTGCATGCTTAACTGCTACTGTTTTGCTTACTATAGTGAATGTAGTTCAAGGCAGAGTTAGTGGAATGAATATGGAGAATAATTCTTGAAGTACAATGTGTATTAGTCAGGTTTATATAATAATGGACCTTAACTGACAACTTCAAGATTTCAGAGACTTATAAAAACAAAAACATTTAGTTTCCCTGTAGGTTCAAGTCACTCCACATATTTTCATTTTGGAACCAGTAGCTGCTGGGGCATAGTCTTCCTAAGGAGGAGCAAAAGAGTAAAAGAATGTTGTACTAACTATAGCCTGTGCTCTAAATAGACAAACTGTCACTTCTGTTCAGATTCCAATGATCAACACAGGTCATGTGACCAAGCCCAACATCTATGAGGCAAGAAAGTATACTTCTCCCACAGAGTGAGAATTGTGACTGGGATGATGTCCTGTATATATTTTCATATGGCAGAACCTTCTTTGTTCTCCCTATGTTCCCCAAATCTGTGGATCCCATCAACCTTCTTATTTCTTTTAAAAGACTCTATTTGAACATATTCTCATGAAAACTTGATTGGTCCCAATCCTCAATTTTCATCTCCTCAGGTAATCAAAATAGTGGTCCTCAACCAAGGGTTGGGTTATTGGGAATTCAAAGATCGAGCAAAGTTAGCAGGCAGACGTGGTGTGGAAATGCTTCCTTCTCATCCTACTCCAACCCTCAAATCTTGTTGAGAACTACTTTCCTAAAAAATACTGCTTTCTTCTCTTCAAGAAGTAGGCCCCCATGAAGAAAGTAATACAGGGTAGTTTGGAGACCAAGTTGAGGTTTTTTTCCTTATATGTCCATGGAGATACATGGTTAGGACTTTCATTAGCTCAAAAGTTGAATTAAGGGACAAAATCTTGGAAAAAGCAAACTGAAGAAATGTGAGGCATTATGATAACTTGTAAGTATTTCCTGATTTCAGATGATTAAAATCTTGCTTTACTCAGTTATTGAGCTATCGTGGCTTTAAATTTATTAGCAGTCATTTTTCTTTTCTAAAACAATGTGAGTTATAGAAGTCTGCTAAGCCAGGCAACTGTTGATGTGCCTCTTTGATGTGGGCCCTGTGGTGAGGGCCATTGTCACTAACTTGGCTGAGAGGCAACAGGCAGCGTGTTATGTAGCAGAAGCATTATTCCTCATAATTGCAAACCATGGGGTAAGAAAACCAGTGCCTTGTTCTGACTTAAAACCTCAGGAAAATATAAATCCATATTGTTTCAAAGAAAAAAGAATGACTTCCAAGGGGCACACTGGCATTTTTTTCTTTGTGCTTTTAAATATGTAGAAAACCCATATGGATTCTACTCTTTTCAGAGATTACTGGCAGGTGAATATTTTCTCTTTGTATTCTTTTTCCACAATTTCATATTGTTTCTTTGTATGGTTTATAATAGTGTGTTGAGTGGAATCCTATTTATGTGGTTACATTTTGTAAAAACTAACTCACATGTAAAATTTGAATTTTAGAGAGTGAAAGAAATATGAAAAAAATATATAAATAAATTAGGGTAAAATAAAATAAATATAAATGTAAAATAGAGTAAAATAAAATAAAAGAGAATAAAATAACTATAGTTATAAATAAAATAGAGATGTATTCAAATAATTATTCTATCATTTAATTGTGATGTGAATTTAACAGAAAAAAGCAATTGCTTTGGACTGCTTCCCCATCTTGTAATATGAGAATTATAACTTTTCCCCTTGGACCTACCTTATAAATTAAATAATAGCACAGTACCCTATATGTAGTAATAGCTGTCTAATTCCTGTCTCTTTAAAAAAAAAACTGTTTTAACTAGAAAATGGACATACAGAAAGAACTACCCTCTGTATACCATTAGGGTCCATTGGATCCAATTTTAGCTTTTAGTGTCTTTTGAGAGCAATTCTAACTCTTTATAAGGATTGATATACCATGACTTTTATGGTTTCTTAGAGGTCTTCCAAAGGAAAAAGAGAACATTTACATTTTTTTAATTAGAGTAAAACTCATCCTATCTTGTAATTATCATATGAATCCATTGAGTCCTCTAGGATATCTTATGGGATTTTAGTGATATTTTTTTCCCGTGCCTTGAAACATTTTGCTATTTCATCACTCTAGGAATTATTTCAGTATTCATCTTGTATTCTCAACAATTCCAAAAAAGACTTAAAAATATAAAATTAAAAGGGAAGATGTTTTACAGTTTTTAAATGAATCAGAGATGAATGAAAAGAGCACTGTAGACTTTAATGATGTTGCTGAAATTTCTTATGTGAGATCTCAGAGCATAAATCTTCACATTTTGATATCCTAGATAAATTTTCTCCAAATCAAGAATAAGTATATGAATAAAGCATTTTTAAGGACACAAATACATATGGCATTCTCACCTCATTAGTGATTCAACTGGAAGGACTTAATCATATAATACTTTACTACAGAAACCTGATCCATCCCATCTTGATATAAGTTTATTGTTTACAATATTTATATCGCAAAATTCACTTTAAAAAAGAAGTTGAAATGTTTAAATTCTCGTTATAAATTGTAATAAAGTTTTTCACTATTTTCTTACACTTCCATAAATTATTCATAAAACTTAAAAATATATATTAAAAATTGGATGCAGGTGGTAAATGGTGATGACTAATTTTCCTGGCATGATAAGGGTAAGATATTCATATACTTCAGGTTGTCTGCGTGGCTCAGTTGGTTAAGAGTCCTGACTCTTGATTTCAGCTCAGGTCATGATCTCAGGATTGTGAGACTGAGCCCTGTGTCAGGAGACTGCTTAAGATTTTTTCTCTCCCTTTCACCCTCTCTCCTCCCCCGCCCCCCCCAAAAGGTATTCATATACTTTGACCTAATATTGTAACCCCAGGAATTTGTCTTGAGAAAATATTTCAACCCAAGCAAGAAGAAATTCACTGCAGCACAAAATAAGAAAAAGCTAAATGTATAACATATAAAATGCTTTAATAAATTGTGGTTTACCAGCAGGGTAGTATATCATGTAGCCTCCAATAATGATAATTATGAAGACTATGGAAATTTAGAAAAATATTTATGATGCTGAATAAAGACAACAATATGTTAACATATACATAATGATTATAAATGGACTAAAAAGAAAAACATTAACCATGTTGTCCTTCAATTATGAAAAAGAAAGCAAATTATCAAAATTAGCTAAGCTTAATTCTGCTCTTAATCATGTCTTACTCTCATTGCTTGGTTGTAGAGCTGAACTCAGATTTTTGAAAATTTCCACAAAGTAGAACTTCATCATGTTTATGGGACATCCTGAAGTCATTTTGGTTAAATAGGTTATTTCTACTCTCCACTTCTGTTTCCTGTCTCATTTAACTTCCTTCTTCCGAGAGATATGCACAATAGCTTGAGTTATTTTACAGACTTTCTTCAGTAATACTCCGGGTAGGCAGGAAAGTGTATGGACTTTCAAAGAAGGCCAGCACACTTGTTCTAAATTTGAGAACCTAAAGAATTTCATTTGATGCTCAATTGTGTATTCTTGCCTGTTTTTTTCCCCTTCCTAGTTAGGTTGTAAGTTTTTTGAAGGCAGAGCTGGTTTCCCAGTTCATATACGAGATATGGTCAAAACCCACACAAATATTTTTCAGATTAAATAAATTTAAATGCTTCTGAGAATAAACCTGGTGTGATATGAATAATACATCTTGAGACAAAGGGAAGTGACTGAAGAAAACAGATTTCTTGAGTGCCTGAAATGTGCCAGTCATGAGGGTGAATATTCTATGTCTATTCTTCAGTGATTCACTAAGATTTGTAAAATACATATTTTCACCCATATTTTTAATAGATGATAAAGTTTAGGCCCCAAAATGTTATATGTTCAATACCACACTGCTGTTAAGTTTCTGGGCCAAAATTCTAATACTGCCTACATGTCCACACATGGTCTACATACTATGCACTACTCCGTACTGTGAAAAAGTAGAGAAACAGAAAATATTGCTTACCGCATAGGCTATTCTCTAAGATTGAGGACATTTATACAATTAAATGTTAAGTTGTCCGCCATATTTTACAATAGTGACAAAACCTAGAAAATGTTCAATGACCTTGACTAGTCCAAGGTTGTAGAATGGGCCACTGGAGAAAGAATGAACTTTGATTGGGTTTTAATTCCCAGTTTTGTGTCCTATAACATACTAGTCGGTTTGGCCTTATGAAACATTCACATATACACAGACATGGACACACACACACACACATACATACATACATACACACACNACACACACACACACATACATACATACATTCATACTCGTGTGATATCTTTACAAGGAACCACCTTGTTATTACTGTTAAGTAATAACTGTTAAGTTATTGAAGCTGTTGAGCTGGACGTAGCAGTCTGTGGGCATATGTCATCTGTGATAAAGTTCAAATAAGTGGGAATGGAAAATAGGCAATAACTAGGTTACTATGACAAGTGTTTTGGGGCATTTTTTCCCCCTTCTAGTTTTATTTGGAAAAGGTATAGCAGGTCATGGGTTTGTGTTAGCATTTTTATAGTCGGCACTCCAGAGAAACCAGTCACAAGTTTACAAAAGCACTGATCTTGTAGTGGAGTTGGGAGTGCATTTGTGGAATTTCATTTATAAAAAAAGGAAAAACTGTAAATGTGATGATTTTAAACCAATGAAGATTCAGAAATATTACCAAGTTAAGTTAGTGTGCTGAGGTTTCTTCCTGACCTTATTAAATCTTATCTCCCTTTCCCACTAGATTTAATAGTGTTTCCCAATCTTCCTTTGCCAAGATAGAGTTTGTAGGTGGAGCAGAATTTCTGTGACATGAGCAATATTTTTTTTTTTAAGACTGTAAAGCTGAAAAGAGGAAAGATGAAACTTACTGATAGAGGAGAGTTAGCAAACATAATCTTGCATTCTTTGGGGTGGGCTGATAAGAGGTGATCAGTTAAATAAGTATTGCGATTATTATCAGTACTAATATTTTATTTTCTCCCCACAATATCCCACCGGTATATTTATATAAGGCTCTGTTCTCATGTTTGCTCCCCACTGGCTCCTTTTGGCTTGCAATCTTTCCAAACTGCCAGGTTTACTTCGGGGTGTAACACACTGGAACTATGGCTCTTTGATTTTTATACTCATTGAAATAATATCTCTACCATCAAGCATAATTTGATTTTGTGATAAATATAAATAGGGAGATGAAGAGGCAAAGTTACAAAGAAGAATCCCTTTATTTTTAGTTGTTCTTAGGATCATACCAATTATTCACATTAAGACTACATTATAATAGCAGTTTTTAAAATATTGATCTGTACTCTAGAAAGATTATTTTTAGGGTGAACTTACATTTACATTTGTTTATTTATGTTTAGGGCATACTGTTTCATTAAAGCTCTGAGGCTCTGAGGCTGGTTTAAAAAAATAAGAATTGGTAATGAAATAGTAAAAGAGAAGTTGAATTAAAAAATCTGTTTCAAGTATAAAGATGCCAAGTTAGAAGCATACAGATACTCTCTCTGGGTGACACTCAGATTTTGTTTTTAGTTTCCAGAAAGCTGGAATTGGGGTTTAGGAAAAAGCAAACATGGTATAATTACATAGTTTATGATACTGAACAGGAATATATATACCAGTTTTTCAGAGGAAGCACAGATTTTTTTAGCACTGAATTCCAAAATGTAATGTGTAGGTTTTTAATGTGCTTGGATATGAATTTATATAATAGAATCCTAAATTATATTTTTACATAACATTCAATATTAAATTTCATATATACTTTATATGTCACTCAAAAAACTGTTGGGGGCACAATATTAAAATGTCTTTCAGGAATGTTGATTTTGTGAGGAGCATAACTGATTTAAGTTAAATACATATCTTTAGAAGCTGAATTTGATCTCTAATAAAATGTAAAGTACTGAGGAACAGATGACTTACACATTTTTTTCTTAAACATGACTTCTCATCCTGGAAGGTTAATGGATGGCAGGACATCCAAGGTTTTATTTTCTGATGATAACCTATGATGCTGGTATGACAGAAGTAATTGTTGCTTGGAAATACTTGGAAGTTTATATTAACAGTCACCATTGTTCAGTCAGTGGTTCAATGGTTCCCAGTGTCCTGGTGCACTTTCTCTGTGAGTCTTTGTGGTGTTTAACTGAGACAAAATGATTTTAGAAATTTGCTGAAAATAATGCTTTTTGCTTTTGATAAATTCATGTTGAGCTCTTCTTTCTTTGAGTATTTAGATATTAGGACCAGGTTCTTGTTTTTTGCTACTTTATTTGAAAGAAATCCATTATGAGAATAAAAAGCATTGCAGTATTCAAAACGGTATTACTCTTCACTGTGGCAATTTTTACTCTTTTTTTCAGCTACCTAATGAAGTGTTTATCCTTTCATATACTACACTGGTGTCCTCTGCAGAGTTAATATATTGATGGCCTTTTGTAAAATGGACATGGTGATTAGAAATTATCTTAATCTACTTTGAAAAATAACTTGGAATGGAAAAGTCAGAAGCCACTCTTACCGAAAGAAATGGCTGTGGGTGTTCTAACAAGGGAATACTCTTAGCCCTACTCTCTCTCTCTCTCTCTCTCTCTCTCTCTCTCTCCTCTCTCTCTCTCTCTCTCTCTCTATATATATATATATATATGTATACATATATATATATGTATATATATCTTTCATATGCTCACTCACCTCTGTCCTACAGCGACATGGTGACATGGCATAGCCCCAGGCCCAGCTGCAGTGTGAGGACAAAGGGTGTGGGTAGCCTGGTGCCACTTAGCAGCTGGAGTGCAGTGGTGAAGAGTACACACCCCACGGCCAGACTTGGTGGGTTCAAATTCAGCTCTTCATGCCTAAACATGAGTTTAGGCAGGTTGTATACTCTGCCTTAGTTTCCTCATCTGTAAAAGGAGATGACTATAGCAGCTGCCTTAGAGAATTGATGTCCAGATTCAACACTTAACACATATATGTAAACTGTTTAAAAACATTCGATCCACAGCAAGCACTCAGTAAATGTTGGCAGTTGTTTATGTTGATAGTAGTACTAGAAATGAAGGCAAGGAGCATTCCTTATTTTAAGGGAAGAGTTTGGACAGTACAATTGAGCTGTCATGGATAGATTAACTAGAACTGGGTTATAGTTCATGATTAAGAAAATCAAAGTAAATTATTTAAAAAAAAGAATAATTATAAATTGTCATCAAGCCATCAAACTGGAGTCATAAACACAGAGCTGGGGTAGATGAAGTAGGCTGAGAGGTCAGGGGAAAACACTGAAAGTCCTGTTGCCCACTCAAGAATATGAACCCAGGGGAGCAGAGAGGCACTTCTGAAGCTGGCGTATGCAAAAGATTTGGGCGTGGGGATCTTAGCAAGGAACGTGGGAATATGAAGGAGTAGAGAGGTATTACAACTTAGGCTCATGATATGGGTAGGGCTACGGATTCCAGTCTTTAGCATGCTGAGTTCCTAATATATGCTTGTGTATAATCCACTTTCTTCTTGGTCTGTCTCTAGTTTGCTAAAAAGCCACAGTGCATATAACCCATCTTCTCCTACATAAGAATTTACCTAATGTCTTTGCTTGTACCTGTATATATCATCTGCATTTTATTAGCAGAGCAAAGAGAAAAGAGAGCAGTGAAAAAAGGCAAACCATGTCAGTTTGGGTTCAAAAGCGCTTTTGGTATAGTCTATGGAATTCCAAGTATTTTCTTCCTACAATGTTAAAATATTATCCTCTACAAGGTGGTAAAGTTTCACTTTTCTGGGAATTTTAAAGATAGCAATATCCTACAATAAAAACACTTCTTAATTTTTAAAACAATGTTAACAAATTCACCAGTTGTAAACACTCCTATATCATTTCCTCCAATCAGCTCTTCACATGCTTTTAGCGCATTTCCTACTGCTTATTAGGAGCAGCTGTGTTTAAGCAGCTGGAGCACAAGTTGGCCAGTAAATGCATGCTATGTAGATATTTAATACCACTTAGTGTTTTATCAGGCTTTACAACCTCTAATTAGTTAAACCACAGAACACCCGGACACATTAGGTAATTATTACTTTCCCCCCATTTCACAGATAAGGAAACTGAGCATGAGAAAGATTTGTTTCCTACTAGATTCTAACAGTTAAATGAAGATGCACGTAAGCCAAACGTTGGGTTTGTGGAAAAACGTGGTGTCTGCTGAGATGGCAAATCCTTGGGGCTCTGGCAATGGGAAGTATAATAACATGTCTTCTGCATTATCCAGGATTATAATGTGATTAATAACATGCTACTTTTCCAGGGCTAGAAATAGTCTTTGTCCATTATGCTGGATTCTCTACCCAACAGTTCATGCTTAACTGCTTGGAAAACACTCCCCAAAAGAATAATGCTCATTTCTTCAATGTTGTTACATTAATTAAGTCTCATAGTATTTCATATTTTCATTGATAATTTGATGGAATTGATGTCTGTTAATGTTGCCAGAGGTATAAAATAGGCAGAGAAGCATATTCCTTGATGGATATATTCAGTTACAGAGTTATGTGTTAAATGGGAGAAATAATCAATTGTAGAGGGATTGGTCATTGGTCATTGTTTCAAGGGACCTGTTCAAGGAAACATAAGATTATGGTAAATGAATTAAATTTTTTATTCTTAGCACTATTTCTGCCTTTAATTATACCATTGGACTAGAGATAATATGAAAATATCAAAAGATAAAGAGCATTTGTATTAAAATGCTAATCAGGGTGCCTGGGTGGCTCA
>LNAC01000797.1:299945-461156 GCA_002007465.1 Ailurus styani | reverse complement strand
CCCCCCCCCCCCCCGCCTGCCTCTCTGCCTCTTTGTGATCTCTCTCCCTCTGTGAAATAAATAAAATAAATAATAAAAAAATCTTAAAAAAAATGCTAATCAAAGTCAAGTAAATTTGTTTCTTTCTTTTTGACTAAATTTATTTGTTATATGAAATTTAAATGAGCCTATTGGTCTGGTTGGTTTACACAATTGAATAGTGTTGCTGAAGCCAGAATTTCCAGTTCCATTTTTATATGGACAGGTTAATTTTCACTGAGAAAAAAGAAAAATTTTCTTTCCTGTAGCCTGTATTCCCAACTCCAGCTAAGCATCTTCCCAGGACATAGGTTGGCTGTTCTGAGCACAGAGGTGGTGAGATCTCCCTAACAAGAGACTTAAAGAAATGAAATACTGACTGTTATAGGTTTTGGTGGAATTTATACCTGAGGGATGTGTTATTTGGTCTTTTGTAAGCCACCTCAGGAAAAAGCTGAGTATTAACTGGGGAATACTACCAGTTTATCAGGTGAGCGATTTAGTGAATGAGTCTAAGGTTTTAATCAGGTCAGAATTTTAAAATATAAGCCTGATGATTCACAGACCTGTACCCCTGGAGCAAATAAAAAAAAAAGAATTTTAAAACATTATTCAACTAAAGCTTGATTCATATTCAAGTGATTATTAGAATTAATAACATCACAGATATTTCTAATTTAAGCAAGATATTATATGGCTAGGAGTTATGAGGATTTCAATGCATAAAATATGGCTCATGGTTTATATAGCTAAAGTTTATATGGGGATGATTTTTGTAATGAGTGACATATAGAGGTCAGAATCATTGCTCATGGCTCACTGTCCATACACATACCATGTATTTTGTAGAGAAAGAAATTAGCAAAGCAAGGAATCATAAATATTAGATTCAGTAGAATTTGGAGGAGCAAGGGATGGGATTGGCTAGCCTAGGATTCTGTTTGAAACTTTCTAAAGTAGAACAAAAGTGAAAGGTGTGCTGTGCAGAGTGAATAATGAAAGTAAATTATGGATCCCAGAAACCAGATTCTGTATTGTTGTTCCATTACTTTTTATATTTGACATATGAGGAAAGTGTGTATATGTGTGCATAAGAATGTACTATGCTGGTACATTCTGGTGTGTGTGTTGATGTATGCTGTACAGTTTTAAGAGAAGGTGTGTTTTCAGTTGAAAGTTTGAAATAGAAATGTAGAAAAATACATTTTGTCCCATAAAGTGTGATGTATCATTTAATCTTCTAATAAAACTCCATAGAAGAGATGGCATAATCCTTGTCTTACATATGAGTATGCTGAATTTGTGGGTGAAGGAACTTTCCTAAGGTGAACATGTATGTTTAACTCCGGGATCTGTGTTTACTCAAATTCCATTTTGGTAGCTTACATTAGGTAAAGTTTATAGTTGGAGATAGTATATTCAGAAGACTAAGTATGTGCTAGTATCTGTTATTTCCTTAACATAGAAAAGCATTCCTCTTTTAAGTTTTCCATTAACCCTAGGGCATAAAGAACACAGAATTTTTAAGTTTATTATTTTAAAGCAACTTAATTGGATCCTTTTTTTTTAAGATTTTATTTATTTGAGAGAGAGAGGGAGAGAGTGAGTGCACAAGTGGGGCGAGGGACAGAAAGAGAGGGAGAAGGAAAGAGAGAATCCCAACAGACTCCCTGCTGACCATGGAGCCTGAAGCCGGGCAGGATCCCAGGACCATGAGATCGTGACCTGAGCTGAAATCGAGAGTTGGAACCTCAATTGACTGAGCCACCCTGGAACCCCTTAACTAGATACTTTCTAATAATCTATGTAAATAAAACACACACCCTATTTTCATTAAATTTGGTTAGCTTACAGAGTTAAACTTGTAATTCCCTTTTAGAGATTTTTCCATCCTCCTCAACAATGTGATTTGTTTTGCCTAAACAAAATCATTTAACACTTAACTAAAATTCTTGCTTTGTAAATATAACCATAAATCTTTAAAAGTACCTTCAGTTTCCTATGCTTAAAATGAATCTTTTCTCAAAATTTATCTTTTGAAATTAAGATGTTAGAAAGTATTACTTTTCCATTACTTGTGGAATATGAGACCACAAAGGCAAAATCAGTATCTGGAATAAACTGAAGTTTGAGTTCTCAACTGGATGATTACTGATGTTGAATTAGTTATGATGCTATGAACTTTAAGTAGTGGAAAGCTGGCAAAAATGGCCTAAGAAATAAGGGTATTTCTTATTTCCAGAATTTGTCAGTGCTCAAGAGTTGATTTTGACTGAACCGTATCACTGGGCCTTGCAGCCTCTTTGCTCTGCCATCTTTGGTGTATGAACTTTTTCCCCAGGCTGTTTCTCATTGTGGTTGCAAGTGGGCTGAGTGTGAACTAGTACTGTGTGTGTTTTTTGTTCATTTTTATTGTTGTTTTTTCTGTGAGAGACAGAGAATCTATTCCCCAACTATGAAATGTAAATCCTTTCTTTTATGGGACTGGGCCAGATTAAAAAGCAATTTGCCATGTTTAATGCCATACATTGGCTAGCTCAGAGTAATCAAGATCCTTTTCCTGGAGGCAGTGATGGGGAGGATATCTGAGCAAAATTATGGATTGAAAAGGGGAAAACAATTATTTTTAATACTATATATATGCATTTTTAAAAATCTGTTATCAAAGTTACTCTGATATAGGATCTTTGATCATGAGAGATAATTATTTTGAAAGGCAAATATAGAAATTAACAACACAAGGAACACAAGGTTAGGTTTTATTATTTATTTCAATATTTATCCAAGTTTATGTCAGGATTGGCAGTAGTTTTATGTTTTAGCTAAATGTGAGAGAAGAAACTTATATAGCAAAAAGAAGTAATGATCTCCAAATACTGGCTTAGTTGATGAGCACCAGTGCTACTTAAAAGCTGTATGTTTTATAACAGCAAAGCAAGTGCCATCTAAAATTGATCATATGAAAATTCTGCATGACTTTGACTCCAGCAACAATTTCAAATATCCCAGGCGTTTCTTATTACATACTGTACCCATTAACAGAAAGACAATTTTACCAGTCTACAATGATTTCTTAACAACAGTTATCTAAATGTTCTTTATGCTCCCAAAAGAAAATAAGTTGAATAGTTTTGGGGGTAGTTTTTATGATATGGAAATTGGAACAAATGACTGTATAAATACACTTCCAGTGGTCTTAATCACCTGTGAACCTTCTCCAAAGACGTATCTTAGAGTTTTCCTTTACCATGAAGAGAATGTTCTTTTTTTTGTGTGTGTGGTGACTTTTTTTTCCCTGCTAAAAATTGATGGTTAGTCTATAACTCATACTGTCATATTCATTATTTAGACATGGTTGTCACAAAAAATAATTTACAAATAATTGCATTTGTTACATTGGGATGATTTGTTCAGTTTTAGATTTTATTAAAAAAAAAAGACTGATGGTGAATGCTTTAAGTGGATAGGAATAAAGTAAGCTGAACAGCTTTCATACTCCGACTTATAGTACTGGAGTAAAATTCCCCAGAACAGCAGTTGGTTGATGACTTTAGTCTATATAGACAGCATGAGGTCCATAAAATCCACATGTGATTTTAAAACTTTTAACTTTAATGACCTTCCTTGTGTCATAACTCAGGGAGGCCAGAACATAATCCATACTGTTCGGGCCCCAGCAGTACTGACTAGTGAAGAAAGCAAGGGAACCGGGATTCTTTGGAAATGTGGGAATGAGCCCAGGAAAACTGTAGGGCTGGCTCCGTATGGGAGCAGCCAGGAAAGTCCATAGTAGCCAGGTATGGGGTGCATGCCAGCAAGAAGAGGGACAGGAGCTTTTAGTGAATCTGACAATTTATAGCAGAATTCCAGCCAGATGTTGGAGTGCAGCAAATAAAATATATCTCACCAACAAAAGGGACATGATTTCATTTGTTGATGTATATGTTTAAGTCAATACTAAATATATTATGTTTATATAATTAAATATGTTCTATAATAATATTTAAAATCTAAATAGGTATATATACACATACACCCCCCTCCAAAAACAAAAGCAAAGGTACAGTGTCAAGTTAAGTGGGCTGCTCTAGGGTTAGGCCTCCTGGCCCAGTTAGAAAGGGGTGTTAGGGAAGATGAAGTCAGAATCCTGGGAATTCTTTGGGTCGAGCAGATGCAGGTGGTAACTGTTGCTTCAAGGTAGTGTGTGACACTCAACTCTCCCACCAATGCTAATATTATGAGCACTGGACAGCATAAAACAAGACTCTTAATTTCACCTTACCCATGAGTATTGACCGTAAAGGCACTTCCTGTAGTGCTTGGCATGGGCTCAGAAAGTGGTTGAAATTTCACTTCTCAATGAGGAGTACTGCTGCTTGGGTAAGCAAATGTTGAGTGGTTGCTAGAGTTTCACCATTTACTGTCTCTGTGACAATATATGATAAATGTTTGCCTCTTAGTTGATGTGTACCTCGTTTTAGCTAGTCATAGGTAAAGCTTACCATCTTATTCTACTGAAGACACTGGTTTGGGATAGGTTCTAACATAAGAATACATTGCAAATGCTTGTAAATGATGGATGTCTGAATTATCTTTTAAAATATTTTTAAGTAGTCTTTTATTTTAGCCTTTGTCTATTATCTTATTCATTAACATTTAAAATGCTTAATTATTTGAGATTTGTGCATAAAACTTGAATTTCTCTTTTTTTAAATATTTTATTTATTTAATTGACACNCATTAACATTTAAAATGCTTAATTATTTGAGATTTGTGCATAAAACTTGAATTTCTCTTTTTAAAAATATTTTATTTATTTAATTGACAGAGAGAGAGAGAGAGATCACAAGTAGGCAGAGAGAGAGGAGGAAACAGGCTCCCTTCTGAGCAGGGAGCCTGATGCAGGACTCCATCCCAGGACCCTGAGATTATGACCTGAGCCAAAGGCAGAGTCCTAACCCACTGAATCACCCAAGCGCCCAAAATTTGGACAATTTCATGCAAAACTTTTTTTTGCAAAACCATATATGTACACTTTTATGTGTTATATATAATTTTTAAGAAAATGAGGTAAAATTTAAAGATTATAGCTGCCTATTTTACTCCCTTAAAAAGGATAATATGTCTAAGAAGGAAATTCTCTTATCAGGTCCCATGAAAAGTTCTATTATTAAAAATAATCATTTATCAGCATAAATTCACCACTAGGTTTTATTATAACTGTCATTATGTAATGTATATTCTCAATCTGCCCTAAGGGAAAGAGTAAATTTATATGCACTTATAAAAATGCAAGCATATTACCATTGACTGGCAGGCAACACATCGTAACAGGGGCAGAAAACTCATCGAAATGGACAAAGATGTGCATATATGTATGTTGTCCCTGAAGACAGGCTAATTATAAAATTCACTACTTAAGGGCCTGTTTTCTTTTGTTAGTTCACATCATTTATTTCTGAAATCCAGAGATGTTTACTCATTATTTTTGGAATCTTGACAGTTGTTCTTCATTTTGTTTAGGTACAAATAATACACTCCCCCAGGAAACTGCATGGTGAGTCAGTCATTTTCAGTAAACAACACTTTTCTATTGAAAATATAACTTCCTTCAAATGCTGGGTTAAAATCAAAACTGGCATTATACCAGACTAGACCTAAAATTTGAGGATATCAGAATGGACTTATTTTTTCCCTAACCCTGGCCACCCATACTGCAGATCTTTTTAAGCAAGGATTGGAAGTTATTTCAAGAATAATGTTATATTTAGAAAGCATTATACTGGGACACCTGGGTGGCTCAGATGGTTAAGCATCTGCCTTTGGCTCAGGTCATGATCTCAGAGTCCTGGGATGGAGCCCCACATCAGGTTCCCAGCTCAGCGGGGAGTCTGCTTCTCCCTCTCCCTCTCCTCCTGCTTGTGCTCTCTCTGTCTCTGTCTCTGTGTCTCTCACAAATGAATAAATAAAATATAAAAAAAATAGAAAACATTATACTTTTATCTATAGGCATAGATGATAATAGTCAAAATCTTCACCCATTTATAAACCTTGTTTTCTAGGGGTTCTGAAATCATGGTCTCATTTATTTATCTGTTCTTTCTGACACTGCTCCCCACTTTTCTTCTTTTTCACTGTTAGCTATGCCATAGGATTCCTTTTTTAAAAATTCATGATGGTTCTTTTTTAGCAATTAGACCATCCCAATTGGTATCTTAATTATATAAGTGAAAAAAATTTAATGAAAATTGTGGACAATCCAAAAATCAATTTATTTAGCTTACAGATCTGTTTGTAATTCTTTTGTTTGACAGTGTGGAGACGTGGATTTTGCATGTACAAGCTGAGAAGTGAAGTCAAATCAAAATGGCTTAAAAATCACTCACCAATCTCTCTCTCTCTCTCTCTCTCTCTCTCTCTCTCTCTCTCACACACACACACACACACACACACACACACACACACACACACACACACACACCAGCTGTAGATTCAGGTTAAAGCATACTGCTTCCTAAAAACGGATCTTTTGTTCACTATTATAGCCATAGTGTCTGATAGAGAACATGGCACACAGTAGGTACTTAATGAAAGTTTGTTGAATGAATGAATAAATCAGAAAATGGATTTAGTTAGACACAATGTGACATTTATGAAGAATTGTCCCTTATTTGAAAAAAATTTTTAAAGATTTTATTTATTTATTAGATAGAGAGCAAGCACAAGCAGGGGAAGCAGCAGACAGAGGGAGAAGGAGAAGCATGCTCCTCACTGAGCAGGGAGCCCGATGCGGGCCTCCATCCCAGGGCCCTGGGATCATGACCTGAGCCTAAGGCAGATGTTTAACCAACTGAGCCACCCAGGCACTGCTGATTTGAAATTTTGAAAGATGACTCAGGTTTCCTAGAGCTGTATCTTCCCACCCTCCTCTGCTCCCCACCCCAGCCAGACCAGGAGCTGGAAATGGAATCTCTCATTCTCTAGTTCTTAAAGTCCTACTGTACAAGGGTCTTTTCTCACAGTTGATTTGTGAGACTGGACTATCAGAAAATTTTTTAGACCTAAGATTCCAGGTGAGAGACACTAAAACCAAACTTACTGACTTTATTTTACACATTTATAATTGATTATATGCTAAATTGTATCCATCCTCAAATTTTTGTGAATTTTACCTCCATTTTGATTTGTAAATCTTACCTCCATCCTGATGCTCTTTTTGTTCCTATTTTATCATTGAATAATAAATAATTCATGAAATGTGTATTGTGTACTTTGGACAAAACAATGAGCTATGTGCTCTGGGGAATAGAAAAATCTGGAAAACTTGGGCTTGTCCTTCCAAGGAGGCTGTGCCATGGGGTGGAGTTTGTGGAGACCGGCATCAGGTCATGTAGCATTTACTTAAGTATGTGTGTCTTTGCATCAGCCACTTGATCTCTCAGGATCTTAGTTTTCCTTATTGGTGAAATGGGATAACTCGAAGATCACAGTTACTGTATGGATAAAATTTTTTTAAATGGAGAAATATTAACAAACTATAAAATACCAGATAAAGGTATTAAATGTCCTAGAAAAGCTTAGAAAAGGAGAGAAGTATTGTATACCCATAAAATGTTTTACTTTTTTTGTAGTAAAAATACCTTAGAGATTTAATGTTAACAATAGCAAGTATTTATTGGGTGAGTATTATATTCCAGGCATTTTTATTTTAAGCTCAGATTATCATTCCCAAAACTCTATGAAGTTGGGACTTTTACTATCTCTACTCTTCAGATCAGAATATAGAGGCTAAAATAATGTAAATAACTTGACCAGTGTGTTCTAGCTCGTATTCTAGTAAGAGAAGCTGGGATTCAAACACAGGTAATGTAGTTCACTCATCTTTTGCTCAAGGTGCTAAGGTTTTGGAAAATGAGAATTTACTTCTGGCTGTACTCTGGAAAAGTGGCTTTTTGCAATCCAGCTTTGAAAAATGTATGGAATTCTAACAGTGGATATGGAATTCTGACAAGGGTTTTCTCAACTCAAAATTATATGAGGAAAACTTCAGAGTGGGAAAGTCTTGGGTAGGGTTTGGAATCACTGATGCAGTTGTCTAGTAAGAAGTGGGGAGGAAATGAGTTATAGGGTTTGATAGTTGGGTTCGGTCAGATTGTAGTCTTAAATGTCAGTGAATGGATTTTGTGTTTGATTTAATGGGCAACATGGTCCCATATGCTGTGCTTTGTGATACTTGCAATGACAGAACCAAGTGTAGAGCCAAAGATAGGGCACAACCTAATGACCAATAATGGGAAACACAAGTGAGCCTACCCACTTGAATGCAGTTGTGGTGAAAGTAGACCCAGGAGTCAGAGAGCAGGTATCTGGATGGAAGTCACTCAACAAGAGTAATTGCAAGAACCTGAGCCCAAAAGAGACTTTAAATTCAGAAATGTGGGGTGGCGGGGTGGCTTAGTTGGTTAAGCAGCTGCCTTCAGCTCAGGTCATGATTTCAGGGTCCTGGGATCAAGCCCTGCATCCGGCTCCTGCTCGACAGGGAGCCTGCTTTCTCCCTCTCCCTCTGCCTACTGCTCTGCCTACTTGTGCTCGCTCTCTATCTCTCTGTCAAATAAATAAATTTAAAAAAATGAATAAATTCAGGAATGTGAAGATGCAAAGCAAAGGAAATCTTCAAGGTCAGGTACCACTTTTATTAGGTTGCAGCCTGTTTGCAGAGCCACAGATTGCTTTCAGTCATAGCTTGGGGAGTGGAAGCGTTCTGGGTTTTAGAAATGGGCAGACATGGAAAGGAGGGTAAATGACAGAGTTGTGTTTGTGGAAAAATTAATGGAACCTAGGTTATGAGATCACATTGCTATTACATGTAATATTACATGTAAGATTATTACATGAGATTACATCTCAGAGCTTATGAGAAGACATCGAAGTTGGAAGGAGCAATTTTAAAAGGAATTTAGCAAAATTTTGGCTAACTGAGTTCTTNCTTATGAGAAGACATCGAAGTTGGAAGGAGCAATTTTAAAAGGAATTTAGCAAAATTTTGGCCAACTGAGTTCTTTTATTTTGGGAGGTGGAGAAGAGATAGTGACTCCCATTTTCGTGGGCTCACTCTTGTTCTGTTTTCTTTTTGAGAAAAAAAATGTGCCTTGCAATGTAGAAATAATAATTTTAAAAACTTCTTTAAAAATCACTATAATGAACTATTACTTATACTCCTACTTCTGAGTCTTCCTCCTAAAGATGTAGTCAATTGTCCCTAGCACACATATTGGTCAGAATAAAAATGTTGTCTTTCCCAGAGTTAGGAGTATCTATTCTTAGATCCATTTCATGCCTGATTTCATCAGTCTCTCTTAAATATAACTCACAAATTCTCCACAACATCACACCCCCCGTTTTCATGGGTATAAGACCCCAGTGACTGAGAATGTTGCAGTATTGATGAATGAAAAGCAATGGAATGTCAAGGTTTCTGGATTTGAATTCTAGTGCTCGTGCTGGCTAGCTGTATGGCCTTGGCTAAAAATATTTGCTTTCAGTTTTCCAAGTTAAACCAGAGGAAACATTGGCAATCCCCCCCCCCCCAAGTCAGTGAGAACATGCAAAGTATTAAGCCTATCTCTGTTGACAGCCTGTACTTGGACAAGGCCAGCAGTCCTACTCCAATAATCTTTTTCCCAGAACATCTATGGGACATAACTTGGCATTCAGAATATTGCTTTGGCTGAGTTGAAGTTATTTATTTATGTATATTTGGCTTTATTCTGTAATTCTACTGAGGGAAATTAGGAAAGAGAAGTATGAGAATAAGGAAAATAGACATAAGATAGTGCCAGGGAAACTTGTGAAAATAACCTTTGGCCTAAGTTTTCACATCAATAAAAGAGAGGAACTAAAGGAGGTAATTGCTCAAGGCCACTTCCAAGTGTAAAATTCTAAGTTTCTGTATTTGAATTTAATCAAAGTGTCCTGAGGGTAGTGGTTTAGGATAAGAAGAGTCCAAGTGTAGTCACCAACTCAGGTAAAATGAAAAATGAATTTATTTTAAAATTAGAAGATTGGATGGGCTCATCATTAAAGCACTTACCAGTTAAAAAATTCTTTATTGTGAATACATGTAGGGAAACACAAATTTATTGAAAATACTGGTAATAAAAATAACCTGCTCCTTGGAAAATTTTCCAAAGAATCATTATTACCTTCTTGGCCATCTAGTATACCTGTATATGCAGGTTTTCATCCATCTGGGAGAGTGTAGTTCTAATGTTGCTGGGGTGGTCTGTGAACACAGGATGATTTTTCAGGTTTTTTTTTTTTCCCATTCATTTGAGGTTATTTTTCTGTCCTTATGTACAAATATAGTCAAAAACATACATTTCAAAAATAAGAATTCTTCAAAGTTATTTTTTCCTAGCAGCAAAATTTCCATCTATATCTTTGTTTTCCTGTGAAATAAAATACAGACAAACTGCTAGGTGTGTGATACACTCATCAGACAGTCAGATGGCAAATGTAGAGTCTGGTTCAAAGAAAGGAACTCAGCCTAAATCAATAACACCTGTAATGGAACTCCCACGCTGAAACCCAGGACACAGGCATCCAGGGAATCAAATGCTCTTCCATAATGGAGAGTAACTTCAGCAACTGAACACTCACTGAAAGTAAATGGATTTCTTAAATAATAACAGAAAAAAAGAAAAAAAAATAGGAAGAAGGGTTAAAACAGCAAGACCCAAACTGCTGTATCCCCACATGAAAGTCATCAGAATGCTTCAGTTCATTTTCTCTGTGACTCTGATATTAGAAAAGTATAGGGTATTATATTTGTTACTAATAATATTTATTGAACACCTGTATGTAGAAAACATTGGAAAATTCTAGAGATATAATAAAGTATAAGAAAGCCTGTATCTTCATATGCTATAAATACGTAAATTACAATTCTGGGAAATCTTTCATGAATGATTTTAAGTGAGTACAGACCAATGTGGAATAGTACAATTAGCAAAATTATGTGGGAGATAATTGGACTTGAACTGGTCTTACAGAAATGGTGTTTCAGAAATGGCCTTTCAGATAACCTAAATTTCAATAATATGGATTGTCTAAATAAATTATGTACATTCAGTGGCCTCCAATGGCACTATTAAAATGCTTTTTTAAAGATTTTTTATTTTAGAGAGAGAGTGGGGAAGGGCGGGGAAGAGGGGGAGAGAGAGAGAGAGAGAGAGAGAGAGAGAGAGAGAGAGAGAGAGTCCTCAGGCAGACTCTCCCCTGAGCCTGGAGCCTGATGTGGGGCTCGATCCCAAGATCCTGAGATCATGACCTGAGCTGAAATCAAGAGTCAGCTGCCTAACCAACTGAGTTCCCAGGTACCCCTATTAAAATGTTTTGACAAATAGTTAATGACCTGATAAAGTGCTTAAAATTCAGTATATTTTTCTTATTATGATTGAATTGTATCTTACAGTGTTGACAAATATCCACGTATATGGGTGTGTGTGTGTGTGTGTGTGTGTATGAGAAATAACAAATATTACAAAGTATCAATAACATAAAGAGGTGACATCTTTTTCCTTTTGGTATTCTCTAAAAACTTTCTAATTATCACATAATTGTTTGAAAAAAGGAGATATTTATACATTTTTAAAAAGATTTTATTTATTTCAAGAGAGTTCGTTCTCATGCATGAGTACATGTGAGTAGGGAGAAGGGCAAAGGGAGAGGAATAGAATTGCAAGCAGACTCCCCACTAAATGCAGAGCCCAACTTGGGGCTCAACCCCACAACCCTGAGATCATGACCCAAGTGAAACTAAGAGCCCACATTCAATGAACTGAGCCACCCAGGTGCCCTCCAAAAAGTAGCAATTTAAAAATTAAATAATAAAAGGTTTTATACATTTCACATTACTTAATTAGTTAATTATTTATTTCTATCACATGATGATACAAAGTATTGAATATCTAGCAGCAGTTCCAAATGGCTGATCATAATATACTTGTTGACTTCTGGACATCTCCATGCCTTATCACCATAGTTTAAAGATATTTATTGGGGATCTCATCTGTGTCAACCACTTTTCTTTTTTTCTAGGAAGCAACAATATAACTAACAAAATAGACAAAATCTTTTGCCATCAAAAACTTCACATTCTAATGGGAAAAGTTAGGTAACGATAACACGTACAAAAAAGACACATCAGATGATAAACATATAGATAAAATAAAACAATACAGTGACACAGAGAGTACCACGAAAGAGGTCAGGACTGCATTTTAAAACAATGTGATGAGGGAAGGTCTCACTGAGAGGGTAATATTTGAACAAAGACCTGAATTAAGGGAGCCAGCCAGCCAGCAGATTGCTGAGGGAGAAGAAATCCACAAGGAATGAAAGTGCAAAGATCCTGAGGCACGAGCTTTCTTAGTGTGTTTGAGATATGGAAAGGAGCCAAATGCAGAGTAAAAAAGACTATGTTGAGAGTGGTTAGATTGTATAGTGTTTCATAAGCCATTGTAAAGAATTTGACCATAACTCTGAGTATAATAAGCCAGTGGTAGACTTTGAGCAGAGAAATGACATGATCTGCCTTTCCCCCTCTTTTCTTTTTCTTTTTCTTTTCCTTTAAAGGATAGAAAGATAATGATCAGTTAGGAGGCTAGTACAGTAATATAGTGGGGAATGGAGTAGTGATTTTAGGGCTTGGACCAGTGTGGAACGAGTGGGAATTATCAGATGTGATCAGATTCTGAATGTGTTTTTGTGTAACATAAAGGATTTGCTGAAGGTTTGGATACTGTGGTATGAGAGAAAGAAAGGAATCAGGGATTGCCCTAATCTATGGTTGGAACAAAAGAGAGGATGTATTTGTAATTTCCAGAGGCCAGTGAGACTGTTGGAGAGCCAGCCTTCCTCCCTCCTTCCCTCCCTCCTTCCCTCTCTCTTCTCTCTCCCTTCCCTTCCTTTCCCTTCCTGCCTCCCTCCCCGCCTTCCTCCTCCTCCTTCTTCCTCTTCTTCATTGGGATAAATCATGAACTCAGTTTTAGATATATTGATTTGAAGTGCCTATATAACATCCAGGTCGTATGAGTAAGTAAACAGTTGGATAGTCAAATCTGGAATTCAGGGGAGAGGTCCAGGCTAGAGAAATACATTTGGGAGTGGTTAGTCAGTGATGGTATTTAAGGCTTTGAATCTAGATAAGGTCTTTGGTTGAGTGAATGCTTACCCAGTAGGAAAGAAAGTCAAGGGCTGTTTATGGAAGCACTATAATATATAGGGTTACTGAAATGAGACAAAAGCAAAGGAGACTAAGATGGGATGGCTAGAGAGGAAGGAGGAAAATGAGAGTTGAAATGTTGAAATATTATTGTTAAACTAATTTAAAAATAAACTTCAAATGACCATAAATCTTTGAGTAATGAAGTATATTTTCTTATGGGAAAACAAAAATAACTTGAATCCTTTCATAATTACTGTTGTGGATGTTATTTCTACTGCTGCTTCTCCCTTTCCTCCTACACATGTAATAATTTCCTTTTACTGCTTGAGTAATAATAAAGATAGACTATATTGGGAAAGGCCAGATGAGAGTTGATTTTTTTACCTAATAAGTTTTCCATAAAAACAAAATTTTTTAAATAATCAGAAGTTTTATTTTATTATTTTATTTTTTAAAAATTTTTTCAGTGATCCAATATTCATTGTTTATGCACCACACCCAGTGCTCCATGCAATATGTGCCCTCCTTAATACCCACCACCAGGTTCACCCATCCCCCCTTGCCTCTCCCTCCATAACCCTCAGTTTGTTTCTCAGAGTCCACAGTCTCTCATGGTTCATCTCCCCCTCTGATTTAACCCAAATTTTTAAAAATATGCTTACAACTCCTTTTGAAGTTTTGTTTTCCACTATGTCAAGGAAGAGATGTGAACATGTTGTAATATTAAGGTCTTGGGAGACTTGATGTTGAGTCTATTTCTATTATTTTCTATTTTTGTGTCTTAATTCTTGAGAGATGCTAGATTTGTAAATATAGAAAACACTTGATAATGCAGAAACCTCCTCATTAGAGGTTAGTAAAAATCAGATTGGGGGAATAGTTGGAGTTTTCACAAAAGGGTCCCAGGGATACCCACATGCTGTCAAGTGATTTCATGGAGACTCAGAGGAGCAATATGTATGTACTTAGCTGGAGTGTGAAGAAGTGAGAACACCACAGTATTCAGCTTGAACTGTAGCTGCATGCAATAGAAATTTTTAATAGAACCGAAAAACATAGAAAGCAAAAATCCCCAGGCAAAGAGCAGGCTTAGTGATTTTTGAGCTAGTAATCAGAAATCACTCTACTAGATTAAAGGCTAGTCTGTGATAAAAAGCAAAATGAAAACCATCTACCTATCTGGAGGCAGAGATTAGAGGTATGTTTAGTTTGAAATATTTTTTGAATCAAACACAAATAGCCTCCTATGAATTATGTTGAATAATTATTATTTAGAAGATGTCATATTGTGCTTAATTTCTTTATAAACTTTTGATTTGTATCTTTACTGAAAATTTAATATTTTAATAACAAAAATATATTTAATAAAATACATATTTTAATACATAATTTAATAAAAATGCATCTTTCATTAAAAAATACCTCATTGGACATTATATCAAAAACTAATAATGTACTATACATTGCATTTAAATAGATTTTTAAAAATACTTCAGGCTATGGAAGTGCTCCAAAAGCAAAAAATGAAAAGAGACTCTGCTTTAAAAGGACTGGATTGGCTTTCCTCCTTGATGCTTCGTAGGGACTTCTTGGTTGGCCACAACTTACTTGACTTGGAAAGGGAAAGGATCCTCAGAGAGAGAGTCTACTACCCTTCGATGTGTACCTTGAGCCAATATCTGAGCTTTAAATTTAATGAGGGAATGTTTCTTGATATATTACTGGTTATTGAAAATGAGATCATGCAAGGCAGAACTGGATATAACTTGTAGCAGAGAAAAACCCTTTTGGGCCTTCTGGAGATGCTCACATAATTCCAGGAATTCTGCTTTGCTGCTAAATGCAGAGAAGGTGTCTATTTACAAACAGTCTTTTTTTTTTAATTTTATTTTTATTCTTTGCCCAAGGGGTACAGGTCTGTGAATCATCAGGCTTACATCTTTCACAGCATTCACCAAAGCACAAACCCTCCCCAATGTCCATAACCCATCCACCCTATCCCTACCCTCCCACCCCCCAGTAACCCTCAGTTTGTTTTGTGAGATTAGGAATCTCTTATGGTTTGTCTCCTTCCCCATCCCATCTTGTTTCATTATTTTTCCCTCCCTACCCCCCACGACCCCCCACTCTGCCCCTCAAGTTCCTCATATCAGAGAGATCATATGATAATTGTCTTTCTCTGATTGACTTATTTCACTCAGCATAATACCCTCCAGTTCCATCCATGTCGTTGCTATTTACAAACAGTCTTATGAAGACTATGGTGAGGCAGGAATTTGGTCATTTTATGTGAGTTGAAAGGTGAAAAAGAGCATCAGTGAATGAATCATAGTAACTAAGGATTGTTGTGGTTTTGTTTCTTCTTCGCCGAATCGTCAGTTTTACTGGTAAGTTGGAGATGAATAGATACACATTTTATATTAAGTCCACATATGCATTATCAGTGTGGTGATAGCAATTTTGCCTTTGTGTGCTTGATGATATTGATTCTGAAGAGTGGTGAAGTGTTAAAATGTTGACCTGCCTTGCCAAACACACCATACTGTATCTTATAGCCATAGCTACCAGTAAGGGGGAGAGTGTGATCATTTTCTTTACTAAAAAGTCACAAGAAGAAGAAAAAAAAAGTGCTACATAGCCTTTAATCCCTTGTTTAGAAATGGTCATTAAATAGCTCTGCAAAACATTTTTATAAAATCACCTCTGCTAGAGTCTAAGTCCAGTTAGCTGGCAGTGGGAATCATTAGTAAGATTAGGAAAGGCAAGAAGATTGCTGATTTACAGTTACGAGTTCTAGTTGGAACATTCTGAGATTATGAGCCCAGAAGGACATTGAAGAAGTGATACCCAGCAAGAAGTTAAAAATATATGCTGATAATTTACAAGTAAGTTTAGGAGATGAGAAATAGATTTGGGAGATAGTTATATTCATCAGGTTGGGCTGCCATAAAAAGCTACCACAGACTAGGTGGCTTATTTTCTCACATCAGAGTGCTGACATGGTCAGTTTCTAGTGAGAGTTCTCTTCCTAGCTTGTAAATGACTGACTGCTCACTGTTGTGCTCACATGAACTTTTTTTTCATACATGTGTGTGTTTGTGTGTGGAGAGAGCTCTCTCTGGTGTTCCTTCTTATCAGGACACTAATCCTGTTAGATCAGAGTCCCACCCTTATGTCTTCATCTAACCTTGGGTACATTCTTAGGGTCCCTGTCTCCTAATACAGTTACAATGGGAGTTAAGGCTTCAACATATGAACCTGGAGGGAACTCAGCTGTAACAGTAGCCAAAGCCAGGGAGTAGGTGGAATCACTAATGCTTTATGTATAAAGAAGTTTAAGACCCGAAGGAAAAGTCTAGCAGTTAAGTATAATGAGAATTAAAGAAAGCCATTGATTCTAGATATTAAAATGTCATCATGAAGGAAACACTTCTGGAGTGACAAATAAGGACTACCCTCCTCCTCCCCAAACTCCCTGCTATTCTGTTAAGGGAGAGAGAGAGAGAAGAAAGAGAGAGAGAGTGTGCACACGAGAGAAAGACAGAGAGAGGGGATGACTACTGGCAAAAACTGTCAACCTGAACTTTTTCAGAACTCTGCATATCAAAAAGTTGCAATAACCTAAGCATATTTATTCAAGAAGGATCACTGAATCTAAGAACAGAGTTTTGCGGCATTTTTTTTACTTTCTCTGTATTCATCTACCTCTCTTTAGCTCCACAGTGACTCTGAAAACCATCAAACTCCCAGTTGCAGTAGCAATGAGAACTAGCAGCCTATTAACCACTAGAGGTGGAAGACCATTTTGGAACCCCTCAGATGTCTTCATCCCTTAAAACAATAATGAGATACTACTGTACATCTATTAGTTTGGCCAAAATCCAGAGCACTGACAACACCAAGTACTGGTGAGGATCTGGTGTAGTGGGAGCTCTCATACATTGCTGGTGGGAATGCAAAATGGTACAGCTAGTTTGGAAAACATTTTGGTGGTTTCCTACAAAATTAAATATACTCTTACCATATGATCCAGCAATCATGCTCCTTGGTATTTATCCAAAGGAGTTGAAAACTTATGTCTACACACAAACCTTCACATCAGTGTTTATAGCAACTTCATTCATAACTGCCAACATTTGGAAGCACTAACATGTCCTTCAGTAGATGAACAGATAAATAAACATTAGTACATCCAGACAACAGAATGTTATTCAGTACTAAAAAGAAATGAGCTATCAAGCCATGAAAAGACATGAGAGAACCTTAAAAGTATATTACTAGATTTAAAAAAGCCAATCTGAAAAGGCTATATACTGTATAATTCCAAACATATGACATTCTGGAAAAGGCAAAACTATGGTGACAATAAAAATATCAGTGGTTGCCAGGGGTTGGGGAGGAGTGGAGAGAGAAGATGAATAGATGGAGCCAAGAGAATTTTTAGGGCAGTGAAAATATTCTTCATGATACTATAATGCTGGTTATATGTCATCATACATTTGTTCCAAACCTATAGAAGGTATAACACCAGGAGTGAATCTTAAGATAAACTACGGATTTTGGGTGATTATGCATGTTACCATTGAACCATCAGTTGTAACAAATATACCGGTCTTTTTTTTTTTTTTAAACATTTTTAAAGATTTTATTTATTTATTTGTCAGAGAGAGAGAGATCACAAGTAGGCATAGAGGCAGGCAGAGAGAGAGGAGGAAGCAGGCTCCCCGCCGAGCAGGGAGCCCAATGTGGGGCTCGATCCCAGGACCCTGAGATCATGACCCGAGCTGAAAGCAGAGGCTTTAACCCACTGAGCCACCCAGGTGCCCCCAAAATATACCACTCTTGTGGGGAATGTTGATAATAGGGGAGGGAATGCATGTGTGGAAGCAAGGAATGTAAGTGAAATCTCTGTACCTTCCTCTCAATTTTACAGCGACCCCAAAACTGCTCTAAAAAAAATAATTGTTTTATTTTGTTTTGTTTTAAAAAGCTTCATCTGAATTGCCACTACCTGACCTATCTGGTAGATTACTGGAAAAAGTCCATTAATGAGGCCTGTCTTTTTTTTTTTTAAGAATTATTTATTTTAGAGAGGGTGAGTGTGTGCACAAGTAGGGGGGAGGGACAGAGGGAGAGAATCTTTAAGCAGACTCCTTGCTGAGCATGTAGCTCAATGTGGGGCTGGATCTCAGAACCCATGAGACGTGAGCCTAAATCAAAAGTCTGACACTTAACTGGCTGAGCCACCCAGGTGCCCCAATGGGCCTGTCTTTATTTGACCTCATTTAGAGGTTCCTCAGTGACAAAAACCTTATCACCAGGGGGAATCAGGTGAAAAAAAAAATTTAACTGCCATTGTTAACAATTGAAATGGTGACTCCAGTTGGGCAAAATAAGAGACTGACCAAAATCTAAATAGAAAATCTGAGGAATAAGAAGTCCATAGGGGATATGAAACTCTCTTACATACTTCTGGGGAACTAGAAGCTCACGGCCATATATATGGCTATGTGCATGCCAAGGAAGTAATTCAGAAGACCTTAACTTCTTACCTCTGGCTGACCTTTAGGCTGTAAACAAATAAATAAATTCTAAGACAGAGTTTAAAGCTGCTGTAGTTTTTTTTTTTTAGTTTTGTTTTGTTTTTTAAGATTTTATTTATTTATTTCAGAGAGAAAGAGAATGTGAGCGGGTGGAGAGGCAGATGGAGAGGGAGAAGCAGGCTTCCCACTGAGCAAGGAGCCCCATGCAGGGCTCCATCCCAGGACCCTGAGATCATGACCTAAGCCAAAGGCAGACACTTAACTGATTGAACCAGTCAGGTGCCCCCAAAACTGCTGTAGTTTTAAAGGCATGCCTCCCGTGTACATACAGGGCTCCTCTTCAAAGATTTAGAAACTTTATTGGTTCAAGGTATTTAAAGAAATCTCTGTACACTAATTAAGTTGATACTTAAATGGCTACACATGACAAAGAATACAGACTTCTAGAATTAGTCCAGGAGATTCATTAAACAAATAGCAACAATAAACTATGGACATGAGGGATCTGATTTCTTAAGTTGTGCAGTTTCAACAGGAAAAAAAAAAAGACATATAGAAGGTAGTGGGAAAGTGTGACCCTATACAGGTTAAAAAAAAAAATAGTTGAAAGAAACAGCCCCTGGGGTGCCTGGCTGGCACAGTCAATAAAGAATGGGCCCTTGATCTCAGGGTCATGAGTTTGAGCTCCACATTGGGCTAAAGATTACTACCAAAAAAAAAAAAGCAAAAAAAGTCCCTGAGGAATCTCAGATGATAGGCTCCTAGAAAGAGAGTTTAAACCAGCTATTATAATAAATATGTCTAGGGGCACCTGGGTCATTAGGCGTCTGCCTTTGGCTCAGGTCATGATCCCCAGGTCCTGGGATTGACCCCCGCATCGGGTTCCCTGCTCAGCAGGAAGCTTGTTTCTCCCTTTTCCACTCCCCCTGCTTGTGTTCCCTCTCTTGCTGTCTGTCTCTCTCAAATAAATAAAAATCTTAAAAAAAAAAGAAATTAAAAAAATAATAAAAAAATAAATATGTTTACCAGACTAAAGGAAATCGTATGTAGTAAACTAAAGTATGAGAATGATGTTTCACTGAATATCAACAAAGAGATTTAACTTAAAAAAAATAGCCAATTAGAAATTCTGGAGTTGAAAGTGTAATCAACTAGAATGAAAAATTCATTGGGTGGGGGTGGTCATGGTTGGCTTAACAGTGGATTTGTGCTGGCAGAAGAAATAATGTATAAACTTAAAAGGTAGGTGAATTGAGGTTCTTCAGTTTGAGGAATAGAAAGAAGAAAGAAAAATGAACAGAGCCTCAGAAACCTGTGAGACACTATCACATATTCCAAGATACACATAATGAGAGTCCTTATAAGGAGAAGGGAAAGGGGCAGAATGAATATTTGAAGAAATCATGGCCCCCAACTCCCCACATTTGATGAAAAAAAAAACCCATTAATCTACACACCAACTCCAAGTAGCATAAACTCAAAGAAATTCATACCTATGCTCATCATAATTAAACTGTCAAAAGCCAGAGACAAAGAGAAAATCTTAAACACTCCAAGAGAAAGCATCTTATAACACACACAGGGATGCTCAGTATGACCTTCAGGTACCTTAATCAGGAACCACAGAGACCAAAAGAGAGTGGAATGACATATTCAAAGTATTAAAAAAAAGATCAACCATGAATTCTATATCCAGCCAAACTATCCTTTAAAAAATAAGGTGAAATCAAGAACTTTACAGAGAAACAGATTGAATTTATCAAGAGTAGACATCCCCTACAAGAAATACAGAATAAAGTCCTTTAAGATAAAATGAAAGAACACTAGACAGTAACCCAGATTCACATGAAAAAATAAAGAGCACATAAAAAATGTAACTATATACATGCATATAAAAGACTGTATGATTAATTTTTGTTTGTAACTCTTCTATTCAACTTAAAAGACAAATGTATAAAACAGTAGTTTTAAAACTATGTTGATGGGTTTATAATATACTAAGTTATAATTTGTATGACAATCATAGCACAAAGCCCAGGAGAAAACAGCTATATTGGAGGAGAGTTTTTGCATCCTGTAAAATTCAGTTGGTATTAATACCGACTAGACAGTTATAAGTTAAGACATTAGTTGTCAACCCCAAGGCAACCATTGAGAAAATTATTCAAAAAATACAAATAACATCAAGGAAATTACAGTAGTGCCCTTGCTAATATCTATGTAACACTAAAGAAGAGGATAATGGAAGAATTGAGGAAGAAAAAAAGATCTAAGATATGTAAAAATAAATAACATGATAACAGATGTAACTTTGATCTTATGGGTAATTACACTGAATATAAATTGATTAAAGATTCCAGCCCAAATTGAAAAAATATACCACAAAGAAAATTAGAAAATACCATGAGATGAATGAAATGAAGATGGAAAATACCAAACTGCTCTGGATGCTGCTACATTAGAACTTACAGAGAAACTATAGGTTTTTAGTTGTGAATACCTCTATTAAAAAACAAAATATTCTTAAGTCAGTAATCTTTCACCTTAAGAAACCAGGTAAAGAAGAGCAGACTAAATGGAAAGCCAGCAGAATGAAGGAGGAAAAAAAAAGATTAAAATAGAAATAAATGAAACAGAGAATGGAAAAACACTAGAGGATATCAACAAAACCAAAAGTGGTTTCTTTGAAAGATCAACAAAATTGGGAAACCTTTAGCTAGACTGGCCAAGGGAACAACAACAACAACAAAAAAGAGGACTCTCAAATTACTAAAGCAGGAAATGAAGAAAAAGAGATATCACTATCAACTTTATAGAAATTAAAAGCATTACAAAGGAATGCTATTGCACTGGATATCTTTGGTTGCTGTCTCAAATTATCACACATTTAGTGGCCAGAGAACAACACAAACTTACTACCTTACAGTTCTGTAGTTCAGAAGTCTGCAATGAGTGCCACCTGGTTAAACTCAGAATATCTGTCAGGCTGCATTTCTATCTGGAGGTCTTGGGGAGAACTAGTTGGATATCCACATTTCTTTGCTTGTGTCCCTCTTCTTTCATCCTGAAAGACAGCAACAACAGGTGGAATTCTCCTATCACAGCAGTCTGACTTCTTCTGCCTTCCTCTTCCACATTTAAAGAATGTGGCCTCACTTAGGTAATCAGGATATGTTCCCTAATTTTAAGGTCATGTGATTAGCAACCTTAATTCCATCTGCCACCTTAACCCCCTTTGCCATGAAAGTTAAAATATTCACAGGTTCCAAGGGTTAGGACATGAACATCTTTAGAGGACCAGTATTCTGCTTACCAATTTTATAAACAACTGTATGCCAACAAATTAGGTAACCTAGACGAAATTGAAAAATACCTAGAAAGACAGAAACTACTGAAGCTGACTTTAGAAGAAATAGAAAAACCTGAATAGTTATATACCAAATAGAGAGATTTTTATTTGTGGGAAGAATTTTAAAAATTCCCGCAAAGAAAAGCCTGGGTACACATAGCTTCACTGGTGATCTACCAGGCTTTTAATTGAGAATTAATTATATTCCTTCACAAATTTCCTCATCCCCCCAAAAAGAGTAGGAAATACTTCCCAACTCATTCTATGAGGTCAGTATTACTGGCTACTGAAACCAGGTAGATATCACAAGAGAACTGAGGCCAACACCCTTTATGAGTATAGATGAAAAAAACCAACAAAATGCTAGCAAAACCAAATCTAGAAACATTTATAAAAGATTATTCAGCATGACCAAGTGGGATTTATTACAGGAGCTCAAGGTTGATTCAATTTCTGAAAATCAATCAGTATTAGTAAACAACAAAAATTACATGCTCATTTCAATAGCTACATTGAGCAATCCAGGAATAGACATGAACTTCTTCAGCCTGATAAAGAGAATCTACAAAAAACAAAACAAAACAAAACAAAACAAACCCCAGGTGCCTGGGTGGCTCAGTGGGTTAAAGCCTCTGCCTTCAGCTCAGGTCATGATCTCAGGGTCCTGGGATCGAGGCCCACATCGGGCTCTCTGCTCAGCAGGGAGCCTGCTTCCTCCTCTCTCTCTGCCTGCCTCTCACCCTACTTGTGATCTCTCTCCCTCTGTGAAATAAATAAATAAAATCTTTAAAAAAAAAAAAACAAAAAAAACCCAAACCCCCAAAACCCCAGAGTTAACATTATACTTATCATCAAAGACTGACCACTTTTCCTCTATGATCAGAAACAAGAATGTCTGCTTTCAGCACCTCTATTCAACATTGTACTACAGGTTCTAGGCAGGGCAGTTAAGCGAGAAAAAGAAATAAAATACATTCATATCAGAAAAGAGGAAGTAAAACTATCTCTGCAGAGAACTCGATCTCATTTATGGAAAATTCTCAGGAATCCTCAAAAATTTAGAGCTAGTAAGTGAGTTTAACAAGATTGTAGGGTACAAGATCAGTGGAATATAGATCAATGGAATAGTATTGAGAGTTCAGAAATTAATTCCTATCTTTATGGTCAGTAGCTTTTCAGCAAAGATGTGAAGACCATTCCATGGGGGAAGAATAATCTTTTTAAAAAATGATGCTGAGACATCTAGATATCTACATGCTAAAGAATGAGGTTGGACCCTTACTTGACACCATATATAATGATGTTTTCAAAGTGGATCATAGACTTAAAAGCTAAAACCATAAAGCTCTTAAAGAAGTAGATATTCTTGACTTTGAGTTAGACATTAGTTTCTTGTATATGACACCTAAAGCATAACCAACTTATTAGTGGCACATTTGATGTTTAATTAAATTGAAAATTTTTTGTGTGTTCTGAGGACACTGTCAAAAAAGAAAAAACCCACAGAATGGGAGAACAAATCATATATCTTACAAGGGACTTTATCTAGGGAAAAAATACATTTCTTGCAACTCAACAGTAAAAAGAGAAATAATCCAATTTTTAAATAGGTAAAGGATTTGAATAGATATTTCTCCAAAAATATATATAAATGATTAATAAATCTTTGAAAATATGCCAAATAATTAAGATTTCAGGGAAATTGAAATGAAAATCATAATGAGATACCACTTCACAACTGCTAGAATGGCTTAAAAATTAAAAACAAAAAAAAAACCATAGACAATAAACAGTGTTATTGAGAATGTGGAGAAACTCAGATCCTCATAAATTGTGAGTGGGAGTGTAAAATGTAGACACTATGGAAAAATTTTGGAAATTCCTCAAAATATTAATCATTATTGACTACATGCCCTACAAATCCCACTACTAGGAATATGCCTCAGAAAAGTTAAAATGTATGTCCCCATAAAAACTTGTACACAGATGTTCATAGCACTAGTATTCATAACAGCCAAGAATTGGGAACAGCCAAAATAGCTGCTAACTGATGAACTGGTAAATAATATGTAGTATATCCATACAATGGAATATTTTTAGCAAAAAAGGGAATAGAGTACTGAATCCTGTTATACCATAGATGAATATACAAATAATATCCTGAGTGAATGAAGGCAGTCACAGAAAACCACATGTTTTATGATTCCATTTATGTGAAATGTCCTGAATACACAAATCCATAGAGAAAGAAATTATATTAGTGATTGTTAGGAGCTATGGGAAGGAGGTAAAATGGGGAGTGATTGTGAATAGGGATGGGGCTTGTTGGGGGGGGTCACGAAATATTCTAAAATCAGATTTTGATGATGTTTACACAATTCTATAAAAATACTAAAAATTTAGTTGTACGATATAAAAGGGTGAATTTTATGATATGTAAATTTTATCTTAAAAAATGTCATCATAAGACATTTTGCTAAAAGGGTGGTAAAGAGAAAAGGAAAATTGCAGAGGTTGAAACTGAACCATAATAAAACATACTATTACCCTTTTAAGAACTTTCTCTGTAAATAAAGGAGAAAAAGGACTGTAAAGTTTAACAGAAAAAAAGAATCCTTGGTAAGTTCTGTGGAGACTGGAATGTTTGCAGACAGAAGGGAAGAAACTAAGAGAATAATGGAAACTATAAGTGAGGGAGCATAGTTTGATCATTTTATTTCATGTGAAAAAATTGCAACTATATTTAATACTGATACATTGCTTCTAATTATGATTGGTTGCTATTTTTATCAAATTAAAATGATCTAATTATTTAATTTATGTACATCAGTGCCTTTCTTCCCCCAGAGTGTGCATGACATCTAACCCCAGCCAGATCCGTGAGTTAGGTCTGTGCTGATGCTGTGAATAGGAAATTTCAAAACTGAGTATATTCAACCTTGACCCTCTGAGCCATGAGAGGTGGCCATGCCTGGCTAAAGTCTTGGTTATCTCATTTATCAGCACATGCTAGTTCTTTAGCTTTGCTGAAGGGTTTACAGTTATCAAAATGTTGAAAATAGGAATATGTGAATTTCATTAATCTGNAAGAAGCAGGGAAGGTGGACGCCTGGGTGGCTCAGTGGGTTAAAGCCTCTGCTTTCGGCTCAGGTCATGATCTCAGGGTCCTGGGATCGAGCCCCACATCTGAGCCCCACACTGAGCTCCCTGCTCAGTGGGGAGCCTGCTTCCTCCTCTCTCTCTGCCTGCCTCTCTGCCTATTTGTAATCTCTCTCTCTCTGTGTCAAATAAATAAATAAAATCTTTAAAAAATAAAAAATAATAAAACTCCTATCCCAAGGCTGTTATTTTTTTGTCAGTTCTAGGCAAAAAATATATTAAATATTTATTATCTTATTAGAGCATTTGACTTTTATATTTTCTATTCCCTGGTATCTATGAACTTAAAATTCCTTGAAATCCAAGAAAATATTATTTAAAGGTTCATAACTAGCTGTATTTTCAGTATGTCAGAAGGACTAATGGAAGCCTACATTTACCTGTCATAGGGCTACGAGGAATACCTAAGGAATCAAGATCATTTTTTTAAACTGGAGTATATCCGCACAATGTGGAAATGCAATCCTCTGGTTACATCCTGCAGGATAGATGCGGTGATTGTATGTCTAGATGTCTTTCTACCTGTATATTAAAAATGGAAAGTTAATATGTTATTTCAAAACCAAATAAATTGGCTAAAAAAAAATTCCCTTAAAAATCTCTTTTAAAAAGGCAATATAGAAGTCATATGGGGGATCTGGTTGTCTTGATTGGTGTGTCAGACTCTTGATTTCGACTCAGGTCCTGAGATAAATAAAGCCCCACATCAAGGCCCCCCACCCCACCCCCTCCCCTCACAGCCTCGGGCTCCCTGCTCAACAAGGAGTCTGCTCAAAGATTCTTTCCTGCTGCTGCTCCCCATTCACGCTCACTCTTTTAAAAACAAAAGGCAATATAGAAGTCATAAATGAAAAGCTTCAGATATTGCAGTGCCTACCTCTTTAGAATGGAGAAAATGTGGATGAGTATATAGGTAAATCAACTTTTATTTTTAAAGGAATGATTGGCATCTACTTTAAAAATTAACAACTTTTTGACATAATGAGTTCATTAAATGTTTCTGGAATGTCATGGCAGATTTATAAATAATACATCTCAACCAATATTTTTGGTTTGCTTGTGAAGATTTCCAGAGTGGTGTAGTTTCTGTTCTGCCTATGTTTAATGATAATGAATAATTAAGAAAAATTGTTCCCCCCAAATCTAGAGAGATGATATAAATTTAAAAGGAAAGCATTAGAAGAAATAAGAGTTAATTTATACATGCCAGACAACATTCTAAGCATTTTTCTTTCCTTGTTAAGTCAGAAAATCATTCTAGCTACCCCATTATCAAATGAGACATGGAAGACCTAAGACATGCAGTAGCATTCAGAGACATGCAGACAACCAGGTTCCAGTGCCTTCATCCAGAATCATGATTATGCACTGCAATTTTTTTCTTTGTTTTCATTAAAACAAGATATTTTTCTCAATCTTCTTTCCTCTCAGCTTTACCAACATCCCCAGTGTAAATGCATTAAAAATATGTTAAAATTGTGATTTTGGGTGCCTGGGTGGCTCAGTAGGTTGTGTCTGCCTTCAGCTCAGGTCATGAACTCAGGGTCCTTGGATGGAGTCCTACATTGGACTCCCTGCTCAGTGGGGAGCCTGCTTCTCCCTCTGCCTCTGTGTTCTCTGTTTCTCTCTCAACTAAATAGATAAAAAAAAAGTCTTCATAAAAAGTTGTTTATGTATTCTTTTTCTTCTTTTAGGAAAAGTATATCTAGATTTTATGGCACTAAAATTATTGAGTTATTCACATGTTATTCACATTTTATTTCTCAACCAAAATAAGGCACACACATTTAATGCTTAAATTATTCAGATAGATGAGCAAGTTCAGACTTTTTTTAGACATATTATATGACAGTGGAGTCCAAATGTATTAAGACTCATTTCTCATTCTGCACATGAAAATCATTCTCATTATTAGCATGGTTGTAGCAACAGTTGATTTTAAAGGACACTACTGATTATAGAAGTATCTTTACATTTAGCTTCTTGAGAGAATTACATTTGACACAATTTTAAAAAGTATAGAATAATTTTGTTCGCAGCTTTTTTAGAAATTACCTTGCTCCTTTGAAACACAAGACATTGTTATTCAAAGAAGTGAAAGCATAACCTTGGCACTATATTATTATCTCATTTGAAGGACTAAGTACTAGTCCTTAAAGTGAACAAATTAAAGTTTCTGACTTTTCGGGGGTCCACTGAAAAAAAGAAAGGATAACCCAGGAGCCAGAGGGACCAAGAAACACTTGAGGTTTTGAAGTAATAGAAGCCCCAGATGCTTAGGCTCTTCTCCACCCCTCCTCTGGGATGTCTGGGTCCTCTGTCAAAACCCAAGGCATATTCTATGTGCCCTGCTTTAGAGAGTTTCCATTTCTGATGTTCTTCAGGTAGAGTTGCAGAGGAAAAGTTCTTCACTTGTATGGAATAAATGCTTGATGGTCCAAATAAGGGCCTGGAATTTGCTTTCCCATAGAAATGTGATGGCTGTCTTCATATTCAGTATTCAGTGAATATTGCAGCCTACTTCAACAATGCTATACGCTTCAGTAGATTTTGTGAGTAAAGAGCTCTGTGTGTGGGTGCATGTGTATGTATCTAAACACACACAGACACAACCTCGAGTGTGTGTGTATGTATATATACTTTCAAATATTCTTGGGATCATATATTCAGAAGAAAATTGCCCATAAATTAGTCCATATTATTGGTTGGTGAGTAATTGCATGTTCTATGCCTTCGTCATTGTGTCCACCAGACAGTCTTTGGTGCTCTCTACTGGGACTCTTCCCAGCATACGTGATTACATGCTGCTCTCAGACTGTGCCTTGTTAGTTTCCATTTTTTGCCTTTGCTAGATTGTCCTCCCTGTTAATTAAACTTATGTCATTTTGCATAAACTGTGTTTTCCAAGATCATATGGAAAGAAACTTTCTACATAAAGTATTTCCCTCCATCATCTAAAACCTCTTTTCTTCTGAAGATTTATACAATCCTTTTTGTATTTATTTCAGAGTGATGCTCATATTCCATTTGATTAATAGTTTCGTTTTTCTCCTAGACTCAGTACATTTTTCTCCATGTTACCATCATACCAGTCATATAAAAGGCAGGGATTGTGTTTTAAACATCTAAAATTCCTTCAAAGTGCCTAGCACAGCATTGCATACTTAGGTGAACACTTGAAACACAGACCTTTCATAAACAGGGCTACGTTAACCTAGAAAAAACATCTCAGTAAACTCACACTATTCTGAAATCACTCACAGTGCACTTGATGGACATGGCTTTGAAGCCTCCCCCCACCCCCGGATTCTCCCCTTTATTTCTGTTTGTAGCATACTGTTGTACCTGAGACTGCTGCTGTTTTTTCTTATTCTCAGTTTTAAAGATGCATTGTAAGGATCTAAGCAGGTCCCCCCCCCGCCTTTGACCATGACAGAGTTGTTAAATGTCATTGACTGACACCATGGATTTGAAATGTATTTTAAGGAAGAAAGCCTTGTTGGCATAAAGTCACCTGTGTAAATAATATATCATAAGTAACACCCTGCACAGTTTTCATTGGCTTTTGGTGTGTACAAAACTTTAATCTATGGCTTTCATTCTTGTTTACAGTGTATACCAAATCATGAACCTATTCCTTTTTGAAGAATAAAGTGTTATCTAGCACAGGATCTCTGCCCCCTCTCTAATCTTTTCTAATCTATAAAAACATGAGATGTTTTCAAACCAAATATTGAGTTTAGCTGACCACAAAATGGAGATTTCCTCTTTCAATAAAAGTGTGTGTTGATGGATTTTATAGTGTGCAGTTTAAACCGCTTCCCAGCCATTAAATATGGACACTTAAATACATTTAGAGCTTTGCCATCAGCTTTTAGTGGTATCAGACTTCTATTTTGTTCTTTTATTTGCACAAATATTATTAAACACAGCCAACAGTGACTTAGAATTAATTCATGGATATGAAACCCATTTGTCACAGAATTTGACAGATTTTCACAATATCAACACAAGGCCAGAATTTTTCATTTAAATATTGACCTTAGTGTTGCATAGTTGAATAATGGAAATGATCCTTTTCTGGAAAAAAATCAATTTTAGTTGGCATATATAATATAGATCATTATTTTATGCCCACCTCTCTTAATACCATTTTGTTGGTGAATAAATTTAAATCTAGAAGAAAGTGGTTTACCTTTAAAAATAAACCTAGCCTGCCCCTGCACATCTCTGGTGATCTAAAGTAGTTATAGGAATCACCTCTTTCATACTGGTCTTGTGCTATGACTCTCATGTCATCTTTATTTCTCTATAAAGGTTTGATTCCATTAGATCATCTTTGTATTCTCAATACAGATTGGCTGAAAGAACAGGTCTGATTAGTTTTGCTAATTAGCTTCTTCCCTCTGGTGGGAAGAAAGAGTCCTTACAGGCTAATACTTAGAAGTTATTAGCCTGCTGATTTGGGATTTAGCACACACCTCTGGAGGGATTGTGGCCATCCCTCTGTAGAACATACAAACCAACAAATTAACAACAAAGCAAACACAAAGAAACAAAAAACTCAGCAGTAGATGTACTAGGAGGCAACTTAGTTGGTGGGAAATACTAGGTTTGGCCGACTTATGATTGACGTATCCAGTGTACCCATTCATTCAGAATTGGATTTGAAGCTGCTGTGATTATTTCATATTAATTTTTTTGGCAATGAAAAACATGGGAAATTCAGGAAGCACATACTACAGTTGTTGGCCCACGACTACGTGTTTGAAATATGCAAATCATGCATTTTTTATCTGCAAAGCAGTTTAATAAAGGCCATTCTTTTTTATTTTATTTAGTTAATTAGCTAATTAATTATTTTTAAACATTTTATTTGAGAGACAGAACATGTGTGTGAGAGAGATTGAGAGCACGAGCAGGAGCAGGAGCAGAAAGAGAAGCAAACCCCTCATTAAGCAGGGACCCCAACGTGGGGCTTTATTTTAGGATCCCAAGATCATGACCTGAGCCAAAGGCAGATGCTTAACTGACTGAGCCACCCAGGCACCCCAGTAAAGGCCATTCTAACCTTCTAATGCCTTTGTAAAAATCAGAGGTGCCTAAACACTTAGTCTTATAACTGGTTAAGCCTAAACACAATGAGATTTTTGATTACTGTTATTTTCTCACTGGTGATATTAATCCTAGCATTTAGTCTCTGACATAGTTTCTATAATCTGTATCTTTTAAGTATTTGGACATTACCTTTAGTTCATTTGAATATATTTACTATTAGAACTTTATATGAGCCAATTTCAAACCTTCACCATATTCCTGAGGAGTAGTGAAGGAGTTTGGCTAAATATTTCATGGTAAATATAATGGAAAATATACTGGATTATATGAAGTTTATTACATTTTCGCAGAGCCTTTTTATGTTAATGTACTTTGAGACTCTTGCAGGGTTAAAAAGCTGCCCCTGACTCTCTTTTTATTTTTTTCCTTAGAAAATCTCACTGGGCTATTCTGCAGTATTCACTTTGCTGAATGATATTTCAGTGCCTAATATCTTACATAGCATCTTTCAAACACATCTCTCTTGATGATTTATAGATTTTTTATGGAGTCTGGTAGCTAGATTAGATGATTTATGACTATAACTCTAACAGACTGGATGAGAGAACTTAAGATACTTTTGAATTATCTGAGTAAATTCATTGGAAGTGGCCAGAATAAGGGTCATTAACTTATTAACCATGGGGAAAAACTGAAAAATTAATGATGTCACCTGCTCAGAAATTACATTCCATTCACTGTTTTGGATCAGACGTATGTCCTTAACTATCTTAAATCAGAGTATTAACATCTTCACCAACTTTCTCCTTGCTTCAGAGTTAGTGCTTACTCTCTGCTTGAATCCCTTAAGGCAATAAAGTGTTATTCATGACATAGTTCTGTGCCTGAGGGGCTTTGTTACACTTTTGTAATTGAAATTATTAATTATATTCTTTTCTGCATCTTTTCAATGTTTTTCTACTTCCCCTGTTTTTTAAAAGTGTGATGCATCACTTTTCTAACCTGAAAATCAAAATGCTGTAATAAATTTGTTTTCTAATTCAACACAAAGCATGCTACATCTTTGCATTATCAGTTGTCAATGTCTAGAGGTTGAACATACAATGTAAAAACATTTTTTATAGCAACATTTTGGAAATTCTGTCTCAAAAAATAATCTAATTTGACTTATAGGTAGATAACAATTTTTTCTAACTATTTTTTTTATCAACCCAAATTTACTGTTGTTAAACAAACCCTAAATGATGTCATAATGTCTTCAGCCTAGGCGTGATTTTAAATCATGTCCCTTTTTAAGCTATACTACAGTCAAAGGCTGTAATAAGTGTTGATTCTGAATTTAGCAGCAATAACATGAAATATCTCCAAGGTGAAAAGAAAGCTGAAAGAACATCAACTAGACCTGTTGTAATCAACCTCTGACTTCTCTTGTGTGCTAGCGTTCTAATCAAATTTGCTTGCCAGAGGTTTTTACAAAACCCATGGAGAATTTGCTACTTACACATCTTTTTGGAAATAAACACAAGTTTTTAAATATCTGTTAAAGGCATAAGAAAAGATATTGTGCGTAGAATACCCTTTTCATGGACTCTAAAAGCTACTTTGTTAAAAATAAATATTTTGGCTCTATAAAATACTCTTTCCTCTTAATTAGTTATTATGACCATGTATTCACAGAACCATGGAACACAGTAGTGCTTTAAGACTATGGAATCCAGGCGTGCCTGGGTGGCTCAGTGGGTTAAGCCTCTGCCTTCAGCTCAGGTCATGATCTCAGGGTCCTGGGATCTAGTGCAGCTTTGGGCTCTCTGCTCAGCGGGGAGCCTGCTTCCCCCTCTCCCTCTGCCTGCCTCTCTGCCTACTTGTGATCTCTCTCTCTCTGTCAAATAAATAAATAAAATCTTAAAAAAAAAAGACTATGGAATCCATTATTTTGCCTTTAAAAGGAACTACTTTGTAAGAAAATAATTGCCTATTTCTTTTTCCCTGCCCCTTCTCTCTTTTCTATCTCTATCTAGTTCTCTTGTGTTAGGTGCTGAGGAAAGTAGGTGATAATGAATTGAGAGAATAGTTCAATAACCTTCAATGTTAGGTGGTCGAATGGAGTTATAGTGCCAGGTATTTGACTTTTATAAGAGGACAAGCCTTCTGTGATTCTCCTTATTAAGGAGAAATGAACTTAGGCTCCTCGGGAAGAGCAGCCAGTGGCCTGGGAGAACAACTAAAGGATTATATTGGGAAGTGATGGAAAGACTTGAGAACGAAATGGCAAGATTTCCAGGGGAATTCAAATACTGTGAGAAAATTAAAGGTTGGACATATAGAAATGTATTCAGTTTCTCATAGCAGTCAAGAGGTAGAGCTGTAATTCTGTTTTTTTTTTAATTCCAAATTGATGTTCCTTCTGAAAATTTACTGCGTGTCAGTTCAAATCATGTGGTTTCTGACGAGATCAGGCATGTTCAGGGTGGTATGGCCATAGACCAAATCATGTGTTTCTGAGATCCTGAATGATATAGGTGGTAAGAGCAAAAAAGTCTAAAACTTACAGACACATGTTTATTTTTTTCAGTATTCTCAGGATGCATCAAGTTGAAAAACTCAGCCAAAGTGTTGTTTGAGTTGAGTTATCAGAGAAGTCAAGAGTGAGACTAGCATGACAGGTGGAGTAAGAGAGGCAACTGACATAAATAAAAAACATTCTTGACTCACAAAGTGTTGTGCACTTAATAAGGGACAAACAGAGGTGGTTTAATTCATGACCGCGCACATTTATTGAACAATTTTTTACATGCAAAGCTTTGCATGCCACTTGCTTTGAAACTTACAGTGACCCATTTATTCAAAATGCGGTTGATGCTTGAACTCTGGATCCACTCATACATGGCTTTTTTATAGTACATACTATAAATGTGTTTTCTATTCTTTATGTTTTATTAATAATGTTTTCTCTATTGTAAGATTACGGTATGTAATACATATAACATACAAAGTAGGTATTGTGTATAGTATTTACTAAGGCTTCTGGTCAACAGTAGGCTATTGGTAAAATTTTGGGGAGTCAAAGTTATATGTGGATTTTTGACTGCATGGGGGTACCAAGATCCCTAACCCTTGGTATTGTTCAAGATCAACTGTATATATTCATTGAGTGTCAGTTTACTGGCACTGGATAAAGGCTGGGTAATTGATGTGATAATCACACAGAATAGATAGGGAATTTTTACCTTTCAAATAACATAGAATCCTATGGGGAAGAGAGAGAGAGAAATATACACACACACTACACACACACACACACACACACACACACAAACACACAATTGCATCATGATGTGATAAGATGATGATGGAGGTGACAGAGTAGAAATGTAATGGAAAGGTCAAGTATTCCTGTCATTGAGACTTAGAGATGTTTTGAGTGCAAGCAACCCTTCCGTTAAGGATCCTAGTCTAGAGATACTACATTGCTATGTTTACATGATATAACATTAAGCCTCAATGAGAAAGGTAGTTTCTGAGTTCATTTACAAGATTTGGACCCATTGATTTACCATGCCCCCATTCTAGAATAATAATTTACTGAATCACCTGGTAGTTGAATAAGAAGTCAACTTCTTAGATGTTACTCTACACACATAGAATAATTTACTGTCCAGATTCTGCTAATTGGAGAAAAAACTGATTTACAAATTTGAAATACCATGCCAATCAATCAGTCAAACTTGAATGCAACATTAGTGCAGGAGAAGCTCCCAATAATTTTGTTTCATCAATAAGCCATGTATATCCAAGGCATATATTTGAATATGGTTAAAATGTGCTAGCATAGATTCAAAATATCATATCTTAATTTAACTACTGCCTCTTTTAAATAATTAGGACATAAAACAGTCTAACATTGTAATTTAAATTGCAAATAGAAAAACACAGAGGACCTATTTATCTGAATCTGTATTGTCTTAAACATCAGTGCTGATAACAGTGCTTTTCATTTAACAGTACTTTTTCCTATCATATAAATAATACATTAGGATATAAAAGTGCCCACCTGTGCTGTACATGGTTATTGTTCATTATGTTGTCCTTGGGAAGTCTGGTTCCAATATTTATTGGTATGAACTCATCGAGTTTTAATCCTTAAGGAGTATGTTGAAATCTTAATCCTGTTCTTTTGAGACTCAGCGAACCCTAGAATTAATGTGTTAGCCAAAATAGGGGGAAGTTTAAACCACAGTTCTTTGGCACAGGATCAATGGATCTGTTCCATTGTAAACAAAGGTTGGTTTAGTCAAATCAGCCATCTGTCTCTGATGAATTTAAACTATGATGTGACATATTTCAGTACTGTAACAAGCTTTTGCTTATTTTTAATTTTTGTTTTTTTTTTATAGAGAGAAGGTATCAGTGGATAATAGGCCCCAGGTTTCTTCTTGAGATTAATTCTTGAATTACATGGCGGCATCCCTTTTCCATGTCAACAGCTTGTGCAATTTGTTATGGTTACATGTTTGAAGAAACTTCCATTCCTAGATTCTGCAGTCCTTGAATTATTTCAGTCACTTGACTTCTTTTCAGTCTTTTTTCTTTGTGGATTAACCAATTAAGTCTGCCATTCTTTCATGAAGTGGTCTTATAAGCTTTTAATTACATGCATAGGTTTAGTGCCATATTTAACTTATGAATAAATAGCAAGAGCAAGAAGGTGTCTACTTATTTTGCTCAATGACTAAATTTGGGGCAAGATCATATATTTAGGGAAATTAGACTATTGAAATACCATGATGGCCAACTGATAGGTAATATCATACTGAGCTGTCATTGTTGGTGATTTAAAGAAAAGCTTTTTATTTCCTATAAAGAAGTTATTAGTAGTTCTAACTTGTCTACTGGAAGATTTTCACTTTATTACAAGCTTTCAATTATGTCTCACAACAGTATAAATGTATTCTGCTATTTATTCTACTCCACTGTTTGAACTGGTGTGATCATTGACTCATGTGATTAATCGATGGAGTATTTGTGAACTCTCACTCTAAGTAATAGAACATTTGGAAACTCTCACCTGCTCTAGCAATGTAAGACTCACAAGAATCTACATACTTTACAGTAGACGTATGTAAGACAATTATTACTTTGTGTGGCTAATGTTTACATTACATTTGTACACCTAACACCCAAGGTTCCTGGTGTGCTCTAAAATATTTGACTACCTGCTGGAGGGGAAGCTTATGTCTTAGCTCTTTTGGGGCTACTGTGACAAAATAAGAAAGATTGGGTGAATTTTAAATAACAAATTTATTTTCACAGTTCTGGAGACTGGGAAGTAAAGGTCAAGGGGCCTGCAGATTTTGGTCTGGTGAGGGCCCACTTCCTGGTTTACAGATGGCTGTCTTTGGCTGTGTCCTCACATCGCAAAAGAGGCAAGAGAGCTCTTTGGGTGTCTGTTTTCAGAACACTAAACTCATTTATGAGACCTACCCCACCTTATAACCTAATGACCTCCCAGAGGCCCCACCTCCAAATACTGTACATTGGGGATTGACATATCAGTTTGGGGAGGTGAGGGAAACACATTTAGTCTATAGCAACATTTAAGTTTGTTTTTTGTAAATGCATTTGTCCATATTTCACTGGGTAATTTTCATTCGTTTGACTGTGTTTTTGTTGTAGGTTAAATTATAGGCCCTAATTTGTCACCCTGTCCAATGTTGTCTGGTTCCTGGTCCTGGGTGATTAAGGCAAAGGAATATTGTCTCTTGGGTTGTGGTGGCCAGATAGAGGCTCTGAATTAGTTTGCATATGAAAGGCATGCTCCTGGCTGAGCCCTTGCAGTCTCTAAGAAACAGCTAGTCCAGGGAGAGTCGTTCTCTCCCCAGCCAGAAAGATTTTTAAAGATGTGAAAATATCATAATTTATATAGAGAAAAAAGAACACACACACATACATACACGATACACTAGTTGTGAAATCATCAGGAATAAGAAGTCTAGTTTTAGCATATCCTATTACATGGAAGAAATTGTATAAGTGATATAAATGGAATTTATCTGACTTTTTAAATTTTTTTTCATCTTGCTAGACAGAGCCTAAAATATAGGCTGAATCAATAGCCAACACCTGGGAATTCTGATGATGACAAATAGATCCTGAAGAAACAAAACTGGAAAATATGTTGCCATATTAATATGGTTTTCTGGCACATAACTTTTCACAACTCAGTTTCTAATCAGGAGACACATCTGTGTTTCCCTAGGCCTTACCTGAGTGGCATTCACAAAGGGCTGCGATAAGAGCGGCAATATTGTTTCCTTGAGCTCTCTCCAAAGTCATTTGCGAGACATCCAGCCCTTCAGTTTCTCTCCAGATAGTTCGGGAGTTCCTGGGAAGATTCTACACTATGTGCTTCAGTGCCGTCCTCTCATCTCTCATATCTTGTCTGACATTTTCTGCCTTTCCTGCCGTTGGTGCCCAGTACATTCTCTAAAAGTCCACAGACCTGGTTCGGAGAGCCAGTGTTCTCACCAAGACAACCTGGGCCCAGGAAGCTGCTGTATTCGTTCTTGCCAAAGTTGTCTAACCCAAAGCCAGCCCTTTTCATTGTTACTTGCTTTTTTATTGAAGCCGCCAGCCTCCCAGTCACCTGCACCTGCACTTTGGGATTTATGTGTGAATTCATGAAGAGTGGGCTGGAGGTCAATCACAGCGACAGACTGTTTTCCCAGTTTAAAGCACTCCGAACTCGTCAGCGCTATCTCACTGCCCTTGAATCTCTTTGGAGCCTCACATCTCACCCATAAGGTATATTTTCCCAATTTTCTGTGAAGCTCCCTGGGTATATCCGCACCCATTTGATTATTATGGTATGAGATTTACTCTGCTTATACTAGGGCTTCCTGTGAAATACAAAGAACATCTCCCAGTGATGGAGAGATTTGACTACTTTAGCTGTATTTACTATGATCAATGCAATGTCAAATGGTACTCTTTGCTTTCTGTCTTTAGTAATTAAAGGATAGAATAATAATTACTGTTGTTTAACAAATAGATATTTGGGACTGATTATGCACCATGTCTTGCTGAACTCCAGAACTAATAAAATAATCAATAACACATGATTTATTCTTCTAAATATGTGTACTGTCTACTAAGGACACATGTACTAAGGACACATATATTTATTTAAAATATATGGAAGTGATAGGGTAGATATCAGGGCATAGGCAGTATAATGAGGTCATAATTCTCAAAGTTCCAAATTAGAACACAGCCATGATAGTATATACTGTTTTCAAATTATATGCTAGATGCCCAGATGTTTTAAGCATCCTTCCTATGTTTGTGGAAGTGGGAAAAATGGATAGACAGACACATACTCTTCTATTCCCTTGATCCTCCAAGCATCTAACCTAGTCCCAGGTGGATTTACATAAACCATTTGTTCCAAATATGTCTGTAGGTTGGATATTGATTGATCCAATAAATCCCAGCATATGTATTAAGAATCAGCTAATGTCTGCAGTGTTGAATATTGTGGGAATGGAGGAGAATTTTTTAGGAGGGAAGATTAGGATTTATCCATGACATATGCCCAGAGTCTGTAATCTTATTGGTACATGTCTCAGGCATGTGTTGCCTTTCTTCCCAGAGCCTAGTTTCCTTTCCCTTGACACAGTACCTTGATTTTCCTTTGAATGATTCTGCTTCCATTCTAAGCCTTGTGTTATGGGAAAACTTGAAGCTACCTCTGACTTGGTAGACCTATCTCTGATCTCAGTGATTGACTTAGGGGTATACATGGGACCTAAATTAGAACGAGAGAGAAATAATGCCAGGATTTACATAGAGGCTGTCAAAAAAAAAGATGCAAAATTCTGCTGTGGCGAGTGTGATGTGGGATTTGGGGGCCTAGAGCTAATGCAGCCACATTGCTACCATGAGGAAGGGCATGATGTTGTTTAAGCAGCCACAGTATGAAGGCTCAGATGTAACTCATTCTTTGGAGGATAGAATAGGGAAGTACAGTGAATTCATATCCTTGATAACATTGCTGGAGCCACTGGATAAAACCTCAGATCAAATCAAATCAGAACTGAATCTGGATTTTAATTTGACGGAGCCAGTGAATTCCCTAGAGTTTGGATTGGTTCTACTTTCCTTGCAACATAAAAAGTCTTAACTGACACAAAGAAAGTACATTCAGAGGTATAAATAGTGGGGAAGAGCTCAATATCAGGAAAGGAGAAGAAGAAAGCACTCTGGCAGGCACAGATTAATTTTAATGGGGAGGCACAGGGAGATGAGTACGATGTAGTGGAAGCATGCTAAAGTAGATTTGCTCTGTCAGTCCCTGGAAATATAGGACTGGAATAGGGACGATGGCCAGGCTAGAGACAAGGATTTGTGGGCAACAATTAGGGTGATGCTTTAAATTCATTAGACATGAGCTCACAGAAAATAATCATAGTAAAGTGCAGTGGGCTTAAAGAAGAAACTTCAGTGCCAAGGCAAACCTGGAGGGTGAGAAGACTTGGAGGCCATAAGAAAGAGGGAAAGAAGACAAGGTCAGGAACTGTCAAGGTTATAAAATGCAAGGGAGGGCGTTTTCATTTCCTGGTAAAACCGAACATTCACAATGCCATTTAAAAGGAATAGACCTGATGCGTTTCTTTGAAACTACAATTATGATAGTAATTGACTTGTAGAATAAAAACTGGAAGATCTTCTCTGCCTTTAAATCAGTGCAGAGGGGTTTGTAACCAATCGTAAGTAAGTATGTGGGGGTCAGAGGCTGCTGTTTGAGGCACAGCTGTAAGTTTGTGTAGCCCTTCCCCACTCACCGTGCACTCAAATTAGCCTCAAATTATGTGAAAGGCTTCACAGCCTCAAAGCTGCCAGCTCTTATCCCCCCACGCCCATGTGCTACAGACTCCAGAAATGGTGATTTGTTTTGAATGACCCTTAAGGTGGTCGATTTTCTACAACATTTATTTTGATCATAGAAATGTATGTGTTGGCCTTGTCTTCATCAAATCATTTTCAGGATCTATCTCCCTTGATTTTTCAGACTTCTGAATATGTATGCACGCAATTCCCTGAACCACCTAGGGTATTTAACTTCAAACTTAGATGGGTGTTACCTAGATGGAGAGAAGTACCACAGATAGGAAACCATTATTTCCTCAATTTCAAATGCTGGAAATGTTGTGTTGCCATCAACATGGGACCAGTCTTGACCAACATGTCTTATGTGTAAGGAGGAGCTCCCCAGTGACCGAATAAGGCGAAGCAATACTGCTTAGTTTAATGCCGAGGAATAACAGCAGTAGATCCACTGTGTCCCCGGCACTGTTGTGAATGCTTTCTGCGCATTAGTTCATTTAATCCTCCTAACAATTCTGTAAGGTAAATTATAATCCCCTTTTTATAAGCAAGAGATTGAAGCTCAGATAGGTTAAATCATATATCTCATAATATTGTATTTATCCAGTGCTGGCCTAAAATAGTTCATCTACTTCCCTTCCCCTTCTAATAGTGGTTTTTGTTAGTACTGGCTTTTGAAGGACAATGTGACAGATGCACATTTTGTGATTATACAACTTTTATCTTCATTTTGAAAGTGATCACATTTGAAGTTTTGCTGAAAGAGAGTACCAAACTCCAAAGAGTGGCATCTTCTACCCTAAAATTCAGTGTTCATTTCTTGGGCATTTTTTAACCTCCTTTGCAAAATTAATTTTAGCCTGGAAACTTAATGGAATATGGATTACATGGGCCTAATTAACGTAATTTGGATAAAGAAGCCTTTAAGGTTAATGCTACAAGAAAATTACTCCCTGTTTTATTTTACCTATCATTCTGGCTGCCGCTCCGTCATGTTTGCAAGCAGTAAAAATTCAAACTAAGGAAAATATGATTCATGTAATGTGTACGGAAAATGCCTGGAATTGTATAACTGTCATAGTTATACATACCCTGCAACTTCTGAGCAACTGTACAATTGTTTTTAATGACAAGATTTCCAAATTAGAGAAGTCTCCAGCTGCAACAGGTACAATACCATTTAGTTAAATGAATGTATAAACTTGGGCTCCTGGGTGGCTCAGTGGGTTAAAGCCTCTGCCTTCGGCTCAGGTCATGATATTAGGGTCCTGGGATCGAGGCCCGCATCAGGCTCTCTGCTCAGCAGGGAGCCTGCTTCCTCTCTCTCTCTCTGCCTGCCTCTCTGCCTACTTGTGATCTGATCGCTCTCTCTGTGTCAAATCAATAAATAAAATCTTAAAAAAAAAAAGAATGTATAAACTTACTCCTACCCACTAAAAAAGACTGCCCTTCTAAGTGTAGCTGTTGCTGACCATTCACAATATTTTTCATGAAAGAAAAGAATTCCGAAATTCAGGTCAGGCGTTCAGAATGCTGAAATAGAGCTCTCTGTTGAAGGTCACTAAGAAAAAAAAAAGTCACTAAGAGTGTGGAAATAATGAAAAAGAGGAGTAGCATTTTTCCATTTGTAAAAATACTTTTTAAATTAATGAAATCTCTGTAAAAAGTGCAAATAATAAATATTCATGGTAGGTTTTCTAAGAAAGGATGGAGTTAATGTGTGTGTCCGATTTGTAGTTTTTCTGGAATGATTATCCACTATGGCTGCACAGTACTAGCTGTGTTTCCGATGTAGTTTGTTATCATCAACACGATAGGAGATAGTGCTACCTGCCCCTTGCCCAGGATACTTTCTAAAACTTTTTCATGGAACACATACAGTTTGTCCCCCAAAATAGATGTTCATTTAAAAAAAATTTTTAAAGATTTTATTTGTTTATTTGACAGAGAGCTAGAGACAGAGAGAGCACAAGCAGAGCAGCAGGCAGAGGGAGAGGGAGAAGCAGGATCTCCGCTGAGCAGAGAGCCCGATGTGGGGCTCGATCCCAGGACTCCAGGATCATGACCTGAGCCGAAGGCAGCCGCTTAACTGACTGAGCCACCCAGGTGCCCCAAAATGGACGTTTAGATAGATTATTTTTCTGGCACCATGGAGAGGTTGTTTTACAAAACAAAATCTGTTGGTAATCCATCATGAGCTTCCCCATTAGATGGAAAAAGAGCATTTTATTTTAGGGTAGGTAAAATTATAAGACCATTATTTGATTTGGCCAGTTCAGTCTAAAAACTAATGTATTTGAGAGAAACTAAATATTAATTTATTCGATCATTTCTATTCCAAAGTTCATTTAAAAAATCTGTAAGTGTAACATTTTAGGCATTTGTTTACCGATTGTGGTTGGTGTAATGCAACTATCATGTTAGCAAGTGTTTATTTTTCTGGTCTTAGTACCTAAAAATCTTCTGGAAACCTATTCTCAGGCAATGACAGAAGAGACCATGGCTTCTTTCTTTAATTAGAATATGGGAAGTTGCCACAGGTTTCCACAGCCAATGACTGAAGAGCTTTCATATTTTGGACCTTCATCAATATGGTTGTCTGATGGGAGCATATACCATTCTGTAAGCACTAGGAGGGATAGTGTCTGTTTTGTCCACTGCTATATTCTGTACGCGAAGCATCATGCTCTGCTTCCAGGAAGCACTGATTAAATATTTCTTGAATGAAAGCACTACATGGTAGAGATGGAATTTAGCTGTGTCTAGGTATAAGAGAAAGAATATGAACCCACTTGGGCACAGATAGATGGAGAAAGGCCCGACTTAGTAGCAGTTGTTCTGAAAAAAAAAAAAAAGTAGTGTTAAGTTTGATGTGCACCTGCTCTGAAAACAAAACAAAAAGTCAGGGATAATCATGTTCTCTATTATAATATCCAAAGAAAGGATCTTATTTGGTGAGCTTTGTGTTCTCTCATTCATTTTCAGTTTCTGCCTTCTGATTGTTCCTTGTTTTCAGTCTTTAAACATGCTCAAGTGTCTCCAGAGTTAGAGGTAAAGAACTGTTTGGGCTTTTACCCACTGCTTTGATCTCTTTCTTTTATCTCATGTTCAAATTATGAAGGAGATTCATTGACAGTTGATGTCTTTCATTTCTCCTGTCTCATTTCCTCTTACCGTCTGTGGTCTAGCTTTGCCACCACTGGCCTGCTCAAAATATTTCCATTTAAGCCTTTGGTGTTGGCATTATGAGGGTCAGATACAGAGGGTACTGGTCAGCAGTTGTCAATACTACTGGAGTCTTCTGCTCACGTCCTCTTTCCTGAAATACTGTTCTCTTGCTCACCGAGATCCTCATAGTTTCCTCCTTTCTATCTACTCCACCCTCACCTCCCCCCAGCTTTCCCCAAGCTTCTTCCCTGAGTTTTCAGCCTGCAGCATTTCTCATGCACGTGTGCTTCATAGATTATCCTTTCCACTCCTCGTGTTTTCAACACATCCTATGTGGTGATGACTGCCTTTTCCTTCCTTTCCTACCTCCTATCGTTTCTTTCTCTCTTCCTTCTGTCCCTCCTTTGTTCTTTCCATGTACCTACCTATAAAAGTCTTGGTATATGGACTATAAAGCAGTGGCTGTCTCCTGGTGGGAATCAAGAGGTAGTTTCTACTTTCTTCTTCCTAGTTTTATTCATTTTCTGATACTTGCACAGTGAATATGAATAACCATTTTAAGCAGAGGGAAAAACTAAAATTATTTCTAATTAGAAACAAGCACAAAAAGAGATCTTCTCAAGAATAAATGCTTTCCTTGACTCATCAGGTATTGCCTCACACACTTAACCTTACTCTCTGTGTTAAAGAAAATGAAGAGTGGGTGAGATCCACATTGTAATCATCTTTGTAGATTGTTCAGTGCAATGCTTAGGATTTAGTAAATATTCAGTGAACATTTTTGAACTATGATAACCTCATTGCTTGCTGCACAATTAAAATAACATTAAAATCTTGAAAACATGGGTGAAAACCCAAAGCAGGCAGGACTTGGGCCAACATTCTGGAGAAGAGAGACCACCATAGTGATCCTGATAATCGTTCTTCTTTTCCCTCACAGAACCTGTCAATTTTCAGTAAGGAGGAGAGAGACCTAGGAGTAAGCCCCAGCCAGAAACTTGTAACAGATTTGCTGGATGAGAGAGAGAGAATTTAGCATTCTGGGCTACTAGGTAGATCAGGACTTGACACAAGGAAGAGATCTCTGAGACCTGAACTGCAAATGAGGAATATGGTTTTCTCTGAAAGCATGTGCCAGTTTTTAGGGTATATATGTGTAGAGTGAAGCTCTTAGAAATCAAGGCGAAATCTGTTCCCAAGAGACCAGAGAGCTTCACAGAGATATTGACAACCTGGTGGTCTTAGGGAGAGAACAGTTAGAGGTTAGGGCCCATGAAAGTGGAGTGGCCCTCGTAAGTTCCACAGGCTTGCAGTCTTGATCCCAGAAGTACTATGACCTAAGAATGAGGACAAACTGGAGAAAAGGTCAACCCTAACAAAACCCCAAACCCACACTTAAATGAACATGCCAGTACTCCACCTGCCTTTTAGAATAAAATAACATTTTCTCCGGAAATCACATAAACCAGAGCCTTTACAATATTTTATATGTGATATCTAATAGTTATTTAAAATTACCTGGCTTGTGCAAAAACAAGTTCAAATGACTGAAGGTGAAAACAGAGTTCTATAGACAGAGACCCAGAGGATGACTTAGACATTGGAGTTATCATATAGGAGGCTCTAAGTTACTGTGATCAATATTTTTCAAGAAAATAAAGGGGGAAAATGTGACTTTTCCCAGAGTCCTAGAATCCAAAAGATGTAGTGAGTGAGAATTAAAGATTCGGTGGTTGGGTTAATAGCATATTTGACATGTCAGAAGAGGGGATTAGTGAACTGGAAGATAAATGACTAAAAATATCTAGATAAAATCCCAGAGAGGAAATGAGGAAGAATATAAATAAATATGCGATATATGATGAAATTGGAAGTTTTTGAGTTCCCCTGAGTGAATGGCCAAGAAAGAATTCTTGAGAAGTTTTTGGTGAAAAAAGGTGATTTTATTATAGCATGGGGACAGGACCCATGGGCAGAAAGAGCTGCACAGGGATTATGAGGAGTGAGTGTTTACTTTTTAATTAGCAGGGGTTAGGGATAGTTTCAGTCTCTAAGGAATTTGGAAGCAACGTTTTAAGGACCTTTAGGGGCTAGCTGCTGTTAAGGTTACTTTTAGTCTTTAATAAAACATAAACATTAAGGCATTAAGGCAGCATCAAGGAGTTCCTTGAGGAAGGTCACCCTTTGTATGTTTCAGGTATCTATCAGTGGGCTGAAGCTGTAAGGAGATTTAATTTAAGCTACATTTCTCTTGCCTTTGTTTCCCCCATTAATGTGTGCTTAGCATACATATAATTTAGGGTTCTAGGAAGTGAGGAGCAAGAGAAAGAGACAGAATCAATGAAAATCTTCAAAAACTGGCAATTAAGACACAGATCCCAAAATCCTCTGACTTCAAGGAGGTCAAAACGATGAAGAACTGCACCTAAGTGAATTACTATAAAACCTGCAAAGCAAGAAAACTCCTTAACAGCAGTGAAGCTACATTTTAATTGTGTTCATTTTTGAGTTCCATATTTATAGAAGGTGATTGAAAAACTAGGGTGTATGCAGGGCCAAGTGGGTATGACAGGTGTCCAGAAATCATAAAAGACTTGGAAACTGGACCTGGAGGCCAAAAAATTATAAAAAGGTGAGGGAGTTAAGAATGTTAAACAAGAAAGGAGTGAGAAAGACAATTTTTGTAGTCTTAAAAAATTTGAGGTGTTGTCAGGATGAAAAGGCCATTTACTTGTTCTTTGTTATCCGAGGGACAGAGCTAGGATGCAAGTTGAAATGAAGGGGTGTATGGGGTGTCTGGGTGGCTCATTTGGTTAAGGGCCTGCCTTGGGCCCAGGTCATGATCTCAGGCTCCTGGGATCACCCAAGTTGGGCTCCCCACTCAGGCATCTGCTTCTCCCTGTCCCTCTGCCCCTCCCCACCCCTCCACTCATGCCCTCTCTCAAATAAAGAAATAAAATCTTAAAAAAAAAAAAAGAAAAAAAAGCACTTTGTGACTCAACAGAGGAGAGTAATAAATAGACTTGAATGAAAGTGGAACAGCGAATTCCCAATCATTGAGATTTTTAAACTGAGGTTTAGGTGACCAAGCTTCAGAGAGGAAGAAGGTATTCTTAAATTGAGTGTGAGTTTAATGAATTCTCCTATAAGACTCTTTGTAACTCCAAGGTTAAATAATTCTATAATGTGCATTCCAGTGAGTGATGGTTGTATTTTCATGACTGCATCTGATTTAAGAAGCTGTTCATTTAATCATTAACTCAGCAAATATTATTGAGTGCCCACTTCACGTAAGGCCCCATCACGGACAGGGGAGCTACTAAGAGACATAAGACATGATCCCTGGCATCATTTAGATCATGCACATGAAAAAAGCCAATTCTGGAGAGTTTATAACTTATTCAGGTCACTATAATATAACTTAGTACAAGGGAAGACAGGACATATATTATTAAAATGGAGCTGAATAGTGTAAAAGAATAATTCATCTCCACTAAATGGGTATTTTATTCCTTTTTACAGAGCCGATTACATGCTGTTTGTCAAATTGAACACAACTGCTATAAATATAACCCTTTCCAGGGCAACCAGATGATCTTAGCACACTATTGCCTCAGTGCTCTAGAAGGCATGCTTGGAGCCTCAGCATTGTTGAACCATCTGTATTTCTTCAGCAATCCCTAGTTTCTGTGTCGGCTGTTAATGTAGTGGTTCCAGTTCTGTCATGGAGTGATCAAATGTGTCCTTATGTAATGGCAGAAGAAAGACGTTATTAATATTAATTTTTAAATGCATTTTCTGTGCCATTGAATCAAGACACTGCAATTATTTTCTACCCCAAATATTTTCTCCTAAGTCTAATGAGATTGAGGATCTTTGATCCTATCATTTTAATAACTCAGGCTAAGTGGTTGGTTTATACTGTAGTCTGAAAGGAGAACACCGCATATCTTCAAAAACTTACTTTTCATATCAAGTTCTATTTTTAAAACTATCTTCATAGTAGACAATATATTTTATGTTTTATAAGCACCTTTTTAACTGGAGGGGGAAAATGTTTGGAAATACCACTTTCTTCAGGTGTTTTTTATCTGTCCTTGATTTGCCCTCAAGCATTACTGAAAAATATTGCCAGTTCCACTGCCTGAAGATTGTTTTCTGGGGAAAATAAATGTTTCAACTGTGACATTGTGTTCCCATTTGATACACCTTTCAACTTGTAAGCTGCTGAAGAAAGAAATAGGGATACTTTGTTTCAGTCACAAACTAAGGCAAAGGCAGCCTCTAATATGATAGATAGCAAAATAAGAATGGAGATGTCCCTTTGTTGGGATCATGTGCTGAAGGCTTAATGAAACTATGTGTTGTCCAGCTATATGCCCGTGGGAGGGAGGTATCTGAGCTGGGAATTCCTACAGGATGGGGCGTCTGGAGACAGAGCAAAGGGCCCTTGTCTTTCCCTTCTCTCTGAATGGGTCTTTCCTATAGTTCATGTGAATTTAGCTCCAGAGAATCTGACAATTCCATGGACTGATGACAGATGTAACCTCTGTGTGTTTCCATTTAATCTCTATCATCTCTGTTTCTGCTGCAAAGAGTAGAATATGCTAAAAATGTACTAACCTAAGGGCCTTCTCTAATACTTCAAATATTTAAAAAATTAAAATAATAGCTAATTATTTAGGGTCATATCAATTAAATTATATTCACCTGTCACTGTTTGTGTTAAACCCCTACTATATGTCCAAAACTATTTTGTTGATTCTGATTAATGTAGGTTTTACATTAATAAGATTGTATACTTATGGCATGCTTTGTCATTTGAAAACTCAATGAGCAAGATAAATGGACTTGACTGTATTTTCTTTTTCTGGTTTTTTTTTTTTTTTTTTTTTTGGTCCTCCTTGGCCTTTGCTTAATTGGCATGCCCAGGTAGGGAGGACGGGCTGTTTCCTATTTCAGGAGCATGTTGTTAGTGTTTGATAACTATATAAATGTACACAACAATACTGATGAGCCAATGAAATTAAGCTTTTCAAAGGGCAGCTTTAATTTGTTGATTTGGAGCTTGAAAATGTGGGTTATTTTGTGATTGAATAACATTCTTGAATGTTTAATGCATGGCTCCATTTACCTTGATTAGCTCAGCAATTCGCTACACATTATTTCCAAAGATGCTAATCAATTTTAAATCAAAATAGATTGAATTGCCTCTGAAATTGTGAAGATTGCCCGAAAGTGTCAATCTCTTTGGGAAATTGAAATTCTGGCATCTTAATGAATGCAACCTAGTTATGGAAGTACTGTATAAGAATAATGGGTTTTGGAAATACTATAAGCCAGGGATAAATTTCTGAACATAATAGTTACAATAAGTATCGATTTCATTCCACTTGGAGGAAATATCTGTGGCATTATTGTAGATCTTACGCCTTCTGATTGATAAAATACAAAATTTAGAATTACCATCTCACTAATTATTTGTTACCTCATTCACTTCTTTTGGACTGTTTAAACTTTATGATTTTAAATATTCTTCCTGATCAAATGTCAGTGACATTGCTCAGAATTGCACATTTAAAATTAGAGCAGAAAGAGAAGACAATTTCTTTAGTGAGCATATCTAACTGAATATAGCATTTCTAATTACATTTAATTGTGTGTATACACACACATATTTATATATACACATATAACATGCATATCAACATATTTTGGGTATTCAAATATGGGAAGACAGCATTATGCTTTTTATTAATCTATTTAACATATTAAATACAAACATTTATACCATAAAAGAAAATCATTTGCTTGTCTATAGAAAGAAATGGAAATGCAGAGTTTTCTGACCATGAGTTTATTTTTGTTCAGAAGAGTATTTAAGATAAGAAGGGAATGGAAAGGAAGAGTATGTTCCCACTGAAGATTTATTCAGGGTCTACGATATTAAGAAGTGGAAGGAGAGGTTTATTGATACTTTTTCAGATTTTATTTTTAAGTAATCACCCAATGTGGGGCTCAAACCTGCAAGATCAGTAGTCACATATTCCTCTGACTGAGCCATCTAGGCACCCCTTGATTTTCTTAAATATGAAGGTATTCTGAAAAATGGTTTTAGCATTTTGGAGTTCATAAGATCCCATTCCAATCTTGAGCTCCCCTCATTACTGTCTTTGTTGCTTTGGTCAAATTATCAGGATCTCTAAGCCTCATTTTTCTCACCATAAAGACTAATTACAGTGCTGTATAGTGTGTGTGTGTGTGTGTGTGTGTGTGTGTGTGTGTGTGTGTGTGTGTGCGTGTGTGTGTGGTTTTTCTTTTTCTTTTTTGCAAGAGAGATCGTAGTGGCAAGATCAGGATTTAATACAGTATATGTAAAGAACTTAGCACTGTAACTGGTAGCTGTTCTTTTTATAAGTGCCCTTAATGCATGAATGATGAGTCAGGGAACTTTGCAAAGTACAGTGAGTAGGGTGGAAAAGACAACGTGTGTGAGCTTCCAAGAAATAATTCTCTAAATCCAGTTCCTATTGTCTCATTCAGTAATTGAATATTAAGAATAACAGTCATTGAACCGATCATTAAGATACCCTGGAAGGAGGAAACAAGTCTTTTCATGAGAAAATTAAGACTAGATTTGAGGGAAGTGGGAAATCAATTTTAGTTTCTGTGTATGTGTGTGTCTTCCGAGTGGCAGTTATTTTTAATTATTATATCCATGGCAGGTTTTGCTATCCTTGAATTTAAGTCAATGACAAAGTATCAATGCTTTTCAATAAGAGTTAGAAAAGAAATAAAATTCTGATGTGAATTAAAATTCATTCTGTATTAAAATTGTTTTACAAATTATTTTTCCTTATTCTGGATGGCATGTTTCTTATACTTCAGGAATGCTTGATACTTTAATTTGGACTCATCTTTAATTTGAGGAAAATTTATTTGTGCCTTTCATGTAATGAAACCAATAGTTTGGAATCATATTTGAAGGAATGGTCACTGATTCCTTCAGTGTTCTGAAGTATATATTCATTTCCAGTGTGTCAAGTGCTTAATTTAAAACACATATTGATTCTTGATTTTTACTTGGCTATGAGCTCATTTATTTTAATGGAGTTGTTAATAAAATGTCAGCTTTCTCCTGTTCTGTGTTCTGTATCTATTTTCTGACTACACTTACTTGTGATCTGTCATAGAAAAAAATGATTAATACAGTTTCTTGGGGCTTGCAAACTACTTGTACTTTACTGTCCATCTTATGGATTTTTACATTAGAAAGTTCACATGGGTTCATAATATGCAGTTTTAGTTATCATTGACATCAGCCTCTTCCAGGAAATTATGCTGTAGTGTGCTAATAGCCAATATAGTTTTGGACAATTATTTTCAGTGCTTTAAAGATTTTAGACTATTTATTTATTTATTTATTTATTTATTTATTTATTTATTTATTTATTATTTTCAGATACCCTTGAGTGCATTGTGTTTGGCAGGTTTCTGGAAGGGCAAATTTATGGAGTCCAAAACATATGTAACTTTAAAAAAGAAAGGAAAACATCATTAAAGAGAGAATAATCCTCAGAGAATCCAAATCCTTAAAGAATTCTTAGTACTGAGAATAGGTGAAATAAGTTGATTTACTGGAGTGGGGCCTCACAGAAGGAGAGCTTACCTGTCGGCCCTTCATAGATCTTGAATCAGCTTATCTACCAAGCCAAGTGCATAGACATGACATACCTTTCGCCAAATCAGAAATGAAGTTTTAAAAATTATTAGTTCTGGTATAGTTCTCTTTGTTCTCAAGCAGTGAGCTCAGTTGGTTTAGTATCTGGCTTCATGGAGAGAGAGTTTATTATCAACAAGAGTAATGACCTTTCAACTCAGTGCAGTATTTTACCTGAAATAATATTACAGAGATAGGGGGAAAATTGTTGGACTACTTTATTGGTTTAATTCCAGAAAAGAGGAAAAACATAATTCTTGCTGAGTTGCAAACATTTTCTCACAAACATTATCGCTAATTAGATACCCAAATGTAAGAATGCCTATATATGGTATAAATTCATGATTTGTTTCTAGCTGATAGGCTGACTCTAGGAGGCCCAGACAAAGGGCCTTGGAAGGTCATCAGAAAGAGTAATGATGGATAGAATACCTCCTCTGCTCTTATGACAAAAATGAAAATTAAACAAGTCAAATGAAATCTTGGGAGAACTTAACCTTTGCCATTTCTGTACTTTTACAACCCATTTTTTCAAATAAAAAAATCAACTATTTCAATTAGGCATTATGTATAAATTCAAATTCTTTCTCTTAGAATGGAGGTGGAATTTAATTGTTCAAAATGAGGAGTATTTTTTAAGTCATATGCCATACATAAAGTTGCAGTTTAAAAGAATTACATGAGAAAACAAAACAGGTGGCCTAAGGCGTGTCCATCTCCCATTCTATGAAAACCTGTGGAGACTAAATCAAAAAACTAAATCAACTCCTTAAATTAGAATGTAGCCATGTGTGAAATGCGAAATAGGTTAAGAACTAAAAATAAAATTGAATAAAATATTTTTAACCTGAAGGAATTTTAAAACTACTATAGTAATTATGTTCTATGTTTTTGAAGATTATACATAAAATAAAAACAAATATTCCATAAGATACTCACCAGTACTTGCTGAAATAGGAAGCAAAATAGCACTAAAACATTTGGTTGGGTCTAATAGCAAGGTTTTCAATTAAAAAAGGGCGCGTGGCCACCAAAACAAGCAACAGAAAGTAAAAACGACGATGGCTTAACACTTAGTTTTGTGTGTCTCCTGAATGTGTGTTTGACAAGCTTCCCATGTTGCCAAACCTTACATAAAACAGATTGCTGCTATAGTTGGCTCAGTGGTTTTAAGTAACTATTTGTCAAATTCCTTTAAGTGTTTTTAACATATTCTTTTTTTTTTAAAGAAAACTTCTCTACAGGGATATCAAATGTTACAGAATATCAGATAGAAAAAGCATATAAGCAGTTGTAAAATAACCAGTTATGTTTTCTTGGCAAATACACTGTTGCAAATTATGTACACATTCCTAACCATTTTAGTGTGTGATGTGTGTAGATCAATAATAGGAAGTCTAGCAAGTCACAAAATAGTGTTTTGTTTTGTACTAAACAATTAGTGTCATGTAGCAATTTGTACCAATTTTTATACTTCTATAAAGTATAAAACATCTATGCATATATATAATTTCAGCAGGTCTTTTTTCAAGAAATCATTATGTAAATATGTTACAAAATTGTTACTATTGTTTTCTTCTTGTTCAAAGGAAATTTGCCATATCTTTTTTACCTTAGTACCTGTGAAGATTGTTGACCTTACCATCACCTGCCCTTCCCCACACCCAGAAATATAGTATGTTTTGGTAGGTAGAATATTCTGCTTCTAGAATTCTGGAGTACCATCCGTCGGTTCCTGGGGAAGAATTATTTCTTTGATGAAGAATTATTTCTTGATAATACATATACGTATGTTCACTTATATCAGCATAAGGGTATTTCCTCGCTCTTTACTGGTCCAACCACCGGCAAAGTCATATTCTTCTTAGTTCATCTATGTAATTCCCCTTCCCTCCAACACACATAACCACCTTCTTAGACACACGAGCATACATATATCCTTCTCATCATGGACATTTATCACCTTAATTTTCCATACCGTTGGATTTCAAAGATAATAATAACAAAAAAGAAAGAAAAACCAAAAAATAGAAATAAAAGAGGAAATTTAAGACACACATTACATTGGGGATGTCTTTTAAAGATTTATTTATTTTGAGAAAGAGAGAGAAAACGGAGTGAGTGGGGGGAGGGGAGGGGAGGGAGAGGGACAGAGGGAGAGGGAGAGAGAGAATCTCAAGCAGACTCTGCACTGAGCACCAGCCCAATGCTGGGATTAATCTCATGACCTGGAGATCACAACCTGAGCCAAAGTCAAGAGTCAGATTCTGAGTTGACTATGTCACCCAGGCACCCTGGGATGTCTTTTCTTTATACCCAAACTTTCCAGTTTTCTGGTTAGGAAGTAATAGGTTAGTAAATAGGGGATTGATGAACTCATAAAATTAGGCTATTGGGCGTTTTGTAATTTTTATGCACCCAAATTTATGTTATTCTTCATGAAATTTGAGTAATATGATACTACTCAGTGGCCTTAGGTACAAATGTGTGAGGTAACTGAAGGTCAGGTGTCTATGTACTACTTGAGTTCATTGAGCTGGTTGCATGGCAGAATCTAAATTAGAATTCATTATCTCTGTCTGTCTGTAATTGTCTAATTTTATACTGAATCATCTAACATAATGTTTTGCATATAATATCAATTTAACATATATGTGATTTTTCGATTTTCTCTCTGACTTATACATTGCTTTTTAAAAATGAAGTTAAGGAAAGTTAATATTTTTGGAAGTTATAACCTAGTTTCTAAATATTTTGCTGTAAATATTCTGCTTCTCCTTATTTGTACTCTTGGGGTAAGTGTACACATAATGGCACACTAACATCTGTGCAATAACTTTTACTGAAGGATATATTTTGACATCATAATTTACCTTCAGAGTTCTAGGGTGTTTTAAGCTTGACTTGTCTTGATTTTAGTCATAGAAAGACTCCCACTTGCCATCAGAGTTAAACTGTAAAAGTCAGGTGTAAGCATTTTTGGCAGGCATGATTTTTTTCCCCATGTATTTGTGAAAAAAACTCAGTTTAAGATGTCTTTTATCTGACTGTCATTTTCAGTCTAAAAGGAGGGTAAATAGTCATATGTGAAGACATTTGTTGATATTTATAAACTATTTGTTAATATCACAACCACTCATAGTCTCAATCTGCAATTCCTTCTGATTCAACTTCTGATTGTTTCTCTGATGGATGCATTGCATTAGGCAATTATTTTAGTAAATAAAATGTTCAATTTTTGTTCTGTGTAGGAATATGTTTTCTAATAACTTTCTAGTTTTGCTCTTGATTTAGGAACATTTTGGTTGCATATGATAGGAAACAATGCAAAGTTGCTTAAACAATAACAAATAATTTGACTTATGTACCCACAAAATAAGTGATTTCACAGACTTTGACACAGTTTGATTTAAATGTTCTCAATGTCATCCAGATTTTGGCTCTGTTTTCTGCAATTCGCTAACTGTGCACACCCTGTTTATAGGCCTAATACCCAGGCCAGCTTCCCACATGGTGGCACAGAGGGGTCAGACCTCATAACTTCACACTATGAAGTCCAGAGAAGTCTCTCCTGAAAAAAGGAGAGGGAAATTGCTTTCCTGGGAGCCCCAGCAAATGCCTCCTTTATGGCTCATTGGTTGAATAATCATTTCTGAACCAAAGTTTGTAGCTCAGAGTATAAAATTTACTACCTGGTTTAAGCAATGTGGCCTCCTGAACCTATGACTTTAAAGGCTGGGGATAAGGTCAAGGAGATTTGCCAATGGAAAGTCTGGGGTTGTTGGTGAGAGAAATGGGGGTTATATATTGAGGAGGTGACCAACCCAGTTGTCCGCTACAGGTCTATGTATAGTACTCCTTGTGAAAAATAATCATAGATGTGCTACTAGTTTTACAGAGGGAGGATAGGCTTCCAGTACAGATTTTATTGAGAATTAGTGACTATGTGAATGGAGGCCTACTACAGATATAAGCATCCTCCCAAGAACAAGTCTCATTTCCAGTAAACTATGCATAAATTGTAGTCAGTGCATAAGAAAATGTCCTGAGTTTTTTGAATTGGGGTTGATGATAGAACTATGCATATTTTCCGCTGACTCTAGCAATAAAGGGTCTCTATCTGCATTTCAGAGAATTCTCTTTAAGTTCCTAACAGTGGAATTCATGCAGTCCTCCACTTAGTAATTGATTGTGGTACCAAAATATATTTGGAGTTTCACTCCTTGGAATGAGCATGCTGTTATTGATTCTGTACTATTTTCAGATGAGAAGACTGAGGTTCAGAAAACTTAGTGAATTTGCCCAGGGTCACAGAGCTAGTCAGTGGCCGAAACAGTATTTACACCTATGCAGTCTGTACTCTGAATCAGCTGCATCCACTGTCCTTCAAACTTGGTGCACTTTTCTCCTAAAAAAAAAAAAATATGGTACTTGATGATTCGTATTTCCAGACTTGTCTGTGATGGCTTACTTATCTCTTCATTGCGCTGAAGCATGCTATTCTAAGACTTGAAATTAACCCCCAAAACAGGAAACTCTCCTATCTATCTAAAGTATTTACTGATATTTGGCACCCGATTACTGAATATCCATTCTATTTTTGTTGAGTCTGTGTGGATTCCAAAAGAGTCAGGAAGCCATGTCCTGCTGACCTCTGTGTGGACGAAGGTAGCAGATACCTCATTTCCCTGTTTTCTGTCTGTGGAAGGGCCTCATGTGAAGCTGTCTCCACCCATCTAATATGAGTTTTATATCTTGATGTGTGCAGGCTGTTCACAGTTGATCCCTGATAGTGGTAACCAACTTGAGAATCCAGCAACACTGCTGAAAGTTACTGTGATGATGCTAGTGGCACCCTCCTGAATAGCCATTTCTGTGGTATCACCTCTGTAGTATCAAGTACTGAGCCCCTCAATCCAGGTCTAATTCTTTAGTTTTCTACACAAGTCTGTGAGCCACCCTAAATTCCTTTTCTGCCTAAGCTCTTTTCCTTTCTTTCTTTCTTTCTTTCTTTCTTTCTTTCTTTCTTTCTTTCTTCCTTCCTTCCTTCCTTCCTTCCTTCCTTTCTCTCTCTCTCTCTTTCTTTCTTTCTTTCTTTCTTTCTTTTCTTTCTTTCTTTCTCCTTTCTCTCTTTCCTTTCTCTCTCTCACTTCTCTATGTCTCTCTCTCTCTTTTTTTCTTTTAAAGATTTTATTCATTCATTTGAGAGAGAGAGATATATAGCACAAGCAGGGGGAGAGGTAGAAGCAGACTCCCCAGTGAGCTGGGAGCCTGACAAAGGGCTGGATCCCAGGTCCTGGAGATCATGACCTGAGCTGAAGGCAGACGCCCAACCATCTGAACCACCCAGGCGCTCCTCAGCATTACTTTCTAACTCTGACTGGCAGAACCACATTTTGTACTCCCTGTTCTTCAACTAACCTGTTCATGCAAGAAACATCTAGAAGTAAATACAAAATGAGCACATTTTACAAGGGTAGACTTTTGCACATATGAAGAGAGAAAGTATAGTCAGTCTGTATCTCAGAGATAACCAGAGTTAGGTTTTCTAGAGCATTTCCTCACAGGAGATGGAATGAAGCCACTGGTTTCTTGGGGCATCAGAATAACTAGAGAGGTGAGAAAAAAGTAAGAACTCGGGGAGAATTTTTCACACTGTTTTGAGTCCTTGTAATCTTGAGCTTGGCCTGATAAAGGTTTGTCTGAAAGTTGCAGAGAAATAAATGGAGAGGAGAGATGAAATAAGGAGAGGGAGACAGAGAACCTTTCATTGGGACTGTTCTTTGTAGGTGGTCATTCAGTCCTAAAGGAGAATTTACCATATGCAGGAAGAAATTAAGTACCAACTGTATGAAATGTCCTGCAAGGCAGGGGATAGAATGGAAGGTACTTTTGATAGAATTACAAAGTTTTGTTTAATACTTTTGTTATTTTTGGAAACATCTCATGAGTTTCCACTGTTTTCATTTATAACACAAAGATCAGAGACATCCATAGCTTCCTCTTCTCTAGTCATTCTGGAAAACTAAGAAGAAACATAGAATTCCAGAAGTTAGTTTTAGCTTGGCAGGGCTTTTTGATCAAATTTTGCTTGCTTTCTAAAACCACTGGAAGCTCACAAATGAAGGCTGGCTTGCATACATCACCTTCTTCAGGAACTTGGGGACATTCCCCATCTCTCTTTTAGACTTTTAAGGAAGAGGCATGTTGTTAAAAGTGGGGGGATGTGTCAGGTGGAGTTTTTTCTTACCCTGCAGCTAGTAATGATAACAAGTACCCTTCCACCTTTTTGAAAAACGAAGTGAAAACTTCATAAAAGTCTGTTAAGCTGCCCTGGCTGAAGTCAAAACTCCTTATTGAGTGTGCTGTTGGTTGATTTGTTGTGTCACTACATTCAACATGATCAACAAGATTTGTTGAGCATTTGCTGTATTTCAGATATTACACATTATCTCAGTATATCCCAATAGCATCCAGGTACTTAAAGAGGGAAAAACATCATAAATGTATGTTGAATTGATTTACGAGTTTCTGACTATTTTATTTTGGACAAACCATATGATATTAATTTTTAAAGCATTAGAAAAAGAGGTCAATTAATTCATAACTGAGGACAAAAGGAATGCTAACTTAATGAACTTTTCAGTTCTTTGAATTTTAAAAAGTTGTGTAGCTATCACTTATGTATGGTTATTAGCCTTAGGGACAATATGTATTAGAGCGTATGCACTAGGAAATGTTTACATTATAATTGATGCTTCTCTCTATTAATGATGAAATGCTCATTTATCCATTAATATTTTTTAGACCCCCAAATTTTCACTCTATTTCTCTTTGTGGATAGAAAAGGGATCACTAAAAATACTAAGTAGGAAAGAACTTAATATTTCAACATTTTTTATATCAGGAACCATGGAACAAAAATACTAAATTATCCCATTAGGTTGTTATAATAGTTATTTTAGAATATTTCCTTCCTTGTAAGATCCATTAGGACATAAATTATACTATTACTGTTTTGTTCACTGCTGTATTGGGTATATAGAAAGTTCTCTAAAAGTATCTGAAAAATTTGGGAGGCTAGTTCTCTTATATAATTTGTTGAATTTCCTACTTTCAATTAGCTAGCACATTCTCTCATCACAGGTTTTACTTCAGTAGCACAGTTATCTAAGATACACTGTTTTTGTACAATTCTTGCAGTGTATTAGATTTGTTTGAAGGATATATGTATACTGCAAGCATTGACTGAATGGATACAACAGGACAAGATAATACAGTTCTAACCAAAATGTACATGACATAAATTATGTAACAATTAAGGTTTGTATTAATATATAATAGTATTAAATATATAATAGTATTGAATATATAATGGTATATATAATATATAATAGTATTAAAATTTTCTTTGTGATGACATTTAGTCTAACTTTTTATGCCTTATAGAAACAAAGCAGAGTTTCAAAGGTCAGCTCTGAATTGTGATGAGCTTCAGAAAGGAAGGTATGATAACGTAGACCATATTTTCTCCCCATTCTTTCATCCAACTCAAAGATGGTGGACACCCTCACAGTGAGAGAAAGCCATGGATTTTGAGTGGTTGTACAGGGAATCTGCTGTATAAGAGACTGACATCAATAATTTCAACATTATGCTGTCATCTCTTAAGAAAATCATTGAACTGTGGATTTAAATTAGCATTTCACAGTTGAAGTACTGTTAACTATGGACCTTGGCATAGACTATGATAGATTTATGATGTCGATAGAACAAGGCATCTCTTCATAAGTCATTCAAATCTTTGGCACTTGAAAGGTTGCTACCATTTCAGTAAGTAAAGTGGATAATTTGATTTATGATTTTGTAGTCCTCTAATTTTGGGATCTCTTTGAATCTTTATGAGCAATTTTGAACTATAGCTAGATTGAGATCTTATTAAATATTTATATCCAGTGAATTACTATTATGCCAAAATTTTTAGTGATGTTTCTAATGTTGAAAATCAGAAGAAAAAGTTTACAAGAAATAAATCTACAAATCTGCCATTTTTTTTCAAGCCAACACATAATTCAATTTTGATTTATTGTTGGAGGTCAAAGTCAGATACAAACAGTAAATATTTTACACTTTAATACTTTTACATGTCTGAGTATGTTGCCTGAACTTAAAAAGAAAATATTAAATCACTTGATATGCTGTGTCCACTGGACAGTTTTTAGTAGTTTCCATGGTGTCCCATGAAACAGTAATGTATACCAACTCTGTCCTTTGGGCCAGGATTTTACTAAGCCCAAGTTTTATTATTTGTAGGTTATTGTCCTCATGTATTCAAGATGGCTAGAACAGTTTGGGGTATGTATGCTTTCAGATGTTCATCATAAAAAACAAACAAACAAACAAACAATGAAACCCTGTTTCATCGAGAAGTAAATGTGATTATGTGCAGCCATAACTTGTTTAGCTGTAGACTTGGTCATGATTTCTTTTTCCTGATCTTCATGCTTTTCCTGCATACTCAGTACAACGAAGATAGAATTCCTGCTTAAACTGGCTACTCCCTCAGTTGCACTGACATTTCTCATTTATAAGTGTGTCTGTGTGTCTATGTATAGTCTGTGTTTCTTTCCATTGCCCTCTCTCTTCTCTGTGTGCAATATCCAATAGTTATAAATTTAAAAAAAAATGGTGGAAACATTTTTATTTTCAGGAAAGTATATATCATGATTAGGTCTACAAAGGTTGAAACAGTCAAGAAAGGGCAAATGAAAACAAAACTAAAACTCTCCTACATGTTAACTGCTTGCACATCAAATAAATACTTAAAATTTTTAAATATTTATTAGATGATTTCTGTATTGTAAAGTGTTACATTTTTCTGTTGACATATGTGATACTCACTTTATGGTACAGCCTTTCAAACTTTAGGTTCCTTTTCACCAGTAATGAGGTTTCCTTTGGGCCACAGTTACAAGTTGGCTTCATTTGTTTTAACTCATTTTAACGTGATTTGTTTGCAGACGGCTTTCTGTCTATTCAGTACTATTCCAAGGTCTGGAAATACACTAATGAATAAAACAGAGTCCTTGATTTCATGGAGTTAATGTGTATAGCTGGATTGGTAGATACAAATCAAACCAATAAAAATAAGAAAACTGTAGATGATGGTGTTAACTGTCAGAAAGATATTAAGATGGGGCAATGGAGAAGAGAGTGACAGCTTGTATGGGGAGTCAGCTTTAGCTAGGAATGTTTGTGCCAAGAAAATAACACCTGAGCTGAGATCCAAACTAAAGGAACAAAGCCCTCACCTTCCAGACCGGATAAATGACAAGGGCAGCATTCCTCAGGCAGGAATACGTTGGAGCATGCCAGAGACAGAAGGAAGGCATATTTGATGGAAGGTAAAATGTGATAAGGTCAGAAAGACAGGAGCCAGATAATGTAAAGACTTACGGACAACCACAAGGAGTTAGGATTTTATTGCAATAACAATGGGAAGTCATTGGAGGGCTTCCCGTTTGTCCTTACATCACTTGGATGACATCAGTCTTCAGTTCCAAAAAGAAAAGGGGGAGGAGGAATAACAAGGAAACAAGATTATTTGAGGCGGTGCTGATTATGTCAGATTTTTAAAAGAGGCAGTGAGATAGAAAATAAATAAAATTGCACAGAACCCTCAAGCTAAATATCAGAAAGGCTTCTGAAGAACAAAATAAGTCAAGGTTTATAAAATTGTTGTCAAAAAGAGCTTCTCCTTTTTAAAGATTTTATTTATTTATTAGAGAGATAATGAGACAGCGAGCATGCAAAAGCTGGGAGAGCAGCAGGCAGAGGGAGAAGGAGACTCCTCACTGAGCAGGGAGCCCAATGCGGAACTCCATCCCAGGACCCTGGGATCATGACCCGAGCTGATGGCAAATGCTTAACCGCCTGAGCCACCCAGATGCTCCCCAAAAGGGCTTATTTTGAGTCTTATTTAGAGCAACAAGTTAGACAAGGAGAACTCTGATCCTTCTGTCTTTTTCACTGTTTGGCTCTCTTACATATTTCATTGCCTCCCCACTTTTGAAATACACGTACTCCCTGAACCTCCCTCCTCCGTGCAATACACTGCTTCCTTTGAATGATTTGGTCCACCCTAATGGATCACCACTATGTTTATAATCCCCAAACCGATATCTTTAACTTGTTCTCCTTAGCTCCAGAGAAAGTATTCTAGGGGATTTTTGGATCTATCCCCATTCAGTCCCACCCTACCCCACAAAGCTTCTTCTAGCATTCTTTTCTCTGCGGTAAATTTCTATTTAAGCACATTATGTAACAAAATGGCTTTTGAAGAAAAAATGACAATATGGAGAAGTAATATGTGGATGACAAAATACATTAGGTTGATTTCATAAGTAGCTTGAATGGGTGTATATGAGATCTTATGAATGAACATACATCATCCCAGAGGGAGGTCTTCAGTACCATTCCACTGGGTTTAATTTTCAATTTTCTTGTTTTAAAATTCTTTTTTATTATTTTCAAAGGGAGATTGGTAGCACCATGGTAAAATCTGCAGATAAAGCAATAATGAGTTATCTGGGTACAAGATTGGGATGCACTTATTTTTCTCAATAGTTTGAAGTCATTAGAATGAGTCAATGGAGGTGAAATTGAATAAGAATTAATATAAAGTGTTTTCCTTAGCTAAAAACTTAATTTCACATATACAAAGAGCAGCATATTTTTTAAACCTAATAATTTAAAATGAGTAATTTTCTTGTGTTGTTATTTCTTGTTATACAGGAAGAGCCCCTAATAAGTTTTAAGGGTAGCAAAATAGTGTACCGTTTTAGCATAATGCTTTGATCATAATAGATAAAGTGATTGGTCCTAACTATTCTGCATTGATCAAGCTCTCTTTTAATTTTGTAACCCTTTCTAGAGGTCTGCAGAATAAGAGCATACAGATCCATGCTCCAAAATGAATGATCGATTACCAATGATAAAAGAAGAGTAAACACCTGTACAAACAGACTTATTGGAGACATAACTGTCTTTGAATATTTGAATTGTAGTCATGTCGAAAAAGAATGAACTTTATATTGGGAACCTTCTTTAGAGGATTGAAATGATTATACTACTCTATCAGGAACACTTCCTAACAAATAGAGCCATTCAAAACTAGGATTCTCTTTCACTGATGTCAGGAAGTAGCTGGTGATGTTTAGACAGAAGTAAGACTTATCAAGAGAGGTATAGAAGGATTCAAGCATGAGTATGAGTTGAACAACATTAGATTTACAGTCGCTGTTTCAATCACTGCTTCAGTCCTGATTCTTTGTTGGGATGGGGTGAAGAACAACCTAGGCAATAAACTTTAAACCAGAATTTAATTTCATCAGTCACCGGCATAGTCTTGGCAGCCACAAAATTTTTGTATGAATTATTTAGGCAGTTCTGACAATGAAGATAAGACCTATGTGAGTATTATCTGGAAAGAATCCTTTAGGTATAAAGAACACCGAGAGAATAATACATTACCTTTATCACTAGGGAAAAGTTGAAATCGCTATTCACCTTTCCTCTACTGTCTGATAATCTATAGCTAACATGTTACAGCTACTTGAAAGGAACTTAAAGTGAGAGATTTATCAGCTCCTTTTTATTTAGGATCAGACATGGATAAGTGAAATCCTGTCTTCTTCCTTATTCAGATATGGCCTGGCTTGAATGCTGTTTACATTTGGTTTTGTACTGAGCTTATTTTCTAAACTTATTTCTATGCCAAGGGTTTCTAAACTGACTTTTCAGTCCTGCTTTCTTGCTAGGTTATCTTCTGATTTTTAGCTCATTATTGAATTTTTTCATGAACTATATTAATAATTCCCCCTTCTAAGTCCTTTTCTGTATTCTCTGTTACCTAATTTTAAAGTAGCCCAGTCTCTGTTACCTCCTAGGCTAAAATCACATTTAGATTAATCATCTGTTGTAACCACAATTCTGAATTCTCTAGTTTCCCACTCTCTTTCCTCTTATACACTCTCCTTTGTGATATTAACTGATTTGATCTTATAATTTGTCCTTACTTCACCTCATTAAATGCACAACTGCCAACCAACGTTTATCAAATTATAATGGAATACTTGGAAGCACATGTGATGGCACCTGGAGGGGCATTAACTTCTTTATTAATAATTAACTGCTTTGTTATTTCTTCTTCCTCTACCTACTACAGACTGTAAAAACAGAAAGGTCTAAACAGCCTGCCATCCAAGGCCACAGCATAAAGTCTGGATGTTAGAGGTCTAGCCTGGCTCTGCTCCAGGAAATCATCTAGGGATCTTGGCTCCATTCTTCCCATGGCTCCATATTTTAGAGTGTTTTTCTCACATGTGTTCTTGAACCTATTAAAATGCCAAAAACTTCCAGCCCATGAGAAAGAGAAAGTGAGAGAAACAAAATTTAGGGCAAGAATTACATTTAAAGTAACAAAAAGGGATTTGCACACAACATTTGTATTTGTGTGCCATGGCAAGAAGTTGGTCACATGGCCACATCTAGCTGCAAGCAGGGAAATACAGTTTTTACATGAGTGGCCAAGGGAAAATAGATTTTTATTTTATTTTTATTTTATTTTTTTATTTTTTTTTGTTCTTTGCCCCAGGGGTACAGGTCTGTGAATCATCAGGCTTACATCTTTCACAGCATTCATCAAAGCACAAACCCTCCCCAATGTCCATAACCCACCCACCCTATCCCTAACCTCCCACCCCCCAGTAACCCTTAGTTTGTTTTGTGAGATTAGGAGTCTCTTATGGTTTGTCTCCTTCCCCATCCCATCTGGTTTCATTATTTTTCCCTCCCTACCCCCCACAACCCCCACCCTAACTCTCAAGTTTCCTCATATCAGAGAAATCATATGATAATTGTCTTTCTCTGATTGACTTATTTCGCTCAGCATAATACCCTCCAGTTCCATCCACATCATTGCAAATGGCAAGATTTCATTTCTTTTGATAGCTGCATAGTATTCCATTGTATATATACCACATATTCTTTATCCATTCATCTGTTGATGGACATCTAGGTTCTTTCCATAATAAATTGCTGGTATTTTGATGGGGATTGCATTAAATGTGTAGATTGCTCTAGGTAGCATAGACATTTTCACAATATTTATTCTACCCATCCATGAGCATGGAATGTTTTTCCACTTCTTTGTGTCTTCCTCAATTTCTTTCATGAGTACTTTATAGTTTTCTGAATACAGATTCTTTGCCTCTTTGGTTAGGTTTATTCCTAGGTATCTTATGGTTTTGGGTGCAATTGTAAATGGGATTGACTCTTTAATTTCTCTTTCTTCTGTTTTGTTGTTGGTATATAGAAATGCAACTGATTTCTGTGCATTGATTTTATATCCTGACACTTGACTGAATTCCTGTATGAGTGCTAGCAGTTTTGGAGTGGAGTCCTTTGGGTTTTCCACATAAAGTATCATATCATCTGCAAAGAGTGAGAGTTTGACCTCTTCCTTGCCGATTTGGATGCCTTTTATTTCTTTTTGTTGTCTGATTGCTGAGGCTAGGACTTCTAGTACTATGTTGAATAGCAGTGGTGATAGTGGACAGCCTTGCCGTGTTCCTGACTTTAGGGGAAAAGCTCTGAGTTTTTCTCCATTGAGAATGATATTCGCTGTGGGTTTTTCGTAGATGGCTTTGATGATATTGAGGTATGTACCCTCTATGCCTACACTATGAAGAGTTTTGATTAAGAAAGGGTGCTGTACTTTGTCAAATGCTTTTTCAGCATCTATTGAGAGGATCATATGGTTCTTGTTCTTTCTTTTATTAATGTCTTGTATCACATTGATTGATTTGCGAATGTTAAACCAACCTTGCATCCCAGGAATAAATCCCACTTGGTCGTGGTGAATAATCCTTTTTATGTGCTGCTGGATCCTATTGGCTAGTATTTTGTTGAGGATTTTTGCATCCGTATTCATCAAAGATATTGGTCTGTAATTCTCCTTCTTGATGGGGTCTTTGCCTGGTTTGGGGATCAAGGTAATGCTGGCCTCATAAAAGGAGTTTGGAAGTTTTCCTTCCAATTCTATTTTTTGGAACAGTTTCAGGAGAATAGGTATTAATTCTTCTTTAAATGTTTGGTAGAATTCCCCTGGGAAGCCGTCTGGCCCTGGGCTCTTGTTCGTTGGGAGATTTTTGATGACTGCTTCAATCTCCTTACTGGTGATGGGTCTATTCAGGTCTTCAGTTTCTTCCTGGTTCAGTTTTGGTAGTTTATATTTCTCTAAGAATGCATCCATTTCTTCCAGATTGTCAAATTTGCTGGTGTAGAGTTGCTCATAATATGTTCTTAGAATTGTTTGTATTTCTTTGGTGTTGGTTGTGATCTCTCCTCTTTCATTCATGATTTTATTAATTTGAGTCCTTTCTCTTTTCTTTTGGATAAGTCTGGCCAGGGGTTTATCAATCTTATTAATTCTTTCAAAGAACCAGCTCCTAGTTTCATTGATTTGTTCCACTGTTCTTTTGGTTTCTATTTCATTGATTTCTGCTCTGATCTTTATGATTTCTCTTCTCCTGCTGGGTGTAGCCTTTCTTTGCTGTTCTTTCTCTAGCTTTTGTAGGTGTAGAGTTAGGTTGTGTACTTGAGACCTTTCTTGTTTCTTGAGAAAGGCTTGTATTGCTATATACTTTCCTCTTAGGACTGCTTTTGCTGTGTCCCAAAGATTTTGAACAGTTGTGTTTTCATTTTCATTTGTTTCCATGAATTTTTTTAATTCTTCTTTAATTTCCTGGTTGACCCATTCATTCTTGAGTAGGGTGTTCTTCAGCCTCCATGTATTTGAGGTCTTTCCAACTTTCCTTTTGTGGTTGAGTTCTAGTTTCAGAGCATTATGGTCTGAAAATATGCAGGGAATGATCCCAATCTTTTGGTACCTGTTGAGACCTGATTTGTGACCCAGAATATGGTCTATTCTGGAGAATGTTCCATGTGCACTGGAGAAGAATGTGTATTCTGTTGTTTTGGGATGGAATGTTCTGAATATATCTGTGATGTCCAACTGGTCCAGGGTGTCATTTAAAGCCTTTATTTCCTTGTTGATCTTTTGCTTTGATGATCTGTCCATTTCAGTAAGGGGGGTGTTCAAGTCCCCTACTAATATTGTATTCTTGTCAATGTGTTTCTTTGATTTTGTTATTAATTGGTTTATATAATTGGCTGCTCCCATGTTAGGGGCATAGATATTTATGATTGTTAGATCTTCTTGTTGGACAGATCCTTTTAGTATGATATAGTGTCCTTCCTCATCTCTTATGATATTCTTTGCCTTAAAATCTAATTTATCTGATATAAGGATTGCCACTCCAGCTTTCTTTTGCTGTCCATTGGCATGGTAAATTGTTTTCCACCCCCTCACTTTAAATCTGGAGGTGTCTTTGCGTGTAAGATGAGTTTCTTGTAGACAGCATATCGATGGGTCTTGTTTTTTTATCCATTCTGATACCCTGTGTCTTTTAGTTGGGGCATTTAGTCCATTTACATTCAGAGTAACTATTGAGAGATATACATTTAGAGCCATTGTATTGCCTGTAAGGTGACTGTTACTGTATATTGTGTTTCTTCCTTTCTGGTCTATGTTTCTTTAAGGTTCTCTTTGCTTAGAGGACCCCTTTCAATATTTCCTGTAGGGCTGGCTTGGTGTTTGCAAATTCCTTGAGTTTTTGTTTGTCCTGGAAGATTTTTATCTCTCCTTCTATTTTCAATGAGAGCCTAGCTGGATATAGTATTCTTGGCTGCAGATTTTTCTCATTTAGTGCTCTGAATATATCATGCCAGCTCTTTCTGGCCTGTCAGGTCTCTGTGGATAGGTCTGCTGTTATTCTAATATTTCTACCATTGTATGTTATAGACCTCTTGTCCCGAGCTGCTTTCAGGATTTTCTCTTTGTCACTAAGACTTGTAAGTTTTACTATTAGATGATGGGGTGTGGACCTATTTTTATTGATTTTGAGGGGGGTTCTCTGTGCCTCCTGGATTTTGATGCTTGTTCCCTTTGCCAGATTAGGGAAATTCTGTATTAAGATCTGCTCCAGTATACCTTCTGGCCCTCTCTCTCTCTCTTCCTCTTCTGGGATCCCAATTATTCTAATATTGTTTCATCTTATGGTATCACTTATCTCTCAAATTCTCTCCTCATGGTCCAGTGTTTGTCTCTCTTTTCATCCTCTTCTTTTTTCTCTGACATTTTGTCTTCTAAATCACTAATTCTGTCTTCTGCTTCATTTATCCTAGCAGTAAGAGCCTCCATTTTCAATTGCACCTCATTAATAGCTTTTTTGATTTCAGCCTGGTTAGATTTTAGATCTTTTATGAAAAATAGATTTTTAAAAAAGATTTTTATTTATTTATTTGACAGAAAGAGACACAGCAAGAGAGGGAATATAAGCAGGGGGAGTGGGAGAGGGAGAAGCAGGTCTCCCACTGAGCAGAGAGCCTGATGTGGGGCTCGATGTGGGACTTGATCAGGGGACCCTGGGATCATGACCTGAGCTGAAGGCAGACACCCAATGACAGAGCCATCCAGGCGCCCCAAGAAATAGATTTTTGAGAAGACAGTTGGCTTTGTGCTATGTCCTTCATCATTTCTATTTTCCATATTTCTTATTGTTTATTTTATGCATCAGCCCCAGTTCTGTGCCTTTGGTCATTGTGGTCAATCTACTTGAATGTGGTTTCTAACATCAAAACTCCATTTGTCCAAGCACTTCAAACTGAATGCTGCTTTCCCTACAAAGAATATGCTGACTATTCCAGCCAATAGTAATCTATTGGACTGCTCTGGTTCTTTATCTGTACTTTCTCACCACTAAAACCTTCTACATTTTATTAGTTATTTATGTGCATGTCTTAGTTTTCCTATGATCTCCTTGTTCAAAGATAATGTAACCTTTGTCCTAGTAATAATTTTCTACCACTCTACTGAAAAGAATGTGCTTTGTGTATCATTTCTGCTTAATATTGATTCAGTTGAATGCATGAGAAAGGTGACTGTTGTTTTTTTTAAACTTGGGTTCAACAAAAGGAAAAAATAGGAAATAAGACACATAATGGAAATACACAGAGTAAATGAAGGCCTTTCTAGAGATTGGGAATTATTCTGTAAATAAATGATTCTGCATTCCTATTCCAATTATATTCTAGCATTAATTTCAATTAATGTCACAAAAGACTGTAGTATAAGTTGAAATTTGGAGTTTAGTTGAAATAAGGGCAGATTAGTCTGCACTTTGCAGATAATGGCATAAAAATCCGTAGAATTTTTTTTACTAGAATGGATTATAATAACCTAGAGTATTCACTTGAAGATTATTTATTCATTCAACAAATATTGAGTGCTTGATGATACAACAGGCATTTTTCTAGGTGTGGAGACGTAGCATGAATAAGTCAGATGCCATCCTCGCATTGTCCTTCTCAGATTATATAACATGAAATGATACAATATGAAGGAGGATAGAGAAGATGGGCATTGGACATACATATATATGTATTTTCCCACCTGTTATAAATATTATCAGAACCAGTGAGTGTAGAAGTTTCTTATTTCATAATCCAGTACTCAAAAATGATTTCCATGTCCAGAGAATAATTTGGGGACTATCTACTAAAAAGACAATTTTTAGAATAAAATAGTGAAAAAATGAAATCACTAAACCAGTTAAAGCACCAAAATCTTGAAAGAGTTGATTTAAATTTTTTTAGAATGAGTTAAGGGAAGTCCAATGAGTTAAGGGAGATCCTTGGCCTCCCTTAACCTCAGATATATTGATTTTATTATAGAATAAACATTAAAGAGCATCATAAAGTTGTCATGTACACTACATTATTAAGAACATCTTAGGCTTACATGTTTTATGCATCTCTTCTTAGCAACAGGCCCTATAAAGCATGGAATTCCTAATTTCGAAGCAAAACCTAGAAATAAGTATTCACACACTGGACACAGGCTAACCACATTCTACAGGAGAGTCACAGGTAAGTAATGCAAAAGAATGAAAGGGCATCCAATGTCAGTACTACTCAGATATTTTCCACAGAACACATATCATGATATATTGGCAGCCAGAGAGGGACAAAAAAAAAAAAAAAAAAGAAGGCTAAGAACCTGGGATGGGTTTGAGAAAGTAGAGAGTAGTGTAGTGGGAAAGTGAAGAATCAATTAATTTTGTTAATTATATTCCTTATATAAGACTGTTTATACTAAGTCACTTAAATGTGGCTTTTAGAAAATGGTATCTAAGGCATTTTTTTCTCTTTGACCCTTTGGTTGTTCCTGAAACTAATTCTGAACACGGAAATTACCTGTCCACTATACTGATTATCAGTAAAACTTTAGAACAGCTTTATATTTCATATATAAAAAAGAGGGAATGGTCTTCCACTTTTCAGTGTAGCTCGTAACCACAATGGACAATTGTCAGATTGCTCAGTATTGCTTTGCAGGTTTAACTCTCTATATTTTAAAAATGTTTTTAGTTTCTCTAAAGCACCCAGGTATGGTCTCCATAAAATAACTTTTAATTAGAAAAATGTATTTCATATTTAATATTTTGTGATGGATTCATAAAATAATTTTCATAATCATAAAAACTTTTTCAGAATGTGAGTTGCTAGAGTCAGCTTACCAATGTTATAAAACGAGTGGGTTTGATATATGAATTGTCATCGTAGAACTTAATGAATGGGATTTTTCTTTGGTTTCATGCTTTGATCCTATATACATGAATCCAAATGGAGTTTAGTAAGGCAGTCTTAATTTCAGCTATATGTTAATGACCTAAGTATTGATCTTTTTTCCTTTCTTTTTTCTTTTCTTTTCTTTTCTCTTTTCTTTTCTTTCCTTTTTTCTTTTCTTTTCCCTTCCCTTTTTCCTTCCCTTCCCTCCCCTTCCCTTCCTTTTCAGTCTTTCTTATGGACCTTTTAAATCACACCAAATAAAGCAATATAATATAATTAACCCTATGAACCCATAACTCAACTTCAATAATTAAGGAGAGTTTTCTATTCTTATTTCATTTCTTTTCTCAGCACACATTTGCCATACTTTTAAAAAAGATTTAGTTATTTGAGAGAGAGAGAGAGAGAGAGAGAGAGAGAGAATAGGGGAGGCTGAAGGAAAGGAGAGGGAGAGAATCCCAAGAAGATTCCCTGCTGAGTGCAGAGCCCAACTCAGGGCTCCATCTCAGGACACGGAGACCATGACCTGGCCTAAATCAAGAGTCAGATGCCTAACTGACTAAGCCCCCTAGGTGCCCCCATGTTTGCCAGATTTTTAATGGAAATCTCATATATCACACCATTTCATGTGTAAATACTTCATAATACATTTCCAACTAATAAGGAAATTTAAGTGGTATATTAGTTTAGTGGGGCTGTCATAAACAAAAATACAGCAAACTGGAGATTTGAACAATAGCGGTTTATTTCTCAGAGCTCTGGAGGATGGAAGTCTGAAATCAAGATGTTAGCAAGCCGTGCTCCTTCTGAAGACATCAGGGAAGGAACTGTTCCATGCCTCTTTCCTGGCTTGTAGTTGGCCATCTTCCCCTGTGTCTTTTTACATCATCTTTTCTCTACGTGTGTCAGTCTCTGTGTCCCAATTTTCCCCTTTATGACATCATTCTTATTGGATCAGGGCCCACCTTAATGATTTCATTTTAACTTGATTACCTTTGTGAAGATTCTCTTCAAATAAAATCACAGTCTGAGATATTGATTGGAGATTAGAACTCCAAGGTATCATTTTGGGAGGGGCACAATTCAACCATAATAAGGAGTAACCCATTTAACATGATTATTACACTAATAAAATCCTTAATAATGTCTAATACCTCAGTTCCTATTCAAGTTTCCTTGTTTAACTCTAAAGTAACTTTGTAGAATTAGCTTGTTCAAATCAGGAGCCAAATAAATGTTCACACATTACACTAATTTGTGATTTTTAAAAATTCTATAATGGATTGTATCCATATCTTTTTTGTAAATGCCATTGACTTATCAGAGTGATTCATTTGTCCTGAAGAATGTTCTGCATTTTGAATTTGACTTAGTAATTTCTCATGGCATCATGGAACTTATTCTGCTCACAACAATTACCTATAAACTGGTAGTTATATCCAGAACACTGATCATATTCAAGTTCAGATTTTTTGATACTGCCTCCTATTCAAAAGCCCACTTTTGGTGATGTTAAAATTTATCAGTAGTTTCAGTGTTTGTTACCCTTATTTCTGTACTATAAATTCACCATCGATATTTAATCTAATGAATTCACTGGTGATTACTACCTAGATCTATTATTTCATTAGAGTTACAGAACAGGATTCTTCTGATTATATTGCTTTTCATAATTTATGTGGAATCTTTAATGAAGAAGAACTCTCATTATCCAGATTATTTTTATTATGGTATATTCCCTTATTATCCAACTTTCAGGATAGTAAGTTGGTTGTAACTAACTTGAATTATAATGAGTTGGTTCTAACTTTTGTTAGTATCATTGTGGATATATGGGTTTTTAAATATTTGATGTGTTTGATCAGTTGTAGTCATGATTCCTTTTGATGCTAAAATTATCCCATCTTGAATCAGTTGCAACCCTTTCTGCTTGGTTCTGGTAACTTCCGTATTTGCCAACACATGTCCTAGGCTCATCTTTTATGTATCCTGATCAGTTATTTCTCCAAGAAACCCTAGTTCCTTTAATGGAATTAGTATTTTGTTAACACAACCTTGGTACTGGGGGTTGAATTTTGATTTTTCATGAAGTCCCATTTCCAAAGACTTTCTAGCTTGCATATCTAATCTAAATATCTAAATGAATATATATTCTTAACTACCAGTTTTGATCTATCTTCTGTTGTGGTTTTAATTTTTTTTTACCTCAACAAATAGAGAAGACTCTTAGTCACAATTGTAATATCCAACGTAATTAATTTGGGAGGGAATTCCTATTACCGGATTAGGCCTTTAAATGGTCCTTCAGTCACAGGATTAACTTAACTTTTGAGAGAACTTACAGAATAACCAAGGAATTCAGTCATTGGGAGGATATGGGGAAATTTGTATCACATGGGTTTTGCCCTAATTTAAAGTGGTATGAGCCTCAGACTTATGTGTGATTGTACATGCTTTCATGTATATTTTCTCATGTTTTATGACCATCGGCAAATTATTTTTTGGTAGACTAGACTTGCAGATAAAAAAAACCAATTTTAAACACTTTTAGTGTTGGTATATTTTCCAACACTGTCTACCACTAAATTTTACATATTCTTTCATCTTTGAGTTAAGTATAGGTGTATATTTCCCTGTGGTTATCTGGGCAAAGATAAATGCCAGAACACAAAACCAGATAATGCCCAGTTTTCATAGACTAAATTAGATCTGATTGAAAAAGAAAATGTATTTGTAAATTCTGAAGCCTGGAATTGCAGTACCTATGAACTGTCTTTTCTCAGAAGGCAGTTCCTGGCTGTCCTGATTTAGTAAGGACAAAAACTCATCAAAAGATAAGTGTAGGTTCTACTTCCATTGTGGCTTTTATTCCTCTCATTATCTTTGGAATAGCCAGTCTGTGCTCATCTTTGTTGCTGGAAGCTATAGGAATATAGGATGACAGTGGTAGGGAGCTGTGGTGCAACTGCATTGTTAAGATTCTAGCAGTGCTCATTAAAATTGATTAATTATCTGCTCACAATTTGTAAAACACTTCCTTGGTCTAGAAGAATAGAGGGGAATAGAGTTTATGTATAGTGTGGCTAAAGGTAGAAGGGCATTAATCTGATTGGTTATAATTCTGCATGAATAGGAGAAGGCAAAACTGTCTTTGTGTATTGGATCAGGAATATAAAATAATTTTTCAATAACTTTCCGACAATAAATAAAAGTATACAAGATCTGTATATAAAGGATAAATCTCCCCTTGATATCGCCAGTACTCTAGGATTTGCTCTGGGCCTATGATATCTCAATCAAGCAATGACCAACCAGTGGGAAGAGAGCCAGGCACTTTTATGCAACTTTATTCCATTATATTATGGACCAGCTCCAGCTGGAATGATTAGGAAGAAATATGCCTAAATAATGAACATACACCTGTGGTTTTAAAAATGGACTAGAATTAGTTATACTGGAAAAATATGAACATAGTAGCGCATGATACAATGAAAAGAAATCCTACCCAAGAGAAAAAGTGCCAAATTGTTAAGTATTATAATCCTGGCTGACTCCTTCCCTGCTACATGATTCATAAACCGTGGTTTCATAAACTGTGAATGGTGATGTCATGACAATGAGTAAGAAAACTTTTTCTTTTCTTTTCTCTCTCTCTCTCTTTTTTTTTTAAGTTTTCAGACCAAAATATGTACTGATACACAGGATGTTTGTATGCCAAAAAGTACTGTGCTGGAATCCTTCCCTCTCTCTCTTTTTTTTTCCTCTTTATAACAACGTTTTTCCATCTTTCTTCTTCTTTTTTTTTTCTTTTTAAAGATTTTACTTATTTATTTGAGAGGGAGAGTGAACACAACCGGGCAGAGGGGCAGAGGGAGAGGGAGAAACACACTCACCATTGAGCAGAGAGCCAACACGGGGTTCAATCCCAGGACCCTGGGATCTTGACCTTAGCCAAAGGCAGACATTTAACTGACTGAGCCACCCAGGCACCCCATCATTTTTCCATCTTTCAATGCAAATCTTGACATGTTTCTTTCTTAATATTTTTATTTTGCTAAGCATTAGATGCCTTTATTTCATATTTTATTTGCTACTGTGGAAATACTAGTTCCAGTGCATTTAATAATAATTTAAATAATACCATTATTTTTTTCTGACTTAAGACTGCATTTTTTTAAAGATTTTACTTATTTATATGATAGAGAGAGATTACAAGTAGGCAGAGAGGCAGGCAGAGAGAGAGGAGGAAGCAGGCTCCCTGCTGAGCAGAGAGCCCAATACAGGACTTGATCCTAGGACCCTGAGATCATGACCTGAGCCAAAGTCAGAGGCTTTAACCCACTGAGCCACCCAGGTACCCTTAAGACTGCATCTTAAACAGATACTTTGTTGGTGAATTCCTGAAGAGAAGTCCTCTTCTATTCCCTTTATGAAACACTGTTTCACTTATATCTACCATGTTGGGAAAGGCGTTGTAAGCACATGTAGTTACTAACACTACAGTGTAAGGATAAGAATTCCTTCCTTTTTTTTTTTTTTTGAAAGATTTTATTTATTCATTTGACACAGAGAGAGAGATTACAAGTAGGCAGAGAGAGAGGAGAGAGGAGGAAGCAGGCTCCCTGCCGAGCAGAGAGCCCGATGTGGGCCTCGATCCCAGGACCCTGGGATCATGACCTGAGCCGAAGGCAGCGGCTTTAACCCACTGAGCCACCCAGGCGCCCGAATTCCTTCCTAATAGTACAGATGTGACTAAAGAATTCAGGATCTTCTATATCTGTATTGTTCCAGTAATAGCTTCATGATAAAAAGCTTTTGTTTGCCCTTTGCTCAGCATTTTGTAATAGGAATATTAGCAAGTTAACAGGTTAGCAACACATTGGATTGATAAGAGGGTCTCCAAATATTCCATGGAAATCAGCAAAAGAAGGTACATGTAAGAGATGCTGGTATCCAGATGTTGCTAGGAGAGGAAGATATTTACAATTTCTGTATCGGTCATCTTGGTCCTTGCCTTGTTTTATCTGTGCTTCTTCTGCAGTTTGCTGTTTTCTCTCAGTGGAGCTTATTGGATAATTACTTAACTTTTGGAAAGAGCACCCCAAAGAGAATATTATAACTGATTCTTACTTAAGGGAACTTTTACCAGAAAAATAATATACAAAATGTAGTACTGCGAATTATCTTGTATTTTTCTATTGATCTCCACCAATAGTTCAGACCTATTTGTTAGTATTTGTAATTTATTCTCAGTTTCAAGAGGCTCTGACCCTGTACTTTTATAGCTTCCCCAGATTTGCTAACATCAGAAATTAGTGGTAAAAGATAGTTCTTAGATAATAGATAATCAATTTAAGGAGAGTGTTCTGATAAAGTAATCATAAAAGAAAAATATTCTAGCAACACTAGTAATTTTACACTAATATCTTTATTTTTAAATTTGAATTTTACTATGCTGTTGTTTTAATTGGAACATATCCTATTCACAAAATGTAAAGTCAAAATTTAAGCCCTTTATTAAATTGAAGCACAGAGTCAATGTATTATCCAAAATCCCTCTCCAAGCCAGTGAGTGGTAATGAGTGACTTGTTTTTAACTGAATTTCTGTATTGAGATACTTGATATTTAAAATTTCAAAATTAGTCAAATCTCATTCTCAACCAACAGTTTTCAGGATTGCTAAATTTATGAAACAAAAATGACCTGTGGAAAAATAATTGATGCAAACTTCAAGCTTTTCATGTTACTGAGATTATTTTACTTAATTAAAGAGGACATGTCAGTGTATTTAGTTTCTAATTAGAATGCAAATCAAATGACTTCCTTTGAAAATGCCTTACATAAATTTCCTATCTTTACTTTTTCAAATCTAAAAGTTAGAATTTTGTAAAAAGATATATAGGTCATAAGGATACTATTTGTTCCACCAGCTCATGATCCTAAAAATAATTCCTTACAGGCATTCATTCATTTATTTGAATCAAAAATTTTTGACTCAAGAAAAAAATAACACAAATTATTAATATAGATAGTATATAAACACTAAAACTATATCCCAATTATTAAATGTACCAAGTATATGAAGAAACAATTTACCCCAAAATTCAAAAATCAAATAAACCTTTGAAAAAATATGACATCGCACTAATTTTTCAAAAAGGTTAAAATTAAAATTTTAGGTAATTTTCAGTGACCAAATTAACAAAAGTTTTAAAAATGATGTAACTCAGGGGCACCTGGGTGGCTCAGTCTGTTGAGCACAGGCCTCTTGGTTTGTGCTCTGGTCATGATCTCAGGGTCATGATCTCAGTGTACTTAGATGGAGCCCCATAGGGAACCCATGTGGAGCCCTACCTGCAGCCCTATGTGGGTCTCTGTGCTCAGCAAGGCATCTGCTTCTCCTCTCCCTCTCCCTCTGTCCCTCCCTGCTGTGCAAGTGCCTGCGCACACACTAGCGTGTGCTCTCTTTCTCAAACAAATCTTTTTAAAAAATGGTGTAACTCATTGATTTTTGAAAGAACAAAATGGACATTTGTATACACTATTCCTGAGAATGCAAATTTGTTTCCTCTTTTGAAAAACAATCTGGAAATGTGGATGTGAAGTAATGATGTTTCTATATACTTCTATTGAATGATCACCATCCTCATCAATTGTTCTGTAAAACTACTTGACTAGTTACTCTACTACATTAGACATAAAATAACTTTTAATCATCACAAATGCCATTCCATGATAATAGAGATAGTAGATCTATTCCATTTTGGGGATAGAAAACTGAGGCCATGAGGAATAAGTAAAATTGTTCAAAACCATGAAGATGATAAATAGGGCATACATGATAGGAAAATAGGGTTGTCTGATTCCACATATGGTTGATATGGCTTACTAGGAAATTATCTGTGGAGGACGTATAGATAAAATCAAAACAGTGTGATAACTAATTTATCATAGCAATGTTATCAGATGTCTTTCTTAACATATTTTTCATGATCCTGTGAAATAATGTAGCATTGGTCATCAGCAGTAGTTTCAAAATAGTAGGATTGTTACCCAGCTGTGGTCATTATGGAATGAATTTTAGGGAAACTTAGTTTATATTATACCCCTTATATAGATTTCTATAAAACTTAATCACATATCTTTTGGAGTTAACCCTATCTCTGTCTTTCTCTTGAATAGCAGCTCGATGCCTTCTTTCTGAAGCCTTGCAGTTTATTTTTGAAATGTTTAAATCATGAGTTCTATTGGCTATATCATATGTATTGGTGTTAGCAAAAAGAACAATAATTTAAGTGTTATTAACTATCAGTGGGATAGGAAAATATTCCAAGGTAGAAAATATTTGAGAGTTACTTTTTGAGATATAATTTTAAACAAACAGATTACTTGAAATCTGTTTCAGATGATTTTAATATATCAGTGCTCCAGACACATTTTAATATTAAAATATTGCACCTATCTATTGAAATCTTTCTGAGATGGGGAAATAATTGGGTAAGTTGTAAGTACTCTATATTTGGCTTCCTATTAGAAGCCTTACCTGAAAATATTTAGGGAATTATATTAAATGTTTCTTTTCTTTTTAAGATTTTTTTTTTTATTTGACAGAGAGAGATTACAAGTAGGCAGAGAGGCAGGCAGAGAGAGAAGGGGAAGCAGGCTCCCCGCTGAGCAGGGAGCCTGATGCGGGCCTCGATCCCAGGACCCTGAGATCATGACCTGAGCCGAAGGCAGAGGCTTTAACCCACTGAGCCACCCAGGTGCCCTTAAATGTTTCATAGGTGGTTTAAAATATAGAATTAATGAATGTTAGGAAGCCACATTCATGAGAGCTATTATTGTATTATCATTGATTCTGGTGGTAAAATATTATTAGAAGAGGTATAATATTTTCAAAATTTGTTTCAAAAGTATAAAAAACAATTAAATGGTAAATGTCTGTAGTTTTGGAGAAAATAAGAAAGTGAAACACGATTTCTCTATATTCATGTAAAGTAAGTACTATGTAAGTTTTCAGTTTATTTTAAGATATAGCTGACTCACCTTGAATTATAAACTAAAAGACTATGTTATATAAGTCTAGTATCATGGAAATAATACTTCTGTTATTACTGATATAATCCAGTAGGGTTTTACATGGGGTCCAGAACATTTTTTTTAAAGTTTCCTATATGTTTTTGATAGTACTAACTTATAGAAGGACTTGTATTCAATGCTTATTACACATAAGCCGTATTTTAACATATCTACAGTGATGAAAAATCACCTTAAAGCTAACCTTTACTGAAGTGAATAAATAAAGCCAACTAGCCATAAATGATCTTGTCTTCCTTTGAAGTAACAGACATTTTCTCTGAATCTCTTTTGTTACTTTTCCATTTTCTGTCCTGAATTATAGGTTTGTACATATATATCATGGCCACTCATATTATAAACTTCTTGAGGACATTATCTCTTTTCTGATTAATGCTTATATCGTATGAAGAACTGAGCTTGAATGTTGTTCTTAAATGTGATTAAGGGGGTACCCTATTCCAAAGTGTGGAAGTGGGTGAAGGTTTCTATACAACGAAGCAAGAAATTCTTCAACATCACTTGGGTGTCCTACAATTTAACTCAATTCTGACACTAACTGGAGATGATGTTAGATCCCACAGGTTAAGGGATCCTACAAGACTGCCCCCTACATTAAATGATAATTGCAACCCCAGGTTGTTACTTGTGCTTCTGTAGGATCAACTGGCTATAAATTGCAGGTTCCCGGGCGCCTGGGTGGCTCAGTGGGTTAAAGCCTCTGCTTTCGGCTCAGGTCATGATCTCAGCGTCCTGGGATCGAGGCCCGCATCGGGCTCTCTGCTCAGTGGGGAGCCTGCTTCCTCCTCTCCTTGTCTCTCTGCCTGCCTCTCTGCCTACTTGTGATCTCTCTCTCTGTGTCAAATAAATAAAATAAAATCTTTAAAAAAAAAAATAAAAATAAATTGCAGGTTCCCATGAGCTGCTCATTGGGTTTCAGATAGCAGTCAGATGTCCTGGTTGTTACCTGTATGTTGACCTACTGGCTATAAATCAGGGATTCCCATGACCCCTGACTTGGGTTTGGTTTAATTTGCTATAGTAGCTTATAGAACTCAGAGCAATATTTCACCTACTAGTAACTAGTTTATTATAAAAGGATGTAACTCAGGAACAGCAGATGGAAGACATACGTAGGGCAAGTATGAGCTCTCTCTGAGCATACTCTCTCTGAGTATGCCATTCTCCCTTAAATCTCGACATGTTCACCCACTGGGAAACTCTCCAAACTCCATCTTTTTAGGTCTTTATGGAGCTTCATTATATTGATTAACTCATGATTGATTAACTCATTGATTCAACCATAGCTCCTCTCCTTTCCCCAGAAATCGAGAGGTGGGACTGAAGATTTTATCTCTCTGTTCATGGATGGTTTTCCTGGAAACCAGCCACAATCCTTAGATGCTTTCCTGAAGTTACCTCATTAACATTAACCCAGTTGTGGTGGAAAGAATTTTGTTATGAATAACAAGACAGTCATTTCATCTTTATGGCTCTCCGGCAGTTTTAGGAACTAAGGACAAGAGACCCAATATTCTAACAAAAGATGTTCCTACTACTCTCATAAGTCAGGAAATTCCAAGGGTATTTGGAATCTGTGAGCCAAAAACTGTGGATGAAGACCAAATGTATATTTCTTATAAACCATAATATTTCAGAGATAATTAATAAAATTTTAAAAATAGGTAGGTGAAGGAATGAATAAACTATTTCCATCTTCAGTTCATCTCTACTGTGCTAACTTTGAGTTCAGAAACAACAGCAGATTCGATCAGCATCTTTGGTTTATTATAATAAAATCAACATTATCAATATATTAATACTGAAAAAGTAAAGATTAAATGAAGGTTGGAGACAAGTGTGAAATTACGCAGACTCATTTGGGTGTTCTTGGTATGAAGAAGCAATGGAAGGAAAGATGAATTTATATTTTTGTAGTACCTGGTTCAAAGATGATAAGTGTTCTTCAATGGTCATAGATTGCTGGAGACTGCAGAGAGTTCCACTTGCTGGTCTAATGTAGCTTCCAATGTCACTGCCATAAATAGAACAAATTATTTATTTATTGAATGAAAAATGGATATAACAAGGAATATGTGAAAATACTGTCATCATTCTGTCATCTAATGGCATAACTCTTTGTTAGATTTTTTTGAAGTGATACTGTATACTCTGAAAATTAATAATAGCTTTAAGATCTTAGATGTATTATATAGCAACTATGGAACACACATAAAATAATAATTGTCCAAAGTTGCTATGTATTGACAAAAGATATTTGTCAGAATTCCTGGAGAGAAAATAATCATTGTTTCCTTATCATGGCTATACATCCAGGTCACCAGTTCATCTTTAAAAAACCCACGAAAACAACTACATCTTCTTAGGCCCTTATTTTGAGTTGATCTCCGTGTTTGTCAACATGAGGTCTGCCTAATTAAGTTAAGAAGAAAATCTCTTGCTTAAATAGACATTCTGGAAGATGAAGGGTTAGTCTCTCCTTTTGGTAAGCATCCTTAATCTTCATGGTTGATACATTGGTGCGCTTTCTCACTTAGCTTTATGTAGAGGAAAGTTCCTATCTCCCTTTCTTTCCAGAGTGAAAAGAAAATCTTTCTCACTGTGAAATCTATATTCGTCATAAGACCTTCAAAAAACTCTGGGGAAAATTTGGTGCATTGGTGTTTAGTGGTTGTAGGACCAACTGTGCCCTCCTCAGTAAACTCTGTATGGTGTTTGGTCCTGACTGCTTGACTTCTTGCACATCTCTTTAGAATGGAGGCTAATTAATGAATTTCGTTTTTTTTTAAGATTTTATTTATTTATTTGACACACAGAGAGAGAGATTACAAGTAGGCAGAGAGGCAGGCAGAGAGAAAGGAGAGAGGAGGAAGCAGGCTCTCTGCTAAGCAGAGAGCCCTATGTGGGCCTCTATCCCAGGATCATGGGATCATGACCTGAGCCGAAGGCAGAGGCTTTAACCCACTGAGCCACCCAGGCGCCCATGAATTTCGTTTTTAGCTAAAATTTCTTTTTCCATTGTAATTCTGAGATAACAGAAAAGATTTCTTCTGCATCCTGTTAGAATTATTTCCTAAAAATCAGCTTTTCTTTTAAAAGGGATTTGATTTGTTTATCTAGCTGTCCATCCATATGTAGCTTAAACTACTGTCAAAATATCAAAGACCAGTTCTCCCAGTTTTTTAACAGACAAACAAAAAACATGTAATTAATTAGTTTCTAAAGAAGGAGGACTTTCTTTTCTTTTTTTTTATTTTATTTTATTCAGTGATCCAAGATTCATCGTTTATGCACCACACCCAGTGCTCCATGCAATACGTGCCCTCCTTAATGCCCACCACCAGGCTCACCCATCCCCCCTCCTCCTCCACTTCATAACCCTCAGTTTGTTTCTCAGAGTCCATAGTCTCTCATGGTTCGTCTCCCCTTCCGATTTACCCCAATTTACTTTTCCTTCCCTTCCCTGAGAGTACTCCCTTTTATCCCTTATGTTCCACAAGTAAGTGAAACCATATGATAATTGAGTTTCTCTGCTTAACTTATTTCACTCAGCATAATCTCCTCCAGACCTGTCCATGTTGATACAAAAGTTGGGTATTCGTCCTTTCTGATGCCTGAGTAATATTCCATTATATATACGGACCACATCTTCTTTATCCATTCGTCTGATGAAGGGCGTCTTGGCTTTTTCCACAGTTTGGCGATTGAGGACATTGCTGCTATGAACATTGGGGTACATATGGCCCTTCTTTTCACTACATCTGTAATCCTTGGGTTAAATACCCAGGAGTGCAATTGCAGGGTCATAGGGTAGCTCTATTTTTAACTTTTTGAGGAATCTCCACACTGTTTTCCAAAGTGGCTGTACCAACTTGCATTCCCTCCAATAGTGAAAGAGGTTCCCCTTTCTCCACATCCTCTCCAACACTTGTTTCCTGTGTTGTTGATTTTGGCCATTCTAACTGGTGTAAGGTGGTATCTCAGTGTGGTTTTGATTTGAGTTTCCCTGATGGCTAGTGATGAACATTTTTTCATGTGTCTGTTGTCCATTTGTATGTCTTCTTTGGAGAAGTGTCTGTTCATGTCTTCTGCCCATTTTTGACATGATTATCTGTTTTTTGGGCATTGAGCTTGAGAAGTTCTTTATAGATCTGGTAAATACCCAGTAGTGCAATTGCAGGGTCATAGGGTAGCTCTATTTCTAATTTTTTGAGGAATCTCCACACTGTTTTCCAAAGTCATTGCACCAACTTGCATTCCCACCAGCAGTGAAAGAGGGTTCCCCAGAAAGAGGACTTTCAACAGGAATCTTGTCACAGACCATGCGAAATGTTCTTCTCTCTGATCACATATATGCAGTTTATCTCTGCAAGTGGCATCTGCAGTAGACCTAACCATCTGATTCCTAGAAGGGGAAACATTCTACCAGTAGCAGAGAGTTCTCTCCAGAGTCTCCTGTGGCAAGGTGGTATTTTACTTATTACATCTAATCTGACTTTCTTCATTGCCACTTAACTCATGTTTTTAGATTTTCAAAGTTTTTCTTTTCTTTTGTAAACTCTTACTCTGTATTCCCTTTTGCTTAAAATTCTGCAATCTAACACCTCCTGTGTTGCTTCTATTATCACTTTTTAGCAACTCTATTTCCACAAGTACACCTCACATTGTGAAAATGAGATTTGGCAGTTGTTGAGTTAATAATGTGATCTGCATAGAAGAGAAAGACTACACCATCTGATTTGGTTTCAAAATGAATCTTCATTTAGTCCTCAAAGAGGTATTATATGATGCTGTCAGTCACCAGTTATTGAACAGCAGCTTATTTTCTTGAAATGTATTCAGAATAAGATTCTTTTTTTTCTTTCAGCTCTTTGATTTCTTTAGTTTTCCTGATAGTATTTTCTTTAAATAAAGTGTTTTCAAATCACGGAAGATAATTCCTCTCTATATACGTACACTATTGGTAGAGTAGTCAGTTAGAATTCAACCTTTCTGCAAATAGGGAGGTGATTTTGTATAAACAACAGTAACGAGCACAAAAAAACTGAAATTCAAAAACATTTCATATTAGCTAACCCCAAGAGTTACAATTTATACACAGTTTATGGCCAAAAAGGCTCTCTATTCTCGTTGTTGGCATTTGTTAGGGGAATAGATTTTGCTGTTGACAATACTATTTCTCATTAAAGCAGCTATCACTGTCTCATTTTCGTCTTCCAAATTAAAAGTAGGTGCGCATAATCATTCTTTGTTAGAATCCCTGTAGAAAGCAACCTTCCACAAAAGTGTGTAGGAATGTGAAGACTGCTGAGTAATTTCTAATCTTGAAAGTTGTGTAGTTTTCAGATAGTAACCCATTAAGTTGTAAAAGAATACTGATGATTAGCTTGAGCTGTGTAAAACCCATCCCAATGATTAAAAGAAAGCTGAAAACTTACTGAAACTTGCTAAGATGTGCAGAGAACCAAGTGCTTTAGAAAGATGTTTATAAGATGGAAATGATAACTGTCCTGAATGCTTACAGACTTTCTAGTAGAAAAACAACATAAAAAACCTAGAAAATTTTAAAATTATATTATACAAATATTATGTATGTAAAATACTGTGTGGATTATGATGGTGTAGGCATTTCACCAATCACTGTGACCTCTGCCAAGTAGATGGGGGGCAGAGAGTAAAAATGGTAACCAAAAAGTAGCATTCGTGAAATGTCTTGTCTATTCTTGTCAACTAATTTACTTAGCTGTTAGTTTTTTGGGTAAGTGCTCGGGGATGAAACAAAAACTGAAAGGCTTGTTCCCTTTGTAAATAGGTGAATCCTTAAAGATACACCAAGAAAAAATGATTGTGAATTCATAATATAACATAATTTAATGAACACCATTTATAAATCTGGAGGATAAAACATTTAAGATATGTTTTGTTTTGGTTTTCTAAAGCTAGCTCTTCTTAAAATCATCATCCTAAATTTTTTTAGTGTCACAGTAGTGTTAGTTTCTCTTTAAATATTTATATTGTTAAATCCCATCAGTCCTCGAAATTGTTTTAGCATAACAAGGAACTTCAGCTGTCCATAGCTCTAGATATAATTTTAGCTAAACCTACATCAGAATAAATACCAGGACTAGTAAGCATAACGGAAACTACTCAGAATAGTGCACAAAAAGAACCACATTTCATAATTATATTGTTTGGTCAATGATCAGATCATAACTTTGTCCTGTCCTCTATATGTGGGACACCTCTTAATAACTAACGAGAAATACTGCAATAATTTCTCTCTTTTGGCTGACTAGGATATATGTTTTTCAACACATTTTTTTATTTTTCCTAGTCAACCTATGTTGTGCACAAGTGGATTAATTATCATCCTTGGTTCATTACATATTTTCAGGGTTGTTCCATGCGTCACTTGTATCTACTTATTCATTGTTTATTAACTTTCTTATTTGCTTATAAATCTTTAATAAGTGCTTACTACCCATACTTCAAATGAAAACTAGGACCTTGACCGTGACCTACTTGTAGTTATGTGGTCCTCCATCATCCCATTCCTTCCGTATGTTTTTCTCTTGTTCTTTTTCATATAGTCTTAAATTAATTAATATAATGCATTAAAAGTCTATTTGTGTTGTTTTTAACTTTATAAAAGGAGTAGCATGCCTTTTCATGGTACATTAACCATAAGAAGTTTTCAAACTGGTTGCAAAGCACACAGGTCAGGTAGTAGAATTATAGGAGGCAGGATGTCAAGAACATAATAATTTCTTTGGATTTGATCTATGAACAAAATGCACTGGCCAGATGCTTCACTGGGAGAAAGAGCTAGTCATTTTATGTCTCATGCTTTGCAAAAGTTGGCCTTGCAAAGAGATTTTACTTACTGTAGTTTTGAAATTCAAGGGGTTCTGTTTCTTCTCTGGCCTAAGTATGCTCTGTCTTGGCTTGAAATCTCACATGTCAATTCATGCATCTGACTGACAAGACAGCTCATAGGGTGAGTTCACTAAAACTCATGCATATTCACTAAAATATGTATTTATATTTAGAATACACAAGGGTCTAACTAGTGTAAAGAATGAATGGCTTGGAACATGGAGATTGCCTGGAGAGCCCCCAAGGCTCTATAGCATTAAATAATTCCTACAGGGTGATATAGACAGCCTGTATTCAAACAGATGTTCCTAACCTACCAATAATTTTATTTCCCTACTGTAGCAATCAATGCTCCATGGCTAAGAAAATCCTTACATGATATGTGAATATAAGTGGTAATTTAAAATCTCATTCATTCTCCAAAAAGCAGTGCAAATTAGACTTTTATAATGGATATTTTTGAGGTATCACCAATACTAAGTAAAAGAAGAATTCTTAGTAAAGCTAGGAAGAATGGTTAGTTGTCTGTCCAGATTTATGAAACAGCTAGTGAAGGGTTAAACATTTTCTATTTATGGTACTGCTTCTAAATTTAGAAATAAGCCACAAATACATTTAAAAACTAACATTAAGGGGGCGCCTGGGTGGCTCAGTTGGTTAAGCCACTGCCTTCGGCTCAGGTCATGATCCCGGGGTCCTGGGATCGAGTCCCGCATTGGGCTCCCTGCTCCATGGAGAGCCTGCTTCTCCCTCTCCCTGCTGCTCTGCCTACTTGTGCTCTTTCTCTGTCAAATAAATAAATAAAATATTAAAAAAAAACTAACATTAAGCAATATTAGGATCAAGTAGTTATGTGATGTTCTTTTCCATTCTTCCATTCTGTTGTGAGGACATTTATATTTTTATTATTATTATTTTTAAGAGGACATTTAGATGACATAATAATGAAGCCACAGTGTTATGAATCTGTAAATATTAACAACCGTGAATATTTAAGTAAGAGTGATAATAAAAGTTTTCATTTATTGTGTCTTTTTTGTGCCACATGTTCTACTTAGCTTATTTCATTCAACCCATACAATTACATTGATTTTTTATCTAATATTTGTCTCATACATGAGGAAACTAAGGCTGAGAAATATTTAGTAAACCACCTTAGTTGTAAGTTTTGATAGTGTATTGCCCACATTCTTTTTATGAAAAAAAAATGCTGAATCTCTTGAAAGTCAGACCTCCATGGCTCTAGCCTTGTGTCTGATTGAATGTGATGTACTGTACTGCTCTGCGATCATCCATAGTAATGTTGCTATGCCTGAACATCTATCAGGAGGATTTGAGTAAAGCAGTGTTTCATAAGGTACTTATTTAGGTCCCTTGTTTTAAACAGACTTTGTGATACTGTTGGTTTTCTCAAGGTTTGCCTGAGGAAGGCATGATTGAGATGAAATTAGCAATCATTCAAACTGAGCAGTTATTTTTTATAGCATATTATAAACAGATTTTTTTGTGTTTCTGATTTGTGAATTGATGATGAATGCATAAACTTTCTCAAACACATTTACACATAAGAGTGATAAAGGAAAAAAAACATAATGTTAGTTTGGTATTTTTGTATCAGTTTTGAAGAGCTGTCTTGGACTGCAGAAATCTCCACGAATTTAACACCAAACAGGAAACCAAAATTAACAGATAGTACTGCATCCATTGGCAATTTGAATACAACTTTGTTATTAAACCCTCTTTAAAATAAATAAGCATCTCTGCAGGTTTTTGACAAATCTGTTCTCTTCTTACAAAGTACTAATTTATGAATCATTCCTTTTTATTAACCAGTTTCCATCAAAAGCTGCTCTACTGAATGGACTTGAATGTTGTACTTTACTTTGCAGCCATATACACTATACTCCTATAAATGAATGAAAACTGAAAACCAACATGCAGTGTTTCACATCTCATTGTCTCTTTGGAAGGAAATTCTTTGGAAAAATATAAATACCTGACCCATAATTTTTGTATCATACTTGTGATATGGCTTGGTATGATAAAGCCAAAACTGTTAAAAACAAAAGCTAACTCAAGAAATATTATAAGGTGATATATGTATGTAGCCATGTACATACCCTCCATCTTGAGATTTCTCCCACTCATTGACCCTTGGACTTATTTTATTAAAATAATGAGACATTTCTTTTTAAAACTATGAAATGTGGATGAGACAGCTGCTGGTTAGAAAGAATTTGTACTCAAGGGTTTTGACACCAGCAGACATGTACACTTGTCACCAATGCTGAGCAGTTAAACAAAAAAATTGCTGAGGAGTGGGAATACTTGACTCCTTTTTGGGGGCTAGAATATGTCCTTGGCACTTGTCTTTATAATATCATGCTGTTTAGAAAGTGGAGACTCAAGAACTACTACATGATGAAAATAGATGCCAACCACTCGCTGCCTGCTGGGATCTGCCAGTGTGAGTGGAAAGTAAGGAGGAGTACTTGTGGGAAAATGAGGTAAATACGAATATGTTAGCAGATGGAAAGCCACTGTTATTTTGACTTCCGTGATGTACTCACGAGTTTTCAGCTTTGTCTGTCGCCATCTGTATTTCTTGGTACATACATGGTAGACCTTAGTGCTCTGTGAGATGAGATGTAGAGCAGCTCTGTGTTGCAAATGTTTGAAATGTGGTGCCTCAGATAATTAGAATAATTCTTAAAATTGAAGCCTCTCAAAATTGGCAGTCGGCTTTGGACATGAGAATGATGGGGCAGGAAGAGTTAAAGGAGATGAACAAAGCAGCTGCAGTGGTCATGATTATGATGATTGTGTGTGTTGGTTGGAGGCAGACTCTTGCTCATCAGGGTTTCTGATTGAGGGTTTGACAAAGGCAGGCCAGTTGGTTTAGAGGAAGAGGGAGAACAACATGGAAGGTAGAGAGAACATATGTGGTCATTGAAAGTAAATGCAACATGAAATATCAGTAGTGTAAGTACATTTTTAAAAATTGAGATGTGTTTTAGAATTGTGGGGAGGGCAAGATGGGATCAGTAAAGGCCCTTAAAATGACATTCTCGGGGATTCTATCATGTAATGGTGAACACTTGGGATTCTGAAAATGATGGTCTCATCCTTATGATTGCCATGATCTAAAAAATGTAAGTGAAAAGCTTTTTGAAATGTTAATTTTTTAAGACTTGAAAGAATGCCATGAACATCAGTTCAGTATTGCCAAAAAAAATACTGTCATCGATTTGTAAACTTGAAAAGGAAAAATAAATGTGTCTCTAGAAGAGGAAGGGTTGGGATTGTAGAAAGGGACACTGCAGTAATATATTTCCTTAATCCCTCCCTTCTTTCCTTCTTTCCTTCCTTCTTTCCTTCCTCCCTTCCTCCCTCCCTTCCTCCCTCCTTCCCTCCCTTCCTTCCCCCCACATTCAGTCCTTCAGCAAATCTTGTTGGTTGTATGTATCTTCAGAATATAGGAGAAGCTGACTACTTTCTCACTACCTCTACTACTGACATCCTGGTACAAGCCCAGAGTTGCACTATATATGGCCTCTGATAGGTCTCCCTGATTCCATTGTGCTTCTTCTTTTATTTTTTTAATTTTATTTATTTGTCAGAGAGAGAGAGAGAGAGAGAGAGAGAGAGAGAATACAAGCAGGGAGAGTGGCAGCCAGAGGGAGAAGCAGGCTCCCCACTGAGCAAAGAGCCAGATGATGGTCCCAGGACCCTGGGATCAGGACCTGAGCCAAAGGCAGACAACTAACTAACTGAACCACCCAGGCATCCCCCCCATGGTGCTTCTTATAGTCTATCAACATGAAAGTTAGAATGATTGGTAGCAAGTGGTCAATACTATTGAATGACTGAATCAATGGAAAATGAAGAGTATGGTATCATGATGTGATAGCTTTTTTACCTTTCTTTTGTTTCACAATGTAAAATTTATTTTTTAAAAGATTTTATTTATTTGACGGAGAGAGAAAGGGAGCATGAGTGGGGGAGGGGCAGAGGGAGAGGGAGAGGCAGGCTCCCTGCTCAGCAGGGAGCCCAATGTGGGGCTCTATCCCAAGACCTTGGGATCATGACCTGAGCTGAAGGCATTTAACTGACAGCCACCCAGGAACCCCCACAATGCAAACTTTAGTATCAAATTAAATTTTGTCAAAAAAATTAGTGTTACTTTACATTTAAGAATTAGAGATACACGGATTTTTCAGGGTTGGGATGAACTCTAGTCCTTTGCTCTCTGTGCTAAATGAGGAAGCTGATGCCCAGTGAAAGAGGTATAGATAATATGTTCTATGCCATAGTTTTATTTACACCTGGAACTAATTTCCAGTACAGGGTTCCTTCCAATATGTAATACCACTCCCAATGTACAAATGAAAACGGTTGGTAAGAAATTGATTGGTGTCCTATGTCATGCAAAATACTGTTTCATAAATGGTCCTATTTTTTTATTATGTTCAATTAGCCAATGTATAGTACATCAGTAGTTTTCGATGTAGTGTTCAGTGATTCATTAGTAGTTTATAGCACCCAGTGTTCATCACAACACATGCCCTCCTTAATTCCCATCACCCCGTTAACCCAGCCCCCCACCCCCTCATAAAGGGCTGGTATCCAAGATCAATAAAGAACTTATCAAAGTCAACACCCCAAAAACAAATAATCCAGAAAAGAAATGTACAGACATGTATAGACACTTTTCCAAAGAAGACTTACAAATGGTTAACAGACACATGTAAATGGCTCTATTGTAGAAATTTGTAATCCTTTATGTAGTTTTTTTGTTTTGTTTTGTTTTGTTTTTGTCTTAGGGAAACTTTTGTCTAGCCCTCTCTTCCTAAATGTCTGTTATTCCTGAGACTATGTAATTTTTCTCCATACCTGGAAGTCAAAGCTTTCAGAGCCAAAGGATCCTTTTTTGTTTTTCACCTAGAAATGATAATGCCTTTAAGAAATAATTGTGGAGGGGCACCTGGGTGGCTCAGTGAGTTAAAGCCTCTGCCTTTGGCTCAAGTCATGATCTCAGGGTCCTGGGATCCAGCCCCACATCGGGCTCCCTGCTGTGAGGAGCCTCTTCCTCTCTCTCTGCCTGCCTCTCTGCCTACTTGTGATCTTTCTCTCTGTGTCAAATAAATAAATAAAATCTTTTTTAAAAAAAGAAATAATCATGGAACTACACTCATTATTACAAACCCATGATGAATTCTAGCTGGAAAATCTAGGTTCATCCTATAGAATCTGTTCATTAATGATAATATTTTACTAAAATTATGTCATAGAAGGCCTACTTCTGTATTACAGTTCATGCATATCTATAACTGTGAAAATGTGGGGTAACAATATTATCACTATAAGTTTTTAAGTGCTTCTTTCTGACAATTTATGTAGTTCTTCATATACAGTAACTGTTGGGTATTTTCTGTTTATACTTTTCAGAAATAATCTGTGGTACTTTTAGTAAAAATTCTGTATTTTCTGTGATGTTTTAATTTTCATCAATGAAAAAATAAATGTGATACAATATTTTTATTACAGAACTTCCAAGTCAAATACAAATCATTTCTTTTTTTTTTTCAAAGATTTTATTTATTTGACAGAGAGGAAGAGAGAGATCACAAGTAGGCAGAGAGGCAGGCAGAGAAAAAGGAGGAAGCAGGCTCCCCGCTGAGCAGGGAGCCCGATGTGGGACTCGATCCCAGGACCCTGAGACCATGACCTGAGCTGAAGGCAGAGTCTTTAACCCACTGAGCCACCCAGGTGCCCTACAAATCATTTCTGAACCATAAATGTTTCTCTGTCTTTGAAGACTGTCTACTTAAAATGAAGAAAATAAGCAAAATTTAATTTATCTTTTAATAAAAAGGACTTAAGCCATTTGGCCTGGTAAGGATTATATAACTTGAGGATAATTTGGTTACTTTTGTCTGTAGGTAAAAAGTGGTATTTTTAAAGCAGAACTGTTTTGTACTGTGTCAAGGCATAAAGGAAACATATTAGCAGTTAGGATATTACTATCTGTTTGAACTCGTTCCTCTTGGCTATTAATATGTTGGACAGATACTTTGCATCTGTAAACCTTATTTTACATTATGGTCAGCCATGTCATTTGCAAATTTCATTTCCTATAAACTAGTGCATCATGTAAACACTGTCAAACAGAACTCTGATACTCTACTCGGTTAGATGTTGTTTTTAAAATTTCTAAGTTGAAACTGCTTTCTGCACCCTGGAAATAGTACTGGTTCTTTGCCAAATCAGATTTCCTCCTACGCTTATCACTTTATATGTGGCACAGGGAGTAAAAGAGTAGGAGGAATAAGGCTGGTATCTTTTCTTAGCATCACATTAACTTAGGCAAGGAATTGGACCTACTTAACTCACATTTGCAATGGCAGTGTCATTACTTATGTATCTTTTAGTGATATTACTAGTTCTCAAGTGTTAAGGTATTCTTCTATAAAGACTTCTAATATCTTGGGTCCCCCCCCTTCTTTATCCATTGCTACTCTCATACAATATGAGATTACTATTATAATAGCAAGATAATTACTGCTATTGGAACAATTCTCTGGGGTGCTTCTGTCTATCAGAGTAAAAGTGAATCATATAATCATCCTATAGTTTTAGAATTTACTCAAATTTACAGTAGAATTTACAATATTGCATTCTTCTTAAAGATTCCTATTAGGGCAAAAAAAAAATCTTTCCTAGTTTGTCTTAAAACTACTTTTCAGGGGTGCCTGGGTAGCACAGTTATTAAACATCTGCCTTTGGCTTGGGTCATGATACCAGGGTCCTGGGATCGAGCCCTGCATAGAACCCTGCTTCGGGCTCCTTGCACAGCGGGAAGCCTGCTTTTCCCTCTCCCACTCCCCCTGTTTATGTTTCCTCTCTCGCTGTCTCTCTCTCTCTTTCTCTGTCAAATAAATAAGTAAATAAATAAAATCTTTAAACAACAACAACAGCAACAACAACAATGACAACAAAACTACTTTTCAGAAGATACAATGAATGTTTGGGGACCAGTTTTGATGGACTAATAAGTTCAGCTATTTCTTCCTGTTTTGTGAATGATAGTTAAAAAATGAACTGCATCTTTAGCACTTTTGAAAAAAAGTGAGAAAGCAGTATTCTTTTCTTTCTCACAATATAAATATCATAGTAAACAATCCAAACTGTATTTTTGATTTAAAAATTGGATAATTAGTACTTGTTGCCTGAAATGTTCATTCTTACCATTTTACTAACTGATAACAGAAATTGGGGACTAAATGTTAATGCTGTTGGCAAAAATCATTTATTGCAGATACATTATAGATATTACTTTCTTAGAACTATTGTTACGCCGTCTTAAAAGATGTATGCCAGGAATATTAATTATTTTGTATATTAAAACAGTCATCTAATACTTAGTTTAAATACTATTAGAGGCTATTTTACCTGAACTTATGCATTTCTTAGTTCAACTCTAAACCCTAATATGGTAGGTTGTTTTTCCTGGAAATGTTTGGCATTATGTATGTGTTTATGAATTGATTTTACATGTGCTAAAGTTTGGCTGGTTTTTGAAGTGCTGACCATTAGAAGTTTTAAAATAAATATTAAGGAGGGAAATGCACTACATATGGTATAATTTCTAAATAATGAAAACATTTGAGTTTTTCTTCTGTAATGGGACTGCATTATTCACAATTTTTTATGCCAGTTGAACATACACAGTTTGAAAGGGATGAACCTGGACAGAGAGAGAACAGAAAGAATGTTACTGCATAGCCTTTGGAATATGAAATGTGAACCTAAACAGTGGCAGGGGTGATAGAAATGGACCAGATGTGGTTTGATTTGAGAGATACTGTAGGCATTGGAAGGTTTAAAATGGTAGTATAGGGAGGACTCTGAGGTTTTCATGTCATTAGCTGGAGGCATGATACCATCACTGGGGGAAGGAATAGAGGACATGTTATAAACATTTACTATCTAGAATCACTTTTTTCTTAAGCTATGTGAAATTATTTCCATACTTATAAGATTGTGAATGTTCACCAGTGGTTATTTAGAAAAACATTTCACCAAAGATAATATTTATGTCAGTAAATTTTTATGTTGTATGTTTTGGACAATAATTGCTTCTAGGAAATATGCCTATAATTAAAATTAGATACCAGAAGGAGGCAGAGGTCCTTCATTAGACTGGATAGTTTGCAGCTTTGGGTTTACTAAGACTATAGCATGAAAAGTGTTTTTGAAGTGTTTTCTTACCTAGAAAAAGCTAGACCTAGCTTTGGAGTTGATTAGAGCTTCATTTGAAACTTTTACATTTAGCGTTATAAATTATTGTTTAAATTATCATCATTCCATTCTATATCTTCAAAGGGGAAGATGCTATTAATTTTAAGCTATTTCTTAGTTTATATTAAGTTCTGAAAAAGATCTAGTATTCATCTATTTGATTTATAATTAAGGTAGGGAATTATTATTTCTGTGCAGAGCACCTTGCAATTCAGTTTAATTGGTTAAAAAATGATCATGTTTATAGGTTTGCTACTATAAAGAGGCTACTACTATTACTCTCAAAAAATAATTGTTTTAAAGTAAGCAGTGTGGAATATTTCCTTTAGATGAAGGAGAGTACAGGGAACTACTGCCAAATCTGACTTGCCCATCAAGAGGCAAAGGCGAGGCTCCCTAGAAATTAGCTGCCATTTCAAAGGCTTCAGGATGTCAAAAGATCTCCACCACTTCAAAGCCATGTCTGTTCTGCATCTATTTAGCATGATATGTCATCCACCGGTGAAATATTCTCCACCGAATTCCTAACTCATGAGAGATTTTTCTCAATGTATTCTCTATCAGAAAAGTGTCATTTGAGTTGATTGTAGCTAGAGAGGTACTGCTCTTGGATGTGAAGACATAGAAAATAATATTTGTAAATACAATGGGATTTCAGTAAAAGTACCACTAAATACAGTTTTCGATATTGCATAACTCTCTTTCCTTTGGCCATCAAGTGTCCCTCTAGAATATATGCACTATTTCTGCATCTTGAAAGATAGACTTCCCACGAGAAAGCAAATTCAGCAATGAATTTTGGTTGAGTAAGCTGCAACTTTTTAAAGCTGAACTAAGTTTTATTTTCTTCAGAAAAAATAGGTAGGGTTTTGCCTTTGGCATTGTGAACTAGAATACCAGAAGTCTTGTCCATTTTAAAAACAAAAGCAATGACTTTGAGCTGCACTGAGTTATTCTTAAGTAGCTTAAAAGCAGCGAGAAAAAACAACAACAAGATATTGGGGGAAGAGCAATGGCCTTGGAATAAGAAGGGTGAACTCAGTTCTCTTACTAATTAGCTGTTTAACCATGGATAGGATGCCTTAAACTTTGGGGGCAAAGTTCCTTTTTCTGTAGAAGAAATAGGTTGTGCTGGATGGCCCGTCAAGATTTAGTCCTACATGTGTGTTTCATATCTATGAAATATGAATTTTTTTTCTTGACTAGAGCTAGGCAAGATCCTTCCAACACATAGAGTCTATTAGGATTTCTCTCTCTTTACTTACAAATGAGTGAATATCATTCTTATATCTCAGGATTAGAACGGAAAAACAAAAGTTGCTATGATGGAGGGACATTAGTCAAATAATTCAGCAAACAAAAACTAGCTCCAAGGTGGAAATCAAAGTTGAAAGTTAGTAATTACTTAAATCAAATAAAGATAAAACCTTGTGGAACAAAAAACCCAGAGAGTCATACATGAAAATTTGGGTAAGGATCTGTAAAGTCAGAAGAATCAGGGCGTGGACTTTGGTTAAGAGGTTATATGCACCAAGAGCATACTTTCCATATCACATACTCATTTTTTTTCTTCCATTTAACAATGAATTTCTTTGTATTTGATATTACTTTAGGTTCCAGGAATTTTAAAATTAACATGTTTCCTAACATCTAAAACTTAAAGCTCTTACAAATCAAATGTCTAAAAACTGAACAATCAGATATTTATTGAATATTCACCATGTGCCAGTAATTATCTCAAACACTTTACCTGTATAATCACATCTAATATAATATGGATACTATTAGTATATTTTTAAAAACTGATCTTTAAATAGATTAAGAAGATTACCGATGGAAGAACTGGCTCTCAGTGCCTTATTTGACTGTGTTCAAAGATTATGCTTTTACACCTTCAGTAATACTTTGTCTATTATAAATCTATGTACATATGTCCATGTTTGTTATTGAGACTATATAAAACATGAATTAGGGAAAAGAAAGCTAATTGAAAAATATATAATCTCATGCTGATGATGTCTTTCATATCTTTTTAGGTGCACATATATAATTTACCCATAAAAAAACAAATGTTACTATTGTGTGCTTTCTATTTCTTTTCTTCACTTGAAAATATCTATTTTTATATGTCAGTAAGAATTTATAAATTCAAATTCAACGAATGTATTTGCTGTGTTTTTTTACTTGCTGTATTATTAATCCCTTAACAGTAAGAATTTATAATATCTTCAAGCTTTTCTAGTATATAAAGTTCTAAGTATATTACCTTTGTATTTAAACCTTCAGGAACATCCTTTTTTTACTATTTAGGATATTCTAGATAAAGTTGTATGGATACTTCTGAGCTTTTTTACATTTTGTCAAATTGTACTAAGTATGACTGTCTCTTTCCTCTTGTCCAACATGAGATTTTTATACATGTGCATATTTATATATTTTTGAATATATGCAAGTTTTTATATTCACGGACATTTGTTACTCAGGTTGAACATTTTTGTCAATGCTTTAGTCAAATTTTTTTAAAAATTAATTTTTTCCTTGAAGCTTGTCCATTTTTCTTTTTTTCCTTCATTTTTCTTTTTTCTTCCAATTTTTAATTTAAATTTCTGTTAACATGCAGTGTAATATTAGTTTTGCATTAAGATTTAGTGATTTATCGCATACGCATAAATCACAATAAGCGCCCTCCTTAATACCCATCACCCATTTAGGCAGCCCCCACTCACCTCCCTTCCAATAACCCTCAGTTGGTTCTCTAGTATGGTATTTGTCTTTCTCTGATTGAGTTATTTTGCTTAGCATAATACTCTCTAGCTCCATCCACATTGTTACAAATGGCAAGATTTCCTTCTTTTTTATGGTTGAGTAATATTCTATGGGTGTGTGTGTGTGTGTGTGTGTGTGTACACACATACATACATACCACCTCTTCTTTATCCATTCATCAGTTGATGGACATTTGGGCTCTACATAATTAGGCTGTTGTTATAAACATTGGAGTGTATGTCACCCTTCAAATTAGTATTTTTGTATCCTTTGGGTAAATACCTAGTAGTGTAATTGATGAATCATAGGGTAATTCTATTTTTAACTTTTTTTTTTTTTTAAGATTTCTTTATTTATTCATTTGACAGAGAGATACAGCGAAAGAGAGAACACCAGCAGGGGGAGTGGGAGAGGGAGAAGCAGGCTTTCCTGCAGAGCAGGGAGCCCGATGCCGGGCTCGATCCCACGATCCCGGGATCATGACCTGAGTCGAAGGCAGACACTTAATGACTGAGCCACCCAGGCACCCCTATTTTTAACTTTTTGAGGAATCTCCATACTGTTTTTCAGAATGTCTGCACCAATTTGCATTCCCACCCATTATGAAAGAAGATTCCCTTTTCTCTGCAGCTTATCCAGTTTTCTTTCTTTTTTTTTTTTTTAATTTATTTCACAGAGGGAGAGAGATCACAAGGAGGCAGAGAGGCAGGCAGAGAGAGAGCGGGGGAAGCAGGCTCCCTGCTGAGCAGAGAGCCCGATGCGGGCCTCGATCCCAGGACCCTGAGATCATGACCTGAGCCGAAAGCAGAGGCTTTAACCCACTGAGCCACCCAGGCGCCCTCCAGTTTTCTATTGGAATATTCTATTGCAGTATTCACTTCAGAATTTGCTTCGTAAGTTTTTGTTACATGTAAAAATATTGAAAATATTGACCCTTGTATACTTTACATTCCAGTCCCCCCAGTTTGTCCTTATGTCTTCTAATTTTCCTCATAATGCTTTTTTTCAGATTTAAAGGAGGTCAGTATTAATGTAGTCAAGTCTGTTGAGGCTTTTCCTTGAAATTTCTGCGTTTGGTTTCAAAGAGTTTTATTTTAAAATATGAAAAAGACTTGTTCTCTCAAAAATTGTTCCATAGTATATGTGTATTTTATTAGATGCTTTTAAAAAAAGATTTTATTTATTCAACTGAGAGGGAGAGAGACAGAGAGCACAAGCAGGGGAAGAAGCAGAGGGAGAGGGAGAAGCAGACTCCCCTCTGATCTGGGAGCCTGATGTGGAGCTCCATCCCAGGACCTAGAGATCGGGACCTGAGCTGAAGGCAGATTCTTAACCATCTGAGCCACCCAGGCGCTCCTAAATCCAACTTTTAAAAAAATGTCTACAAAATAGGAGNGAGAGGGAGAGAGACAGAGAGCACAAGCAGGGGAAGAAGCAGAGGGAGAGGGAGAAGCAGACTCCCCTCTGATCTGGGAGCCTGATGTGGGGCTCCATCCCAGGACCTAGAGATCGGGACCTGAGCTGAAGGCAGATTCTTAACCATCTGAGCCACCCAGGCGCTCCTAAATCCAACTTTAAAAAAAATGTCTAAAAAATAGGAGAATTTTTACATCCATGGTTTATTGTTGTCTGATGTCTTAACTCAGATGAACAGAATTGGGAGTGCCCAGCAGGGCTACCAGCTGGCAGAGCTGATAGGCCTTTGCCTGCTGTGACCACTCCTTGCATTGAACAGTGCACCTCCCTGTTTGTAAGTGCTTTGTCATAGTCTTCCATTTATTCTGCTAAGCTCAAGGTACACCTTACTTCTAGGTGTCCTCTATTATGAGTGGCTTTTGCTCCCTGGGAGCATGCATTTGCTTCTCACGTTTCCAGAAATGAACCTCCCAGTTTCTTATGCTCAATCATAAAGCCCTAGACGTGGTTCTTAAATTGACTGAAGAATACTACCAATACAATGATGAACATTTTTATTTTTTTGTTTTTGTTTGAAATGTGCTAGAGACTCCAATAAGCACTATTCATGAATAAACTTCTTCAGTCTCACAACCATTCAGTGAAATAGGTATTTTAAAATTATTTCCATTCCACAGCTGAGGAAATGGAGACTTAGGGCTTTTAAAATTACCTAGCTGGTGAGAGAAGGAGTCTTTCCCCAGCCTCTTGGCCTGAACATCTTCACCCTTTCTCTGTATCTTATCCTGCATGAGGATCAGTTTACCCAAACCTTGCCTTATCCTTTATTGCCACTGTTTCTAGGCCATGTCTGGTTAACATACTAAATCCACTTTAACCACCCCATCCTTAACCACCACTGGCATTAACTTTAGGTAGCCTGTTATGGCTGCAGAACTAATGGTCTACTCACTCACTTTTGTGGAATCAATTATGTATGTGTCTTCAAGAATTTTTTCTTACAAATTATTTTTATCATCCTCTGAATAGCACGGTAAGTCATACAAAGGAAGCCCTTCATGGTCTCCTGGCTGGCTGAGTTGGTAGAGCATGTGACTCTTGATATCAGGGTCATGAGTTCAAGCCCCATGTTGGGTGTAGAACTTACTTAAAAAAAATAATATATGGGCGCCTGGGTGGCTCAGTGGGTTAAAGCCTCTGCTTTCGGCTCAGGTCATGATCTCAGCGTCCTGGGATCGAGGCCCGCATCAGGCTCTCTGCTCAGCAGGGAACCTGCTTCCTCCTCTCTCTCTGCCTTCCTCTCTGCCTACTTGTGATCTCTCTCTCTGTATCAAATAAATAAATTAAAAAAAATCTTAAAAAAAATAATATAAGCACTTCATAACTGTATTACAGAAATGACAAATATACAGTAAGAATTAAGCATTCTATGCTCTGAAATTTAGCTCTACCTTTATTTCCTGGTAGACATATGACATTGTTTAAACTCTGTGATTTTAATGTCCCTAAGTTAAGCAAACATAGTATATACACCAGGAAAAAAAAGAATAAAAATCTGAGCAACACTGACAGCCACAAAAATGTGAATGGTAACATATTATGGAACATATCAAGGAACTGCAATTGTGTAAATACTTCAGTAAATTATTCCACTTTTAAACAATCTCAGATATTTTAGTTAAAAAGTTCTAGACTAGTTATTTCATAGAGTAGCATGTAGTCATTATTAATGGCATTAGAACACAGAAAAGCATAAGAAATAAATGTTAAGTGAAAAAATACAAACTCTAAATTTGTATGTATACTATAATTGTGGCTACATATCTTTTTTTTTTAAGATTTTATTTATTTATTTGACAGAGAGAGAGATCACAAGTAGGCAGAGAGGCAGGCAGAGAGAGAGGAGGAAGCAGGCTCCCTGCTGAGCAGAGAGCCCAATGGCAGGCCTCGATCCCAGGACCCTGAGATCATGACCTGAGCCGAAGGCAGAGGCTTTAACCCACTGAGCCACCCAGGCGCCCTGTGCCTACATATCTTGCAGCTAAAATATACATATAGGCATAGCCGAAAACCTAATAAGCCCTAATAAAATCATTGTGCTGGTATAATGGGATTATTTTCCCCCCCTTTTCTGGATTATCATTAGTTTTGATATGTTACTTTTACGATTTAAGGGGAAAAATATCACGTCATTTTTTATTTATTTCCTTTTCCCCAATACATCTTCCTACACTACCTTGAATAAAATGAATAACTTTGAAGACAATATAATAGCACTATAGACGTTTTACTTACAAAAGTCTGGCCTCTGACAGGCTATAAGTTATTTGAAAAGAGATACAAATGATTTTTCAGCTATCATCTTCCAATTCAGTAAATTATTTTCTGATACAAAATTGGAACTCATGGAACACAAGAACTACTGTACTTGTCAAGCCTTTAGCGTCTTCTGTATTCACAGAGTTTATTACTAGGTTAGTTCCCAAAAAGTAAATATGCCACTAAAAAGATTTGAGGCAGTTTTAAAATTTGGAATTACATGAACATTAACTGAGCAAAATTACCTAATATTAGAGGTTTTATTTCTACTTGAATAAATCAATTTAACCAAGATTAGGTGTTTCTAAATGAAAAGTAGAAAACATTTTGCCAGAAAAGATTATTCTGAAAAAGGAGAAGAGCTGCCATGATATAACTATTTTTTTAAATAAGTAAGCATTTTGCTAAATTATATTTCTTAGACTTGTTCACATGATATTTTTTCCTCCTCATTTTTCTTTAGTTGATTTTAAAATATGTTTAAGTAGTTTAGAGTGGAAATAAGGTGATACATTTTTAAATGTCAAGACAGTTTTACAACTTCCTGCATTAACATAGACTGTGTTACAATAGTAATGTGGCGTCATCCAGAGTCAGTTACTAAACAAACACACAAACAAACAAAAAGCCCTTCCATTAATGCTATGAGTCACGGGAAATAAAAGAATGCTCAAGAAAATCACTCTCCTTGGGGTGCCTGGGTGGCTCAGTCCATTAGGCAGCTGATTCTTAATTTTGGCTCAGGTCATGATCTCAGGGTTATGAGATTGAGCCCTGCACTGAGAAGGAGCTTGCTTGGGATTCTCTCTCTCCTTCTCCCTCTGCCACTCCCCCTGCTAACATGCTCACGTGGGAGCTCTCTCTCAAATAGATAAATCTTCAAAAAAAAAAAAAAGAAAGAAAGGAACATCTCTCCTTCCCCTGTAGATTCTATTCTGAGAGCCATTTGGTTTTTACCTGGCAATATAAAAACGACAACAACAACTCACCTGTTTCTCACACTATCCACCCCATAGTATTTTGGGATACTAAAACAGTGTTAAGGATGATCTTGAACTACCTCCTTAACACCGCCCCAAGTAGAGAAGGATAGTAATCTTCCCTTATTCTCTCCCACCAGCTTTGAGATGAGACCTACTGTAAAGAAATCCACTATTGCTGGTAAATCATAACAGGGGAATTCACTCCATGAAAATTTCTATTATAAGCTTCTGGAAAAAAGTACTTCCTGTTAGTTGAGTATAAAATCGGCTTCATTTCCATGCTTTCATTAATTGATGCCAATATGGCCACTGGAAATAGCTACTCCTGGGAGAATTTTTCATTCTTACTCTTGACACACATGGTGGGTAATCCTTTAGTGGACGTCCCAATAAACTGGAGAAACCAGTCGCATGGGAAGCCTCATAGAATCCACCAGCTGACACTGTGATGGAGCTGAACCTTCACAGTGAGCCTGGCTGTAGTGTCATTGGCTATTGTAATGTCATACAGAGCAGGAGGAAATGCCTGAACTGTCTTTATAGATATTAACTTTTAGGTTGCCCTTCGAAGATAAGAAGATACTAATTTCTTCCCCAAATCTAATTCAAAATAATGTTAAATAAGCCTGTTGAGATAGCAGTTTTTGAGTATTTGTATCATGCTTTCATGTAGGTCATTGTATGTGATTTTCATGTTTCTCTGGGGCATTTTATATATATATAGCAATCAAATAGAATAGAATTGTATTTATTTCCAGAGCTCTCCTATGGATGTAAAACCTGAAAAAAAATCTTTTTTCAAATTTCCAGTCCTCAGTGTGAAACAGATTTGACATTTCAAAGGCAATTTTATGTGATTATTATTTGCATAGTAAATTCTCAAGATGCCCTATATGCTAGACACTTTGCAATGAGTTGAAGTCATTTGAAAAGCAATGCACCTGGCATTTATATCCAAAAAGAGGTGCCAAGTGTAACTAAAATATACTTTTAAAAATTTCCCCACTGGTTTAAACTAGATTATGATATTTAAACTCCTTAGTTAAAGGAAAAATTAACCCCGAGAAATTTGATTTTTGAGGTCAGGAGAGCCTCTTCTGAGTATGGCTAAGGACTCCAGTCTACCTTGGTTTTACCTGATTTATTAAGTATCCTTTAGAATCAGATTAATTTTGGCCTCACCTGCCAACCCTCATCACAATCGGAGTTGCTATCCACATAAGTCTTTCCTTGAAGAGGCTCCAGAAAGAAAAACTACTTATTCCACTCAGCTATGATTAAGAGTTTTCTAGCATATAGGGACAAATAATTGGTGTCAAGCTTTGCAGGTTAGAGATAAGATCGATGGGCAACAAAACCCATATGAGGGTCCATCTGCTTTGAAGCTGCCATAATTGTATTCACTTTGTAATTTCCATAAAGAACAAATCTACTCATCTCTGTGTCGTCTTCCTTTAGACACCTTTTGAAGATCACAGATAGACAAGGCCTTAAAAAATTGGACCAGGTCTCATGAGGTTAGTTTGAGACCATCCCAAGACTGCTTTTTTCACCTGCACCCCCCTAGAAATGCTTGCAGTTAGGGCTTCTGCAACGTTCTTCTGATGGCTCTCACTCCCCAGCTCTTTGCTCTCCTGTACCCTTCTGATGGCAGTGTAAAAAGCTTTCACTGTGCCACCACTGTAAGCTTTTACCCTTCAAGAATACCCACTATTGTGGAATCAGGCCCAGTTTCCTTAGCCTGTTACCCGATTCCTTAGCCTGTCTGGCTCCATCTTTACACAAACATTTCAGTATGTGAGAGACAGTGTGTTAGAATTTTTACTTTAATCATCTTTTAAGTGTGGAGCCAAAGTTTATTTTATATGGATTATGAGTAAGAGGAGTTAACTTAAAATACTAAATAATAAATGATATATATATGGTGTTTATTATGTATTAGGCTCTGTTCTTAATACACATACACACACACAAATACAAACACATTTGATCAATTGAACAACCTCATTTATTCCTCATTTTACAGATAAGGAAACTGAGGCACAGACGGCCAAATGCCTTGCCCAAGGTCAAATAGCTGGTAAGTGGGAGAGTGAGGGTTCATACCAGCAGTAAAGCTCTAAGACACTATCTCTTTACCCACTGCATTATGCTGCTGCTTTAGCTTCTTCTGGATATTCAAAACTATGTCAGGTTATCAAAACCTTTAAGAGATGCCCTCATTCAAGCCACTGTAGGGCCCACTGATGGAGGGAGGAGGATGAAAGGGGACAGTGTCTTTCCCTAGAGCCCTTATCCAGAACCTTTATTGGATGTCATGCTGCAAGATTCATGTCTCTCCACTCCCAGATTCCCTATTGCTTGGAACTAGGTTGTGTTACTTTTGCATTCCTATAACACATGTACTTGGTATGTCATTATTTTGATCCCTCAGCTACCAGCAGTCAGCCACTGATATATACTAATGCTTAGTCTTTGAGGAGGGTAAGGAAATCTTTATCACATACTAAGAGTCTTCGTTTTTTTCCCCCTTTCCAACTCCCAGCCTTATTTTGGCTTCTCCTTTTTACTGTTTTGGCAAGTATTTATCATAAATCTTTGTGGCTTTTTGTTGAGAAAGTAGGAATTTATGATCATGGTGCCATTTTAAAGAATAGAATTATTTCCTTAGTGGCATCTTCACTATCTGTCTTTAGTATTAATTGTTCCAATTCACACTCTGAGTTGCTGATGTATCCCAAACACTTGGCTTTGTTCCTTCTAGACATGAGTCAGTTGCCCTTCCTACTTCTCTGCAATTCCCTCTATTACTTACTTGTTCACAGTAAAAACAAGCTTTAGAGAGTGAAATTGAAGAGACCTATAGAATGAAGGAACATATATGTGTGTGTGTATATATATATATAAAGTTATATAATATTACATTATTACTAATATACATTAGTAATATTTATATATCTAATATATCACATTTATGTGTACAGACTATGATATTTCAGAGGAAGATTTCAATTGAGGACTTCACTCTGAAAAAAGATTCCACCTGAAAGGTATCTCTGTTATTCAAGGAATAGGAACCCACTCTTTCTAACGTAAGGTGAAAGAGCACAGCAAGTTATCTCATGGACACCCAAGTCCCATAAGTGAGGCACAGCCTTCTTACAGAAAGACTGAAACCAAAATTGGAAAATCAGGGAAGCCGACTCTTTCCTCTGCCTGCGAAGGATAACACGAGCACTCACTCTCTTTCTCACTCTGTCACCTGCCTCTCTGTCTCATCTCTGTCCACTTTTAGTCTCTGTTTTTACATAGTCCCAAGTGACAATGGGAATCTCAGTCTGAGTAATCTAAGTATGTGAGTATCACTTAATTAAAATACTTGCAAGAGAGAGAATTGGATTGATTTTTCCTAACCTCTGGGTTGTTTCTTCTTGGATGTCATGTCCACCTCTAGTCCATTATTGGGCCAATCAACTGGGTTCGTGTCTGCTGTCAACAGCAAAGAAGCATAAGTCGTGTGGGTGCATAGGCATAGTAAGTTAGAAATGAGTCTTAAAACTAAACTTCCCAGCTTACCTGTAGTAATTGTTCTAGGGAGAATTTGTAAGTATTGTTATAAAATTCTTAGATTAGGCACATTGGTGCAATTCTCTTTTCAAGCATTTGGCCATTAAATTGAGCTATTAGGTATAATATTATACTTTAAGTCATACCCATTATAGACTAAAGGAATATCATTAAATAAGGAGTAATTGGAAGAACACTAGAGTTTCCATGCTACTGCAGGAAAGGAGTCAAAATAGTAATATGAGTATTAAATGAAATGAAGATTACTTGGCACAATGGATGGCATATAACTGGTGATCCAAAAAGTGTATCTATTATTTTAACAATACTATTTGTATATATCCCTCTCCCAGGAAGTTTGCTTAGACATTAAGAACTCTTAATTCCAGGGGCACCTGGGTGGCTCATTTAGTTAAGCATCCTGACTCTTGATTTTGGCTCAGGTCATGATCTTAGGGTCCTGGGATGGAGCCCCACATCTATCTCTGCTCAGGGGGTTGTCTTTTTGAGGATTTTCTCTCTCCTCCTCTGTCCTTGCCCCCCCAATAAATAAATAAATAAAAGTTTTTTAAAAAAGAACTCTCAATTCCAGACACCCCATTTTCTTCTCTTTGTGTATACGAATTTCCCCATTTTTCAAAGTTTACCTCTATCACTATTTCCTATGTGAAGATTTAGCTGACCGATAAGGCTCACATACATGAAACCCTCTTTCGTTTCATTTTTCTTTAGGTTCCTCATTTGGACGATACACAGTGCTTTTATATTGTGTCACATATAATTGGACTCATTTTTTTTAAGATTTTATTTATTTATTTGACACAGAGAGAGAGATTACAAGTAGGCAGAGAGGCAGGCAGAGAGACAGGGAGAGGAGGAGGCAGACTCCCTGCTGAGCAGAGAGCCTGATGCGGGCCTCGATCCCAGGACGCTGAGATCATGACCTGAGCCGAAAGCAGAGGCTTTAACCCACTGAGCCACCCAGGCGCCCTATAATTGTACTCTTGTATATTATTGACTGCTACTGCTAGTTTAGTGCTTGGATGTCTGTGCCTCGTCTTTCTCCACCTAGATTATGTTCTATATTTTCTAGAAACTATGTTCTATGTTCTTATGTTCTATGTTTTCTAGAAACGATTGTTCTGTAAAATTATGAACACCCTGGACACAAGATCTAAAACTTAAACTACACACTGTATCTACCATTGCATCTCTTGCTCGGAGCAAACATTCATGTGATTTCTTTCAGGAATTGTACATAAATAACTCTCAAAAATTCAGTAAAATGGGGCAAGAAATATGAGAGTAATTTTAGTAGAAATTCAAGATACAATTATGTTGAATACTGTTGTCTATGACATAGTGCTTATTTTCATCATTAGGTCTATACTAAGTTTTCAGGAATTATAAGCTTACTTATTCCTGTTCTGTTCAGAATTATCCCTGTTCTTTTCCATGTCTTAGAGTTTAACTTATTTCCTCAATACACACACACACACACAAATATATATTAGAGATTTCTTTTCTAAAACTATCATTAACTTATCTAGAATATTTTTTTAAAGATTTTTTTTTTATTTGACAGAGAGAGAGAGAGAGACCACAAGTAGGCAGAGAGGCAGGCAGAGGGAGAGAGGAGGAAGCAGGCTCCCCACTGAGCAGAGAGCCCTGATGCGGGCCTCGATCCCAGGACCCTGAGATCATGACCTGAGCTGATGGCAGAGGCTTTAACCCACTGAGCCACACAGGCGCCCTCTAGAATATTTTTGTAGCAAACCACAGCTATACATAAATGCTTCAATTTTGCTAGTAAAGTTCAGTTTTGAGACTTTATGTGCTCTGAGCATCTGTGACATGTTTCTAATGTGTTCACTCATTTTAGTGTGAGAGGTGGGAAGGGGAAAAGCCAAATAATTGTTTAGTATAGAAATCTTCTAGGCCAAATTGTAACTTACATTAGTCAGTTATTTCCATTTTTAAAACACTCCATTATTGTTATCAAGTAAATATTTCCAGAACTTCCATGTTGATGATAATTGTCTGGGCCACTGAGCATTCAGCTTCCTATCCCTACCTGGAGGATTCTGAGCCCATGTCTCTCTTAGGTCGAAGTTACAATTTTAACAAGAATTTATATTTTTAACAATAATTTCTATTCTGGCAGGATTTTATATTTTTAAAAATTACCTCAGGCAATTCTTATCATCCAGGAAGTTTAGAAAATATCTGTATGAAGCAATTATATTCTTGTCTGTGCCCTTCATTCCTACTTACAAATCCTTGTAGACGTTACCTACCACAATCACTGGTTTTATTGGGAACATCTCTGGTGAACTGGATTTAAAGGTGGCAGAGTGATTAGAGTTTATTAAACTTTTTTTTAATGGCAAAGACCTAAGAGTGCTGTTAGCTGGTGAATTGTCTCATCACTTAGAAGATATTTCTAATTAGAACAATTTACTGTCCTCCATCAAACAGTATAGAGAACCCACGGATTTGAATTTAAGGACTGTTCCTGAAAGTGCCTTACTCACCTATGAATTTATTTTATTCTTGTTGTTTCTGTCCTTTCAAAGTGTTCTTCTTTGAAATAACTTGAAATTGGGTTTCAGGAAAAGTGAATGGCTTTGCACTTCAGTAGTATCATTCACTTCACATAAAAATAAGAAAACCAGGATCATACGGTATTCAAATCTTTTTTGTTAAGTATCTACCTTTGGTCTTTTTTCCTTTTTTTCTTTTTTGATGCCTTATTGTGGTTCAGTCTGTAGTCTGCAATCATTACAGGTATTTGTGGGGCTTGAATATGTTTGAGCCTCTGAGCACAGAGTCTGGGAAGGAGCGAATGCTCACAGTGGGAAACCACTTTCCTGAGAAATAAATGTACCACAGGAAATTTAAATTGCTTCTATTTTTTTCTTTACAGTGCTATTCTGTTTATAAAACTAAGACATGCCCTCCGTTGTTATTTCCAGGTCTGAATTCCCTCTGTTCTAAGATTACAATTCTCTTTCTTACTTCTATTTTGAATGAGACTTTTGACCAAATGTTTTTCCTGGTGCAGCAGCATAGACCCTGCTGGCTTTCTGTTTCCATTTCACAGTGTAGATATTTTTTAACTTAAGGTGCAAGGAACTCTGAAAGTACTTAATTTTGGCTCTTTAATGAAATAATTAAGAAACCCGGGGGTTTTTCTGATTGGACTTCATGTTTAGACTCCTCCCTTCACCCCCTTACCTGGAAATCAGTGTAGCATAGCCATCTGTGTAGGGGGAGCTTTTCAAACTGAGGTGTAACTGGTAAGCAGTTTTATTCTTGCATGACCAAAGTTTTTTACCTCAGATTTGGAAGGTTTTCCCTTTTTTGTTTGTTTTTTAAATCAAATTTGAGGCAGTTCCTTGGTAGAATATGAAGCCGTGTGAAATGAATAACATTGTATGCACCCTTATTTAAATGTTTATAATTAATGTTTAGACAACTGTGCATATAATGAATATATGTTCTCAGACAAATAAGTGAATAAAAATCACTTTCTTGGGCTGCCTGAATTTCTACTGATGGGACTTGTGGACCACTATATTTAGCTTGGGAGGTCAGCAGATATAGACCAAGAATACTCATGTTATCCTTTGTTCTAGTCCTTTTGACGGTCCCCACGTAGAACCAGGGGCTTCCTGACTTCTGCCTTCTGTGCACCATGGCATGACATTATCTAATGTGTCATCTTCTCAAGGGATGAAATATTAAACATTGCAATACAGTGCTAGTTTTTTTTTACATATTTCCTTTCAATTTTAACACATTTTACTTTGTTCCTATTTTATTTTCAAACTATTTCAAAATCATTTCCAAGCTCCAAGTTACTTTTTCTTTTCCTTATGTATTCATATTTGCATGCAGAGCAGTAAAAGTATTATTGCATATGACTCAAGATCACTTAGAGAATCAGAGGTTATAACACCCAAACACAGAATGAGATCCCCTCAGAACATGTTCTGTGTTAGACATAGCTAAAAAAGAATATTAAATCTCTTAGGAGTCAAATTTAATACTGAGTATGGGTGAGAACGAAGAAAATGGTATTACCTTTTTTTCATAAAAAAGAATCAGATCAGGTGAAAATATTTCATTTTGCAATTTTGAAGTTCAAAATAAGAGATTCAAATTAATGTACACAGCTTCTACTATATTGAAAAATCTACTCTGAATCATACAATAATAAATTACCCTGGTTTACAGATTATGAACACATTCTTTTCCTATCTTTTCCCACTACTCTGAAAATAACTCTCCTTCTTAGTATCTTTAACAAAACGTGGCAAAAGTAGCTACCATAAGACTTTAATTAGTTCATTTTGGTATTAATTAACTCATAAAATTTTTGATAAGATCAAGAGAGTTTGAGTCTTTCAAAATTATGAAACAAACTACATTTAGATTACTTGGCATTTTCCTTACAAGGCATTATTTCAGGTTAAAAGTTTGATATACCCTTTCTGCAAGTTTCTCCTATTGAGAAACATACACATACACAAGAAGAGGAAAGAAGACAGGGAAAAAAAGGAAAGATAAAAGATAAAAGATAAAGAGAGGCTTCTCTTTATTGATTGAAACATAGATCTATGTCATAATTCTGGAAAACAAATGAAACTAATCATTGCACCATGCCATCATGTACAGTGCAGTAACTGAAGAGGAGTTCTTCACCTTTTAAAACAGTACAGCCTAGGGGAGCCTGAGTGGCTCAGTCAGTTAAGCTTCTGCCTTTGGCTCAGGTCATGATCTTGGGCTCCTGGGATTGAGCCCCACAGTGGGCTCCCTGCTCAGTGGGGAGTCTGCTTCTCTCTTTCCCTCTACCCCCCCACCTTGTGCACTCACTCCTTCTCAAATAAATAAATAAAATCTTAAGAATAAAATAAAATGAAATGGTACAGACTAGTGCTGCCAGCTTTAAGTAATTCTTCCTGGGCAAGTCAGAGAAGTTTCCCCTATACTCACTATCAATAAGTGAACCATTCAGAGATATTACAGAGAATAGTAAAGGGGGCACTGATGGCATCACTTTGCCTTCCAGAGGTATGTCTTTAGCATATAGTGTTCTGCAGTACAGTAGAAATAGGCTCGGCCATGATGATTTAGAGATTTTTTTGGTCAAAGAATATAGACAACCTCAAATTCACTAGGATATAAATATATCTCCTCCTAGCTAAAAAACCATTGGAGGGCAGAAGAAAATATACCTTCATTCCACAAAACATACTAGTTGAATTTCAGGCCATTACTGGAAATTGAACTGGAAGTTCTGCATATCAACCCTGCCCCAAAGTGGAATATTCTTACAGTCCCAGGAGACAGTGGAGGTACAAAGACTGATTCATATGTCCTCTCCTTCTGTTAGAAGACTTTCTGAATATCATTAACCCAGGATATCAGAGCAGGATGACAAAAGTGGAATGGTAGGGTCTTATGGAAAAGGTAGAAAATTTTAAAAATTAACTGCATAAAAATGGGTAATATCTTCTTAACCACTTGGAAAAAGAATGCACTTGTGACAATAATAGTATAGTAAATTTCTGTAGTAACAGTGGATGATTTTAGAAAATATCCTTTAATGCCATCTTAAGAAAAGCAAAATTCAAGTAAAAAGCAAAATAAAACAACAAAAATGACCAGGTGACCTAAGAATAGGTAGCTATAGTAAAAGATTAAAATTATATTTAAAAAAAATTACCTGATTCAAGTTCAGATTTTAAAAAGAAAGGAAAGAAGCTAAATTTTTTTAAATAGCAGCAAAATTAATATAAAATAGCATAACTAACTCCAAACATGGGGCAATGAACAGCAGAGTTAACAGAACAGAAAAATCAAGTAAGTAATCTAGAGGAATACTGGTAGAAGTTTCTCAGTCTACTTCAGAGAAAACATTATCTTCTCCCTGTCCAATTTTTTTTCCCTAAGTTACTATTTATAACATTCCCAAACCACTTAATTCCATGGAAGCTTGAATTGGAATTGCTTGTTTTCATGTATTAATTCAATTTATGTATTAATTAATTTATGGAAGGTAATGAGTTTGCATTGGTGTAGTCCTCACTGTATTTATCAGGTGGTCGCTGAAAGCTTGTCTTCTGATATGCATGTCGTTTGCTAATATATGGTTCATACTTTCTCTTCTGGAAAACCACATACCAACAAGGACTACTAAATTTTTTCAGTCTGAACTGGTAAAATATATGTTAAAACATTTACAGTTAGTGCAATTTATCTAACTTGGCTAACTAACCCAGTCCTTTTGACTCTACACCCCTTTGTTATTTCCCATGTGCTTTACCAGAATATTCCCTCACTCATCCCTTCAGCAACTGGATTCAGCCAGTTGTTGCAATATGTCAGCATTGGTTCTAAATATCTCCTGATGCTTGCTAATCTAGAACATCTGTAGTGCTGACATATTTTTATCCAGAGTCTACGTATAGCGTGACATTTTTTAGTATGTTTTAAGCTTTTCTTAAGTAAACTTATTCAGTAAGGCCTAGTGCTGTTTTTAACCAGAACACATTCACAAGCTGAGAGTCATCATATTTCTACTGCTCCTGTATAAAACATTAGTGATAGAATGTCCTTGAAAATTTTCAGACATCATATTTCTTTCCTAAAAGAGGTTACTCCGTTTAATCATTTGCATTTATTTATCTCTCCCATAGGGACATTCTAACTTGCCATTTGTCTTCTGATTCATCACACACCCTATGGTTTCACATCTCTCTAACTCTTTAAAAATGTATACAACTTTCTTGCTAACACTGACTCAGTTGTCTATTTTAGTAGAAGCGTTATAATCTGTTCTTGAAAACTTTTCCATGATCTCTTAATATTCTAAAATGTCATACCCTCTAAAACCTTATAATAGACGTTAGAGCTTGAAGGCGTCTCCTTCCCTCCTTACCTTTCTTTCAGTTACAATACAAACCCATTCAAGCAACTTCACATTTTATTTACCACAGCCCATTCTCACTTATATCCTAATATTTATCCATAAGATAAAATACAAAACAAAAAAATACTGTTTCTTTGGCTCGTATTCAAGATCCTAACTGTGCATCAGAATTCTTCAGTATTTCATTTTATGTAATTTATGTTATATTTATAATATTTCCTCCCACTTTTTAATATACTGAATGCCTTTTTAACATACTTCTACTTCTATGAATTCTTAAAATCTAAAGACTGTGTATCCATAAATACCTCATATTCATTTCAATTCATAATTTTGTTACATCTCGCTCTATCATTTTTGTTTTTACATAATGCCGATGCTTTATGTAGTCTAACGTTAATAGTTTTAGAAGGCATTACATAATATTGTTTCCTCATCTCTTCAGACTGTTGAATAAAGCTGAATGAAATGTATGCATGCTACTTCAATCATATTATTTCGTGCACTTCTCCAGTGTTGTTCTTCGTGTTCTGTTGTTAGCACTACCTCCTAACATTCCCCATTTCCAGGTGTTAATGTCTCCTGATTCTTCACATTTATCTTCCCTTGAAATCATCTTGCTTGGAGGAGTGCAAAATTATCTTACTCAGAAGAGTGAATTTTAGATCTGAAGAGACCCTGAAAAATACCATTTTTTCCTCATTCATTACTTCAGGCAGTCAACACCCTTTTAAAGTCCCCTAATTCCAGCCGTCATAATAGGTGCCCACAAGCCAGCCTCTCAGTTGGAATCTTTTTATCTAGACACCACTATTGAAACCAGAAATGATTATATAGCTCAGAGAATCAGGCGTATATGTAAAATCTTATTCTTACTGGGCATGAAAACTGAATACACAATTAAAAAAATGGGAGAATGAATAATAATTTTCATTGATTTCTTAAGGACATGGAGTATTATAGAGTTAGCTTTTGGATAGTTTTGGTAATACATTTATATATTTTAAATATTAAAGAAAAGCTGAGGTTATAAATATACCACAGACCAGTCATTCCTCATTCTAAAAGGCAGAATGTAAAACTTCATGATTTATGATAAACAATACTGCTTTTTTTTCACCGAACGTCCCCTCATCATAAATAAATGTTGATGCAGTTTGGAGGGGAAAATAAAGTTTGTCACATGAATTTCATTTTCTCTGTCAGACATCAAAAATTACAGAGTCTGCTGCCTACAACACTCTCACACCTCCCCGGATGAAATAGAAGCTTCAATCAATCACATGGATCAGTAGTCTGAGGAACAAAGCAGCTACATTTATTAAGCTAAACCTCCCTATTGGGGCCTATTTCACAATTCTAGTAGCAGAGGAAGTGCATAGCCTATAATATGACAAATCAAAGATTTTTCAAACACTGTATACTATAATTTCAGCATGACATTTAGCATCTGTTACCTCATCTTTTTAAATGTTCATCTATGTGGCTTGAATTTTCCATGGGATTAAAAGGCTGGCAGAAGCAGAGGGAGCCCTTCCTCTGCCATCAGCTAATAGCACCTGTTTATGGAGCTGGCTGCACCTGTTGGTGTCAGCTCTCACTCTCAATCAGATCTTGTCAGACGTTTCCAGCTCTTTCTAGCTCTTTAGCTCCTTTTATAATCTGGCTTTGGTCTAGACAACTATTTAGTGGTTACAGAAGTGTTTCAAACATACTATAATTCCATGACTAAAACAATTCTTATCAGAATGGCTCTTCTAAACTTTAGTTAATATTCCAAAGATCTTTCCTCTTTTGGCTTGAAATTGTATGGGACTTCAAACCTTGCATTTTCAATTTGGTCATAGACAAGAGTGAGAGTGAGATGACTCTCCAATAGGGAGGGAAGAGAGTAGTAAGTACGTATAGTGAGAAATCTGAGTAAAAACACAGAAACAAAGAACAACAAAAAAACATCTAGAACATTTAAGATTTAAATTAAATACTCCACATTTACTATGTGAGGGAGATGCTGTGAAACTTGTTTCTTATCTTTTACTGAGTAACAAATTACCACAAATTTAGAAATTTACAATAACACAAATTTTTTTATTTTTGGGAATTCTGCAATTCACATCTTGAATTTGGTAAAAACAAAGGACTCTAACGTATTGAAACTCTACATAATTCCTTTGTAAAGAAAAATTTGATATTTAAAAATAAGAAAGGAAAGACAAGGAAAGTTAAGATATAAGAAAACTAGAATAACCAAAAACTAAACCCTGCTTGGTCAACAGTTGACCACACTTGAAGAGGATAGGTAGCTTTTACTTAAAATTACTGTTTTGACATTTGTTCCATTGCCATTATTGTGCATGGTAATAGAGCATCCAGTACATTGCAGTATTATTATAGAGCAAGACTGTGTGAAATACGTTAAACTTTACTAAAGAAAGGAAAATTTCTTGATTTCTACTACTCAAGGTGGACTGCTATAACAAATTAACCCCAAAATATGAGTGACATAACGTAACAGAAATATATCTTTTTTAAAAAGATTTTATTTCTTTGTCAGAGAGAGGTTGAGCAAAGCAGGGGGAGTGGCAGGCAGAGGGAGAAGCAGGCCTCCCTGCTGAGCAAGGAGCCAGATGCGGGGCTTGATCCCAGGACCCTGGGATCATGACCTGAGCAAAAACAGATGCTTAACCAACTGATCCACCCAGGTGTCCCCAGAAATATATTTGTCATTAATGTAACAGTTAGTATAACATGCTTGTAAAGTTGGTGGACTTCCACAGTGTTACTCACAGACTTAAATGTCTTCAGTCTTATGTCTCCACCATCCCTCATGCATGTTGGAGTTTTTGCCTTCTAGCCAGAGGAAAAGAAATGAAAGCATGGAGAAGCAATTCCAATTTCTTACCCTTTCATTTTAGAATTGGCATATGTCACTTCGGTTAACATTCCATTAGAGAAAATTAGTTATATAGTCCCCTGCAGATGCAGTGGGGCTGGGAAGTACACTCTTGGCTGGGATGGTGCTTTGGAGCAACAGTTATGGTTTTTGGAAGGAAAGGACAAATCTTTGACAGACCACTGGTCTCACCGGTTGCAGTATGATAAAATCTGTTTTAGGAGGGATACTAAAGCTCATCCAATATAACTATACATCGGATACGTGAGTCTTCTTTATGAAATTCAATGAAGTGGTCACCTAGCTCAGAAGTTCTCAGTGTAACAGAACATACTGGTGTACATCTACCAGTTAGGAGATAAGTCGAAATCAGTGTTGTAAGTAAAAAATAGTAAAGTACTGAAGTTTTCATAGAATTTACTTCTGCTGTAAAATGGGTGGGTGGATTTATGGTTACCTTCACTCGTATTTGTTCATGTTCTTTCATTGTTCAAGTCAGATGGTGGAGAGTCTACATAATTTATAGGCTGTCTAATCTGTACATTGGTTCCCTTCATCAAAGTCTAGGGAAGCTTGTGAACATTTTGCAAATATCATCCGTATGTGAGTGTGTGGTGAGGGGAAATGCTGAGAAGCTTTTAATCTATCTGTGGGCAAATACTAAACACAGTAGCATGCTTATTAACACTCAAGACTGATTTATCCATTTTTTTTTAAGATTTATTCATTTATTTGACCGGGGAGGGGAGGGGCAGAGGAAAAGGAAGAGAGAGAGAGAGAGAGAATACCAAGCAGACTCCCTGCTGAGCATAGAGCCTGATGTGGGGCTTGATCTCAGGACCCCAAGATCATAACCTGAGCTGAAATCAAGAGTTAGGTGCTTAACTGATTGAGCCATGCAGGCATCCCTGTTTTTTCCATCTTTACAGACTCTTACTAGAAAGTTTTTTTTAGTGACCAGAAGACCTGTCTTCTTGAAGTCTTTGGCCCCTAAATGTACACCATATTGAGCAAATCTACCACTTCTCCACTTTGGCGTTCTTCAGATATTCCCAGAGAAATTCTGTCTCTGTGCAACTTCAACCTTCTACGTGATATATCCTCTGCCTATCTTCCTCATTCTCCTCTGAACCATGGCCAGTCTTTCCAAGATCTTATACTATTGCTGTATATCTCCATTTGTTTTGGTTTTGTGTCAGTGTGAAAATGGCAAACATTTTCTTATGTTATTCAGCCTTCATTTACATAGGAAAGGATAAATGAAATCTCTTGGCCAGGACCAAAATCTCATTACATTGAGCAGTGAACTGCCTAATGTATCAACTGTCACCTCTATGTAGTTATCAAAGAATAGATTCACAGAGAAATCTGTGACTAAACTCTTTATTACCCTAGGTTTTTGGCCCATTATCTGCATCCATTTCCCATGGTGGTAGTCTGGCTGACATACATGTTAGCTTCACAGATTCCTTTAGGTTAAAATTAGAAGGAGGTTTCAGTGGAAAGTTCCACATTGCCTTTTCCCAGAACCATACTTTGCTATTTCTGTGACTTCCAAAGGCAGGGAAATACAGGGGGATGTATTCTCAGTCTACATTGTAACACCAGGTACACATAATGGAAATTAGCAGAGTGATTAGGGAAAAAGAGAAGAAACCACACCACACCACACCACACACACACACACACACACACACACACATTTGTACCAGTTTGGAATCACATATCCCTTTATTCCTCTCACAAAACCATTGCAGTTCCCCCCTTTATCACAGTGGTCCCCTTTGGGTGTTCTTAGAGAATTCTTGATGGGCTTGGTCCAAATCAGGGAATCCCCTTCCTGGGTAGGAGAGGTTAAGATTTTAATGTGTTCATATATATAATGGAATATCACTCAGCCATCAGAAAGGATGAATACCTGCCATTTACATCGACATGGATGGAACTGGATGAAATTATGCTAAATGAAGAAAGTCAATCAGAGAAAGACAATTATCATATGGTTTCACTTATATGTGGAATGTAAGGAATTGTGCAGAGGACCATAGGGGAAGGGAGGGAAAACTGAATGGGAAGAAATCAGAGAGGGAGACAAACCATATGAGACTCTTGAATCCCGGAAAAATACTGAGGGTTGTGAAAGGCGAGGTTGGTGGAAGGATGGGGTAACTGGGTGATGGGCATTAAGGAGGGCATGGGATGTGATGAGCACTTGGCTGTTATATGCAACTAATGAATCGTTGAACATTATATCAAAAACTAATGATGTACTATACGTTGACTAATTGAACTTAAAAAAAAAAAGATTTTAAATGCGCTGTTCCAGTTAGTCTTTCGAATCTGCCGATGGTAAGCATCATGGCAGTATTTATGGAAGGGGATTTTGGGGTTTAGGAGGGTGTAATAATGGAGAGATGTGGTGAAGAGTCTCCTGAGTTACTTTCCTAGAGTGGCTACTGTTTTAGATCCCTCTGTGGTAAGCCATGGTTATTGATAGATGTGTGTCTCTCTCATGTTCCTCTGATGAGTTAGGAAGTAGAAGAAATTGAGAGCACCTGCCCTATACAAATGTTAATTCAGTACTGCCCCAGCTAACTATGAATTTTGAATTTGAATTCTTAAGGTTATTTGAAAAGCAAGTCCTTAGGTTCTCTAATCCATTAACCTTTATTATAAATTCCAATAGCAATCACTTGAAAAAAAATTATACTATTCACAATTTTGTGCAACAGTTGCACTTCCCTTCAGATTGAAAATAAGCAGTCTTTATTCACAGTCACTAATGCAACATTTCTTCCATTGTCATAAAAGCTATATGTAACTTCTCTGAATATTCTAATGCATCACTCTGGAGTCTATTCTCAAAAGATGTCTTAATGAGCACTGGTAGATGAAATAAGAAAAATCCTAAATGACAGGCAATAAAAAGCAGATTGCATTATTTGACACTGGTACTTTTTAATTTTACCCTTACATTTATTCTGGAGATTCTCTTCAATGGCTTTAATGGTGACGAATGATGTCAGTGTAAATGTAACATTGCTGGGAAGCTATTTCCCAATTTCGGACCCAGCACCTTCCCTCTGCCCCTTACGTCAGGCTGGAAATACATGCTGTTCCCTTAAGTCTGATCTGTGGGATAAAGCTTTTCTCTACTTGCCTTGGCTTGGAGGCAGTCAGTGTGTGTTTCAAAGGGCTTTGCTCAGAGAAAGTAAAATAAGAAAAGTGACAGAACCACCAAGCTGTGTTTAAATACATTGAGAATCTAATGTTTACTACCAAATATTGAGAAGCTCATACTTAAGTAAGGTGAAAGTAAATCTCAAAAAAAAAAAAGAAGAGCTCTTTATTTTCAAATCTTAGCAGGAAGCTATGAATTAAGAGTACATTCATTGTCTTTCTATCCATGAGGACTGCAAAAGGAGTATGGGGTGATTTGAATTTATGAAGTCCTGTTTAGACTAAGTAAATAGTTCTTCACATTTTTAGGTAGTTGTTTTTTAACCATTATTATTATTATTATTATTTTGCATAAGAAAAAGCACATTTAACAGAGGACAACCTGGTGGTTCCCAGAGGGGAGGTAGGTAGAGTAAAATAGGTGAAAGAGATTAAGAGTACACTTATGGTGATGAGCCCTGACAAATGTATAGGATCCTTGTATTACTATAGGTACATCTGAAACTACTATAACAGGGCATGTTAAATATACTTGAATTTAAGAAAAGAAAAAAAAAACCCCATTTATAAAAAGTTCTGACCTGTCTTTTCCAGAGAGATGAAAGGAGTTGGTGTCAGTATCAGCCAGGAACTCTGCTTCTGCTCTGCTGTTATGTATATTTCGAAATTCTGAAGCTTAATAAAAAAACAAAACAAAACTTTTTTCCAGCCTTCTTATTATCTTTTGGCTATGTGATTGTTAATGACTAAATAATGTTAGTGATCTTTCAAGTGTTTTCACTTTCTTAGCTAAATCTATATTATTAGAGAAGGTAAGTGAACTGATTTCTAAGTTCACTTCTATTTCTTTTTTTTTTTACGATTTTATTTATTCATTTGACACAGAGAGAGAGATTACAAGTAGGCAGAGAGGCAGGCAGAGAGAGAGGAGGAAGCAGAGAGCCCGATGTGGGCCTTGATCCCAGGACCCTGGGATCATGACCTGAGCCGAAGGCAGCGACTTTAACCCACTGAGCCACACAGGTGCCCTCACTTGTATTTCTAAACAAAAAAAGTGATTCTCCTTTGGAACAACACACCCACGACTAGTCCCTCCTCATTTGTCCCTACTATATGAAAAACTTCGCTAGCATGAAAATTAGTTAAGAGCTTGTCATAAACTAATTTGTAATAGGGATGAATTTAACCGTATTTCTGTAGCAAAGCTCTCACGTATTCCTCCTTAAGACAATGTAATTTAAAATACGAATTTAAAATATGAAATACTCTTTCTTTAGTGTAATAGATAGACTCTTTTGGATATAAATAGGAGTGAGGTTCCAAATATAAAGAACTAAACAAGTTTCAAGTACCTCCACGTTGTTAAGAACCATGCTGGACTATTTCAGGACAGCCAAAGGCAGTGGCAAAATACCAGTTTCGTGAGTCTTAGTTGCTCATCTTCTTTTGAGGTATGTAAGAAGATGAAGAATCAAAGAGAGTTAAGATCCCCTGGAAAGAATTGGGGAGATGTTTCCTTCTCACCCCAAGTCAAATGAGAAGGTTTTTAAGAGATCCTTCACCCGGGCGCCTGGGTGGCTCAGTGGGTTAAAGCCTCTGCTTTCGGCTCAGGTCATGATCTCAGCGTCCTGGGATCGAGGCCCGCATCGGGCTCTCTGCTCAGCAGGGAGCCTGCTTCCTCCTCTCCCTGTCTCTCTGCCTGCCTCTCTCACTACTTGTAATCTCTCTCTCTGTGTCAAATGAATAAAATAAAATCTTTAAAAAAAAAAAAGAGAGATCCTTCACCGATCTTGCAGGAGGTCACCTGGGGTTTAGAAGAGCCCAAAGCTGTGACACTCTGTTTCAGCTTGAGCAATTTGTAGGCAGTAGGCTCTGACTGTAGGTGCTGGCTTGACTGCCTACCAAAGAGGTTACTTATTCTATAAGAATGAAATCACTTCCTACTAATGCTGGGGACAAAATTCCTTTGTTATGAACCATAGTGGAAAACAGGGGAGGGAGTCAGCCCAAGGTGAATTTAAAGGGGATTTTGCTAGGACTGCTGCTTGGCGGTAGGTAGAGTTTCTGTGGAGTATACCTGGTTCAGGTGTTGAGGAGTAACATCAGAAGTGGCCAGCTGGGGGCGCCTGGGTGACTCAGTCGTTAAGCGTCTGCCTTTGCCTTGGGTCATGATGGAGCCTGGAGTTGGGCTCCCTGCTTGGCGGGAAGCCTGCTTCTCCGTCTCCCACTCCCCCTGCTTGTGTTCCCTTTCTCACTGTGTCTCTCTCTGTCGGATAAATAAATAAAATCTTAAAAAAAGAAGAAGAAGAAGAAGAAGAAGAAGAAGAAGAAGAAGAAGAAGAAGAAGAAGAAGAAGAAGAGGAAGAGGAAGAAGAAGAAAGAAGAAGAAGAAGAAGAAGAAGAAGAAGAAGAAGAAGAAGAAGAAGAAGAAGAAGCAGCAGCAGCAGCCAGCTGGAGGATATTGCCACATTTCCAGTCACAGTGGGGGATTTCCATGTGGCCCATATAGGATCCAACAAGATAAAGTATTACTTTTATCTTGCAAGTACCATGGAAGGGAGCCCCATAGCCAGGTGGTATCTGAGGCAAAGAAAGCTTCTCCCCTCCTCTCCCTTAGCCTTTTCCATCCCTTGATGTAGCTCCCTAAATGGATTCAGGGAGCAGAAGGATGTAGTAGGGGTAGGCATGAGAGAAGATTTTGACTTTTCCTTTGTCCTCAATGAAAAAGCCTAAGTGGTACCAAGCTGAGCCAAGATGGAGATTGGGGGAAAGCCTTAGTTCTGATGGGGGAAATTAGGAGTTACCTGCACTGGACAATTTTGTTACTAAAATGGTGATATTTAGCATGTGAGAGTAACATGAAAATACTTTATTATCTGGAAATAAAGGGAAAATATTTCACTTAGGGGTTAGAGAAGCGTGAGTCCATGGTTCAGGTTTAAGAGAACAGTGTGGGCAAAAAGTAAATTGTTTTCTCATTATATCCTATGGAGTTCCGCCCATTCACTATAATGATTAAGGTCACTACAGAGATGCATGAAATTCATTCACAGTATGTAAATAGAATTCTGGTCTGGCATACTTCAGTCTACAATGGAGGAGGGATGACATAAATGTGACAGATATTAACATCACATATTAAATTTGACCTTGGAAAGTGACTCTCCTTCAATCTGACACTGCCCCTGCCCTTTGTTTTTACTTCTCCATATTGTATACCACATATCCTGGTTCAGGCTTTTTAATTTAACTTAATACTGGGACAAAGCTAAGGAGATGCCAAAAAGAAGAGTGGATAATCTCATTGACAAGAGGTGAGAAACTATCTTTTTGAAGGTAATATACATTTCACTACAGTCTTTCAAGTCCTCATGAAGGGAAAATACTCTCTTCCACTTTTTTTTCCTAGCCCCTAACCACACTCTCTACTTTCCTTTTTACAAAGAATTATCATTTAGGAGAAACTCCAGTCAAAATGTTTCTCTTTCCACTTCTTTCACAACTAGTGACACCCCAAAGAGAGGGGAAGATCAGAGTTTGTCTGCTGACGTTGCAGCTCTTGTTTCATGTTGTTTTATGGGACCAGGATAAATTATGGATCACAAACACATTATTATTTTTGCCAGTAGCTCACTGACTGCATAATTTTCCACTCAGATTTCCTGTATAATCTGCTCACCCATCATCACAGGAAGCTTTTCTTTGTTACAGCAAGCCAAGTGCTCATGCACATCTTCACGGAAAGTTTCTGTGTTGGCAAACCATTTTTCTTCAAAGTTCCACACTGGGTGGCTCTGTGGTACAAGTTTGTCCTTCCTTCCCTTCTTCCCTCCCTCCTTCCTTCCTTCTTTTCTTCTTTCTTTCTTTCTTTTCTTTCTTTCTTTCTTTCTTTCTTTTTCTTTTTCTTTCTTTTTCTTTCCAGTAAGTATAAAACTATGGCCAGTGATTTTATATTTATATTATTACTACTAATCAGGTTTTTTTAAAGTCATAAATAATTACTTTTGTTGGCACATAGAGATAAAGCCTGGGGAATGGTAGCCTTGTGAGAGCTTCTTAAAAAAAATAACTAAGTGATATTTCAGTCTAATACCACAAAGCTATGCACTTGTCACATGAACAAAGTATTGACCCATATTGCTTTCTGTGTCCTCACGAGATTTATGGAAATAAATTATATTTTGTTTCATTGTGTTCCTTTCTTTTCTATTTGTGTTCCTTTCTTTTCTATTTGTCAGCCATCATACCCTCTACTATTGTGTTATCGAGAAATTGAATTCCATTTCTGACTCATTGCATTGCTTTTCCTATTTGTGCTTATCATTGTCCCAGACTATTTACAAAGAAACCACGTGGCTTCCACTGAAGCTCCTCTGCAGTACTTTTGCTCTTCCCCCTCCCCTCCTCCCTCTCATCCCTCAATAACTTCTTCATTTTCTTAGTTTCTCTATTTCTTATTGCCGTCTCCCTCTGGAAATTTTTTTAATTTTGTCTTATTATGTTTCATGATCTCAAAGGTTGAGAAAGAATGGATAAGAATGCAAACTGAAAAATTAAAGTTCTGTTTTTTAATAATACTTTTCCATGAAGTCTTTCCTTGCCATCTTATAATAATAAAAAAAATGAAGTTGGTGAAAATGAACTCAACTAATTAAAAAGAGAAAACACTCCGGTTACACTGTAAATTGGATTAGAATACACTAGGTGTGACTTGCAACCCTAATCGTTGCACTTGTTATTCTTTCAAATTCAGGGGGGGATATATGCGAGAAAAAACCTTTGCTTTCAGGTCAGACAGGCTTTTATTCCCTGAATGACATGCATACATAGCTTAGGTAGTTGCAATAAAGTGACTGAGGTGGCCAAGGACAGATTCTCTTTCATGACCTTGCTGCTGTTTCCAGTGTTTTATTTTTTCCATCTTTCTTTTCTCATCATCCTCATCAACAATATGGAGCTCAACTGTGAGTACCAAATGCCCCAACCCTGAACTTCACTTTTCCTCAAAAAGGAAAAGGCATAGCAATAGATTGAAGAGGCAAACAGAGCTATGCTTCCTCCCCTCAATTTTGTCCATCTAAACCCCAGATTCAGCACTTACTGTCTTTCCCACTTTCTTTCTCCATGTCTGTCCTCTAGAGTAGGTACTCACTATAGGAACAGATAATGTGAAGACTGTTTTATCCTTTGAAATATTCATCTTCTGGTAGGCAAACTAGGTACTATGACAATGCTCAATGAAATTGTGTTATATAATGATTTCAATGTCTAACTGCTACTTTAAATCTGAGACAGGTGATTGACCCCTCCTTCAGAGAAGGATTGCACTACTATTACAGTTAAAGCTATGAAACCAAGTGCTCAATGTATTTAAAACCTGCTGTCACCAAGTTTGCCCTTCCTTTTGTCTAACAAATCTGGTAGATAACCAAAGCTCCAATACAAGGCGACTCTGGAAAACTCACATATGTGCTTTATAGGCAGTAAACCAAGAAGTTTTCCTCTTCAGCAAGGAGCTTCCAGGAAGGGGAGCCACCACCAAAAATAAGATGATTTCTTGGAGAACCTGGGTGGCTCAGTTGGTTAAATACCCAACTCCTGGTTTTGGTTCAGGTCATGATATCAAGGTCATGGGATCAAGCCCCATGTCATGCTCCATGCTTACTGTGGAGTCTGCTTGAGATTCTTGCTCTCCCTCTGCCGTCCCCTGCCCCCAAATAAATAAATAAATCTTCAAAAAAAGTAAGATGATCTCATTTAAACAAGTATTTCTTTAGTATCTCTTGTTAGAGCTTGCACTATGGAGTAAAAAAGCCTGCCCTCAGTAAGGTTATGATCAGGCAGATATATAATAGAAATGGAGCAAAAAGGGTAACCCTAGAACCTATGTAGGATAGAAAACTAAGACTGCCAGGGAAGGCCTGGAATTAAACAGTGTCCCTAGATGTGTCCAGAGCAGAAGGTTTTGGACCTTCTCGCTCACCATGTGGATATCTGAATTCCAACACTCAGGTTCTCCTTCCTGCGCTGGAAATCCCCTCATCAGGGCACCCATAGTCAGTTGCAGGTGAAAGGTGTTTTCCCTTGCTGGGGATAATTTACTGGTATCTCAGTTTTAACCTTGGATTAATTCTTCACTGAAACATTGTTGTACAAAGTTGATCATTTCTATAGAATTGCCAAACTAGGAAATAGTGAAATTTCATATAGTGAAATGTGGAGAGAGAGAGAGACAGGCAGAGAGAGAGAGAGAAATGTAATTCTTTTCATTTATTAGCCTGTTAACACTTTTCATTTCCCCAGCCTGTTTTGAAGCTAGAAATCTCTTAATGCTTTATACACAGACATGGTATCTGCAAGGAGGTGGTGATCGTGGGGGTTAGGGCATGCATTCTCACTTATTCAGTGTCTTTGAACTTTTATTTGTCCAAATGGAAATATGCAATATAATAACACCTCCTGTATAGAATCACTGTGGAGATAAATATGTTAGTGCTCAGCTCCTGCCTTCTCTAGGACTCATGGGCCACTCTTTTTGCTCATAGCACCCCCGGGCACAGGCCTCTAAGTTGGTCTCTGACCCCGTTAAGTGTGACCCTTACTCCTGGCTGTCCCCTTTCTATTCCCTCTGTCAGGAATGCTGAGCCTCCAGACCGCTGCCTTCCTTATGCTCATTCAGGTCTCTCTTCAAATGATCAGAGAGGCCTTTCCTGGCCACCTTAGTAACAATTGCCTCATTATTCTCTTATCCTGCTTGATTTTACTTTAAGTGCACTTGTCATTGGAATTAGATTACATTCTTCCTCTTTTAAGTACTTATCACTCTCTCTCCACCACTAGAAAGTAAGCTCCAAAAGGACAGGAACTTTTGCTGTTGATGCATCATTACATCTGAAACATCTGTGATAGTGCTTGGCACTAAAAAAACATTCAGTAAGCATATTTCCATGAATAAAGGCACAAATGAATAAATGTTTATGGACCCCGGAGCCGACTGCTTGTCATATAATAAGAACTCAAATTATGTTATCCATTACCTTTATTACCACTATGATTATTACAAATTGATGCCAACCTAAGAGAAATCATAAGATGAATCCTGTGTTTGATTCTCAACAATTTCTATACACAGCCCTGTTCATCTTTTCTCTATTACATGTTTTTTTTTTAAGTGAGAACTGGAATCAATATATCTGACTGGTTTATCTATTTTCTGAAATCAAATAGAAAAATATTTATTCTGCTGCACAGAATGTGTGCATCTGACATTGTGAGTCTATCCTGGGATAGACTGGCAGCTGTTTTCTATCATTCTTAGCTTTGCACTTGTGGTATCGTGTCTCCGTGACTTCTCATTTAAATTTCAGGTACTGGTTTATATTTTTGTTAAAGCTCTTCTGCCTTTTGGCATGATAACCTGTGTGTACATATATGGTTTATCCACCAATTATTGATTTTGCTACTCTGCTCGTTGTCATATCTTGTACCTACCATCAACCTGATTTTCACAAAACTGTAAATTCCATGAGGAAAGGAGTCTACTTCAACAGTGCAACCCTCATGCTTATATTATAGGTGTTTAATATATGTCTGTTGACAAAGTATTTATTTACATGCTTATTGTGGTAGCTAAAATTAGATTATCCCTTAATCTTTCTAACAAGTTCTTCATTGTAGCCAAAAAAATAAAAAATGCCTTGGTTCCATTGTTTATCTGACTTTCTAAGAAATTCACGTTATTAAATGATTTTATGAGGTTTAATCCAATCCTCACATTTGGATTAGCTATCAAATGACTGTGGTATTGTTTCTTGTTATAATTTCTCATCAAATTTTCATTGTTTAAAATTCCAGAATTTATAACTGATAAATTAATTATTGTGTTTGATCCAAGAGTTTTTCAGCATGAAAAAAGAATTGTTAATATGCATTGCTAATGTTTACTGTTCCTCTTTCCTTAATCGTGCGGAAGAGTATTTTAGGTGTATGTTTTGCTTTGTTATTCAGTTACAGTTTATGGCTATTGCAAATGCCTGGTAAAGTTTCCAAAGTTTTCAGTGTAAAAAGTGTGATTAGATTAGAAAGTAGATTTCCCCTTATGCTTTGTTTACTGCCTCACTCTGGCCTAGGGAAGTAGTAATTTCATCTTACCTTTCCTTTCTCTATCAAAGCCAGCTGTGACTCAAAATATTTCAGAAACCATTCATTCTAAGATAAAAAATCACAATTGTGCTAAAATTCCCCTTCTTTGCAAATTTGCATTGGAAGGACCTCAGGTCAGTGGCATTTCAGTCACAGTGAATCCAGCCAGTGAAGTCTTCAGGGCATTCCTGAAAGCTTACTACATACACTGCATCCCCATGTCCACCCCACCCCCCGCCACCCCCCAATTTCAGTCTTGCTTAAATATTTTAAGCAAATGCTACTGACATGGCCATTCTGTCTCTGCTGTCCATATTTGCCTTGCCCCACGTGCTGCCCAGTCTCTATGCAGCACATCTTGTCATGTTGTTCTCACCTTGGACTCCTTCTTCCTTGTTCAGCTTGACCAGATCTCTTATATTAGAGGACCTCGAGAGCCATCTTGGCCATGCTGCTTTGCCTGACTACCCAGTTCAGAGGTCATCCATCTCACCTTTCAGCTCCCATAAGCCTTTATTTGTGTTTCTCTGTGAGGTGTGTATTTTCTTCCTTGCTTTATAGTCTCTGTGCACAAATCTGTCTTTCCTATTATGCTATAATACTGAAGGCAGGGAATGCTTTAGAATGTGAATGTGCAGTCCCCAAATGGAATCAGGACTTGCCATATATATTCAGTTATTAGCTGTGACCTTGAATTTAATTCTACCTTTGGAAGAGATAAGAGTCTGAGATAGGAGAAGTGATGAATTTCTATAAAATAATGCCTTGGATTCCAGGGAAAACAATCATATCTTTCCCTCATCTATGCATAACTGTGGAGGCAAAGGGCACCCTTAGAGTTAGAGGAAGGTCTTTTTGTTTTCTATTTTTTGACACTTCTCTTCCCAGGGAATCTCTGGAAGCCTAGAGCAAGGGTACAATTGTGCTGAGTAAAACCATGGGATTTATATTAGCTTTTCTTTTATGAACTTGGAGCTATCAAGATACAAACTAGAATAGCCTCTTCTTTTTCACTCCCCTCTGGAAGAAGATAAAATTGTCTAGTGATTCTCAGTTCTGCCAGGTCTAGATATAACACTCATGTGTGTCTAAGGTTACCCTAACTCTTCCCAGAGACAGACCCTAAGACAGGTTTCATGAAAAAGTGGTTTATTGGAAAGTATTCCCAGGAGTGAGAAATGACACAGGGAAAAGAAGGTCAACAAGTAAGGATGTGAGATCAAAGTCCCATGGAAAGTACCTTGGACTCAGTCCCTAAGGGGTCTCTGGAAATAGTGGATCACACTTCAGAGGTGTCCTTTCGGGACATGGTATCTCTATGTTCTCACTGAGATCTGCCCCCTAGGGTTCGTCTCTTTCTGCGTGTAGGCAAAGCCAAGTCCAGAGCTTAAGGGCGTCCCTTTTCTAGGGAACCACAGGTGCTTGCTATTGGGGGTGAAAGCACGTTGGAGCCAGTGCAGAGGATGGTAAAAGAATCAGAAGCATTGTAGAGAGAGCAGTGGCATTGTCTGAAACACCCAGCCCGCATTCCTGCCATAGGTTTGTGCAGAGAATCCTGGCCCAAGGGGAGAGCTGTTAGGTGCAGTGCGCTTTAATAAGGCAGTGCAGGCAACAAGGAGGTGCAATGTCTGTCAAAAATTCACAAACAAAAATAAAATAAAACTGGCTAAAAGTAGGTCTGCTTTTTATTATCACCATGCACCAGCAGTTCCTAATACTTATGCTGACAAACAACTTCCAACCTCCCTCCCCCCGCCCCCCCATCCCCCACTGTTAGGTACTCGGGTATATCAAATTTGAATCCTGCCATGTTTAAAAAATCTTTAGATAAAAATGTATCTTTTTAAAAATGTCAATCATTATCCCTATAGTTACAAATTATTTGGTGTTGTTTTAAACCACTTGAAGAAAAGGAAAACATTCTTTTCTATCTATGAAGTAAAACGTGTCCTCCCATTACTGAATCATTACAGGCATAAAGGGGGTAGGGGCAGGAAAGAGGGAGGACCTATTGACTATGTGGGAATGTTAACCATGCATTTCAATTCATCCATTTCATGAATGTTTCTTGAATAACGGCTGGGGGATTGCTATGCACATTTTGTGTTAAATGATTATGTACGTATAAATCATTGTATAAATATGTATAGGAAACACACACACACAACATATATATGTGTACCAATCATGCACATTTCTATCTGAACTGTGGTTCATTTCCTTATTTGACTTAACTCATTGCCGTGTCTGTCAATATAGCTTGCTATATTTATCTCCATCATACCAAACTCTTCTAAAGAAAGACTCTTCTTGCCTTTGGAATAACTTTTCTCCCTTTTTTTTTTTATTAACCAGAGCACCACTGCAGTTCATTTCAGCATCCTGAGCAAGACAAAAGGACCTAATTCACTACAGAAACCTAATGCATAGTTAAATTCTGCAGATTATTTGCTAGTGAGTCAGCCTATTTACCAAGATAATTCAACTTGCAAATTAGTCATGTAGAAAGATTTAGTTGGCGAAGATAGAGTAGGCACATTTGCCCTAAAAATAGACACACTATGCTTGTTCCTAAAGCAGTACAGTAGCACCACACATAAGAGACAGTGAGGCAGCGAGAGACTTTTTTTTTAACTTATCCAAATGATCAATTCCTTTCCCTGATAAAGCTTCAAGCACATTGCCAAGCATTTGTGCCAGCTTTTCTCTACACTGGAAAATAACCCCTGGCCCATGCTAATGAATCAGGCACTAGCAGTACCAATTGGTCTGGTTCTTCTTTTGCTTTTTGCATTGCTGACATTTCCTCCTTCCAGCTTGCGAATCGCAGCTGCAGGAATAGAGATGCAGCATATTCTCGACTCCTGCTTCTCAAAAATGGCATCATGGAGCTAGAGAAGCAAAGTAGCTGTACTGGCTTACATACCTCAGGAGTGGAGGCTGTTTAGAGCCTGATAAGGAATATTTGAAATCCTTTGCAGAAATGCAGTGTGCTGGGCTGTAAGGTCAGAACAGAGTGTCCCCCCTGCTGGGGTCCATCCTGTGGTATTTCTTTCAGGGTTATGGGGTACACCTGAAACTTCATGCACATAGGTGCCAACCCTTCTTTCTGAGGTGGGACATTTGCTCTTGGCATGCTCTTGGCTGTCCTTTTCGTGGCACCACAAAAACTGGCCTTCTTATCTTGGAGGTGAGCTAAAATATTTTCCATTTAGATAGGTCTGCAAATATAATAGGAAGTTAAATTAATGCACAAACAGCTAATAACAGAGTACAATTAGTAAATGAATAGGTTGAATACATCCATCCATTGGTATGTCTGAATCATGTTCAAATGTGGACTAGAATGTGACAGTTCAGTCTAGAGGTGCTTCAGGATGAGATCCTGAGACATGGCCCCATGTGTATATATGACAAGCTATGTATAATGGGCAAAGATTCTTGACTAAGAAGACTGGCATTTTGTGTGGAGAGACACTATACATAAGATATGACCTTATGTAGTACTCAGGAAAATGTTGCCTTTATTAGAGTATAGCATGACTGCTCAGAATAAACCAGTGCTAGAGCTCATTAATGAGGCTTCTTCAGTAAATTACTCCTACTGTGGATATGCTTGCATATTGCTGGACTGAAATACCAAAATTTGCATGTGTTTTTCCAGCTGTGCTTGTTTGTTTAATTTAAAAGATCAGCTGCAAAAGAAATTCTGATCATATTCTTAAATTACGAGAATGGTCCCAGTTCCCTGATCACATTTAAAGGCTGATTTGTTTCACTCAGTACATTCCTGTCATTTGTGGCCTCTACTCTGCCCTATACTCCATTTGAAATTTGGTGAACCCATTGTATGTACAAACTGTGGGTATATTTGGGTACAAAAGCATGAAGAAATACTATGGCCACTAAAGAAATGCAGACATAGTTATTGTCTTCTAGCAACTTGCAGTTTTTATAGAATGGCAACACTATATATATATATATATATATATATATATACATATACACACACACTTTGTATAAAAGGAAAAATATATAATATGGTTAGAATAATTAGAAGCATATCAAAGATATAAGATAGAATACAAAGATAGAAAATAGAATACAAATAATAGCTAATATTTACTGAGATTTATGCTCCAGACTAGGCTATAGTTGGGTGTATTATTACATTTAATTTTCTCAGTCCAGTTGAGATATCTGAGGCACGAAGAGGTAAAATATCCTGCTTTAAGATTCCAGGGGTGCCTGGCTGGCTTGGTTGGTTAAACATCTGCCTTCAACTCAAGTCATGATCTCAGGGTCATGATCTCACGTGGGGAGCCTTCAGCTCAGGTCATGATCTCAGGGTCGTGATCTCAAGTGGGGAGTCTGCTTCTCCCTCTCCATCTGCCCCTTCCCCCTGCTTGTTCTTTCTCCCTCCCTCTCTCTCTCTCTCACACACACATACACACACACAAATAAAATCTTTAAAAAAAGATTCCAATAAATGTGGCCCTTATAATTTTCCATTGGTCAATATTTATGCCCCTATTTAACTACTTTGGGATGGAGAGGATTATTTCTCATAGAGGTGAGTTTAAAGAAATTAGAAAAAGGCACAATTCTAGGCACTGAATATAGAAAAATGATTAATGTGCCAACTCTTTCAGCAGCTTTCGACATGGCAAAGATAGACAAATTAACCAACGTTACACTCTGTAGTCAGCATTACAGAATGAGAAATGTCATGGTCTGGATATGTGTATGTGACTCTGAGGAACACATGGAGGACATGCAAAACCCAGAGTAGGTCCTGTTCTCCTTCCAGCAGGTGTGGATCAGTGAGCTTGGATGGAAAACTCAGATCAGAGCCAATGCTTTATTTAACAAAGGATCCGTCTATGGAATACTTTGTATGGTTTCCCTGGAAACCTGAGATATTACAAGGAAATGTGGTGGGTTGACCCATGAAGTGTGGTCTACTGTAGGAGATGAGTATGTCAAGTTTCCTGACTTTTTCCTTCCTACTCTACCTATGAACTCCACTGGGGATATTATATATAAATTTATATAAAGAATTAGATATCTGTTTATACATACAGTTATATACATATATAGTTACATTGTATAGTATTACATACAATACAGATTATATGTATTAATATATTGTATATTATAAGTAATATTATGTTTACTATATAAAAAGAAAATGCCATCTACTCTGGACTATTAGAAATGAGCTATAGTTCATACATATGCATGAAATGTATATAAAAACATTAGACATCTTTCTAACCCCCATTCCACTAGAATGCCTGAGGTATTCATCCAGGACTAAAACCTCCACCATATTTTAAAACCAGAATCTCTTATCTTTCATTTTTTCTATATGAGAGGAGCAACCTCTTGAGTAAAGAGGAGGCTTTGCATACTAGAGATGTATTCATGGACACCTTTTCTGTAAGATGGCCCAGTTTAAAGAAAACCATAAACTAAGATCTTAACTGTTGAAGTATTGAGTGCACAGAATGCAGTCAAGCTTGAGGAGGCCTTTCCTGATGAGGCTGGGCTGTCTGACAGAAAGCAGCCAGCTTTAGGGAGTGAGAAAGAAGGAAGGTCCTAGAAAAAAGCTAAAGGTTTTTGGTAAGTCAGGTGGGAACAGTGTTGATTTTCTGGAAGACACCAAATGATACGAATACTGTTTTTATGGGCCATGTTCTGCCAAGTTCATAAGGAATGAATTTGAGAGGGTTGAGTCCAAAAGCATAGAGCTCAGGGAGGCTATTTCAGTAACCTGGTCATGAGGGAATGTGGTCTTTTATCACTGCACCGGTGACAGAAACATGAAGTCATGTCCTCCTTAGTAGAGGAAATATTTGGGAGGCTTAAATAAGCCTTAAATATTTGCCAGTTGTTACTGTGAATCCAAATGGCAACTTATGGTGACCCTAGAAAGTTTTACAGAGCAAGTTACACATTATGAAGGCAATGGGAGCTGTGCTTCATGGGTCACAGAAAATGCTAAGCCAGGCAGTTAAATCGTGGGTAAAGGGTTTTGTGAGTGAAAATAACTCGATGCTCAAGAAAGCCAATCTCCAGGCATGCTAAGACATGCTGGTCTACACTTTAGAGCCCAAATACACTAATGTGTGGGTCTCCTTAGGTGAATATGTGCCCAGTTCCTCATTTAAGAAATGGTGGAAGATCTGGGGGGAAAATATGCTTGCATTTCAGAAATGCATTCAAGAAATGTCTGGCAGTACACAAAGGAAATCTTGGCTTAGCTAAAAATTGAGTGAATCTGATATTTTTAGAAGGTGCAGCCACTCTTTTTTGTGTGTGGCACTCCCACTAGAGCTAAGTATGGTAACTGAGTGGAATGCTGTCATAAAGTACAATCTTATTTTGCAGGATTGGTTTTAATTAAAGCATTACATTTCTTTCTTACTGTGTGTTGGAAGTATTGGGACCCAGAGTAACCATACCAAAATTTATATATCCCACACTCAGCTGTTGCTCTTCAAATATTTCCTGTGTGGGTGTCATAGACAGATAGATAGATGGATGGATAGATAGATAGATAGATAGATAGATAGATAGATAGATAGATAGATGATAGATGATTTTACCTGTAATCATACCAAGTGATTACCTTGTCTTCTCCTTACCACCCATAATTTAGTAGCTAGTCCTCTCTTTGATGTATGGGGAGTATACTTTTATGATTAGGCAATTTCCAGTACTAAGATATATAGATTCCTTTTCCTCTACTATTTTTCCCCTTCCAATGACTCCCATATGTGTAACACATATATTGATCTATCTTTGTATATTAAATAAATTTTATCCCCATTGATAGAACTATGAACTAAATTTGAAATTAATCATTTTTACTTATTAGTGTTTAGAAAAATAAGGAAAAAAGTCAAAAGCATTAGCAAAATGCTTTAATTAATTCATTTCTGTGAGTCCTTTTTCTCCCTTCTTCACACTGACTTAACTATACTCAATGTCAGTAACGACTAGGAAACTAATGTGTATTAATAATGGTATCCATGTACCAGATAGTTTGCTAGGCCCTTTACATGGATAGTTTATCTAATTTAATAATGAGAGCAACTTATTTGACAGGTGAGGAAAATGAAACTCAGAATTGTTAAGTGATTTGTCCAAGATAACACGGCTACTAATTATCATAATTATCATATGACTTGAACTCATATTTCTCCCTCTCTCTTCCTCCTTCTCTCCCTCTCTTTCCCTCACTTCGTACATGTATATATGCTTTTTTTTCTTTCTGTCTGTACTGTTGAACTTCAATATGGAGATTACATGGAAACCAAAAATTAAGGATCTATTCTTTTTATATTAAGGTGCTTTATTTTCTTATGTAGTTTTTAAAGAGTCATATGGTAGAACTCAATATACTATTTTTCTCCTGAATTTTTTCAGTGACTGAGATTGTTAAAGCCAAAAGATATGCGTGTATATGTGTGTATACACACACACATACACAAACACACACACGGTGTTCTGAGAACACTCAGATTATCTCCTTTCATCTATTTAATCCTTATTTAATTTTAAAAGAGAATATAATTGAAGTCCAGAAAGATTGTCCAGTTTTCCAGAGATCACTGAATAAGTAAAGAACATAGGTGGACATTTGAACCAAAGACTCTTAAGTACTCTTTCTACCCATCTTCCCATGGGCATCAGGACTTTATCATCACTTAAACATTAGAAATTAGAATTATGTCACTCCTCAGCCTTAAAATGGTGATCATGGTGATTCTGATTATTTCTTAAGCAAATAGTGAAATTCTGCGTGCTACATGGACTCTACAGTGGACTCTACAGTGTATGGTCAATGCAGTGCACACCTGCAGACTCTTACACAGGAGCAATGCATATCTGTGTAATTTGGGGAACTGGTCTCTTTTTGTTTCTGTTTTCATAAATTAATTAATTTCATGATTTCACAGTCTAACATGAGAGCTCACATCCTCCACCTGTCTGTCCATTGCCCAGCTATCAATAATCCAGAGCAAACAACAACCAGTAATCTCATAGTTTTAGTTTTTCTAACTAAAGGAAACAGATGATGAAAAGTCATCATGTTAAGTTGCTGGAGAAGGCAACCTGGAGTGTGGAGAAAGAGGTGGGAGGTATAAGAATATAGAGAGTTAGGGAAAAGAAGTAGCCCAAGTGTGATGGGAATTACAGCAGCTCCCAAGGTAGATCTTCAAACAGAAATTCTCATTTAAAGTTATCAGATGATTTAAATTTAGCTTATCTGATAAGTCTCTAAATCCCTTGTGTATTTCTGTAAATTTGCAAAATCCTTGTCCTTGAGAAATATGGTTCAATGTTAATGTCTTATTGGGAGAGGCTGCACCAACACTGACATTTACATCACAAACTTCAGAATTGGGATAGCATTTTTCATACTGCCTGACAAAACTGGTCTCAAATAATAGTGCACACATCCATCTAGACAATAAAATGAAACTAGGTAAATAAACCTTCACTTAATATCAGTAGGAAATAAATGGAGAAAAAGTCACCCGAAAGGACAAAATGATAGTGTCTATCATTATCAAATCCTGAGAACACTTTCTAGTGGAAAGTGTTGAGAACTAGTCAATTTCATGTCAATAAAATGTCTAGGAGTAAAGGAAATATTAAATAAACATACAGAAATACCACAGGGCCTAGAAACTTCCAGGAACAGGAAGTAAAATTGTTTTCTGTATAGGGATGTTTAAAGGTGTTGAGATATTTTTCACAAAAGTATAATTTAAAGCCCGCTTTCTTCAGAGAATTTAAGAAAAAAAAAGTTCATTTTAGTGCAATTATGACATACTATTCTGAGCCACTCTATATATGTGTGTGTATGTATATATATAAATTTTGACATGTTAGACTTCTAGAAGAGTTGAGAAATAGTGTAGTGTTCCCATATGCCCTCCACCCAGCTTGCCCTTATGCTGATGTCATACATAGCTACAGAACATTTATCAAAACTAAGAAATTAACTGTTACACAATACCAGTACTAAATTAACAAAATTATAGAACTTTTAAAGATTTCACTGTTTTTTTAAATTAATGCCCTTTTTATGTCCTAGGATACAATCCCGCATCCCACATTGAATTTAGTTGTCATGTCTTTTTTGTCTCCTCCAGTCTGTGATGATGGTTCCTTGTCTTTCAAAGCCTTGATGCTTTCAGAGTATTGTCATTTACTTTGTAAGTATCTATCAATTAGGGTGTGGCTCACGCTTTCTCATGGTTAGATTTATGGTGACGCATTATTTGAAGAATACCAGAGAGATGATATGTCCTTTTCATTACCTCATATCTGGGGGTGTGTGGTGGTGATGTGCATTAATGTCAATGTTAATCTTGATCAGGGTGCTAATTTGCGAGGGTTCTCCATTATAAACTTATTTTTTCTTTTTGTAATTAGTATATCATTTTTTTAATCACTGCCATAACAGATTACCACAAACAAAGCAACATACATTTATTGTCTTATAGTTTTTTATTATTAGACACAGGTCTCCCTTGAATAAAATCAAGGCATAAATAGGACTGCGGGGGGCGCCTGGGTGGCTCAGTGGGTTAAAGCCTCTGCCTTTGGCTCAGGTCACTATCTCAGGGTCGGGTCTCTGCTCAGCAGGGAGCCTGTTTCCTCCTCTGTCTCTGCCTGCCTCTCTGCCTACTTGTGATCTCTCTCTCTGCCAAATAAATGGATAAAAAATCTTTAAAAAAAAAAAGAAATAATTGTCATTTCTCTTCATTTATATCTTCAGCTTTTTATTAACATAAGTAGAGAATCGTGGATATTTATTTTATTCTTTGGGCTGTAATCTAAAACCGTCATGATTTATTTTCTTGATCAAGTTGTCCCAAATTTGGTCAGTGGGATATGTTTCAGGTTGGCTTCTGTGCCCTTTTGATAGTCCCCCATTTTATCTTTTCAGTACGTTTTTTTCCTTTGACCACTTTGTTACTTTTTGGCATCACAAGATGATCTAGGTATGAAGTCCTTTTAATAGAATTACAGTGACCCTTTGAACTGTGAAATTGCCGAAAAATGAAAGTTTCTAGAGTTAAAAAGTAGAACCTAAAATTATTTTCTATAAAGGCAATAGGTTAATATTTTGGGAAAATAATTCTTTGAAAAAGTCTCTCATTACACAGCATGTAAATGCTGTGAACAATCAAATGAATTTATAGTATTTAACATATGTAGCCTTTAATGTATGATAAAGATCCATTTTTATAGAGGAGGAAAGACATTCTTTATATATTGCATGGGGAAGAATAGCAAGCTCTGGAATTCTCTACATATTGCAAGTTATCATGAGTTACCTTAGAAAAAAATGTCTGGAAGTAAATACACCAAAGTAATAATAGTAGACCAGGGCTGGTGAACATCAGGTGCTCTTTAAACTGTGTGATGATTTAAATAAAAATATTACTAAATTTGATTGTTTTTAGGTTGGCGGTATTTAAATAAATCTGCTCTTAACAAACTTCCCATAAATTGCCATCATGCCATCATTGTCAATATAGTAAAATGTTATAAACAGCCATTACTTTTTTTGTACTTCTACAAAATGTTTCAGATGTGTTCTCTGAAGGCAAAAATATACTTGATCTTAGCCAAAAGGCCAAGAAGCAATCTGAAGGCAAAAATAAAGTAATACCTACTATTTCTCCCAGAAAAGACTGAGACTGGTAGGATTACAGAGAAAGATTTAAAGAAAATGACATTTTTGGTTATAGAATAGCAAGAGAGAGCTGAGGAGGCATAGGTAAAGGGAGGTGAGGGTTTACTGTGATTTCTGAGGGTTAGGGTTTACAGATAGTTTGCAACACTGTTCTAAATATTCCTAGCACTCACCAATTTGATTAGTGTAATAAGGAAAAAAGAAGTCTTTGGACCAGGTTCTCCATGTCACTTTGTTACTATTCTTCCAAACATAAATTTCAAACACACAATCTCCTCATTCTCTGAAGTCCTCTCCTTTTTTTTGCAATGTTCTCATTGGAAGCAAGACTTAATTGTAACTGAGCAATTGTCTCTAAAGTGGTTGGTGGGAGTTAAGAAACAGGGTGAGAAAAGCAGAACCATTTTTCTCTTTCCTGGGCCATAATGTGATTCCAGATACTTCCTCAAGTGGTGAATTTGTTTCAATTGTCTAGCAGTTCTTTTCCTTAGAAAGTGCCAATGAGCGGTGAATTAGGGGGAGCTTCACATGGTTCTGAGAACCATCTGATTCAGTGCAGATTCAGTGAGAGATGTTCTTCTCATTATTGAGAGATCTATCATTGAAATATGCCAAGATTAAAATTTATCATGCAGTTAGTCTAGATCTATGGATTAGCTGCACCTAAGAAAGAAATAAACTGGTGCTAAACTCCTGAGAAAGATAAATTATTCCTCGATTTCACTAAAGCACATTTATTGATCTTGCCAGATTCTTTTCCTTTTTTTTTGAATTGCTATTTTAATTTGATGATCAGTTCATAGAGAAGCTTTTCTAGGGATGTGTTGCACTGAAAACATATCATTCTATTTTGTGTGCCACTTCAAATTGAATACTTATTTGGAAATTGAGGAGAAAAATCTAAAGAGCTTTTTTTTTTCCACTTTGTTTGTTATTACTTATGAGTTAGGATAATTAATCAGGAGAATACCATATCAGCATTATCTAGTTGTTCTCATAGTTGAAAAGATTAATGTGCAGTTCTAAAGTTTAATTGTGTTTCACAGAAATTGTTGTTATGGATTGTTTTAAGGTTTCAATGAGGTATTTTCTTTCTCCTTACATTTGAGAAGTACAGACATTTTCATGATGAGTTATCATGTATTCTCACCACAAAATAAAGACTTTCTCTTTACCCTGTATAAAGACTAATTTTCAGAATCAAGTTTATATTTGATTCTTAATACTTAGAATGTGTTTATTTCAAAATGAAAAATATCACCTTAATAAAGAAAACAGTTTTCAAGAATCTGTGTCCAGAACTTTCATACAGACATGTTTTATAGTCTGATATCTTATTATCTTCAAACCCAAATAATAGATCCTGCTGGGACAGCCTTCTCTAAGTTGTGTTTTTCCCTGTTATTCTTCTTTATATAGATATCTTTATATATATGGAGCTGTTCTTCATATGGAGCTTTTCTTATTCTCCCCCACCAAGTTATTAATCTTTTTTTTAAGATTTTACTTATTTATTTGACACAGAGGGAGAGAGATCACAAGTAGGCAGAGAGGCAGGCAGAGAGAGGGGGAAGCAGGCTCCCCGCTGAGCAGAGAGCCCGATGCGGGCCTCGATCCCAGGACCCTGAGATCATGACTTGAGCCGAAGTTAGAGGCTTTAACCCACTGAGCCACCCAGGCACCCCCAAGTTATTAATCTTAATAACATTTTTATAAAATGCTACATGAAATAATGATTTATACAAAGTAATAAAGGCTTTTTGACCATAGTTCAAATCACAAACTGAGAATAGGACCATCCATATGTTGTTGTACAATAAATTCAATGAAATCATATAGGTATAAAATATAAGAATAGATATATACATAAATCATATATTATTACATATATACTTATACATGCACACAAATCTCTCTATTATCTATCTATCTATTGGTCTCAGATAATGGTGAGATAATATAAAAAGATAATATAGAAGTCTTTGATGTTCAGTTCTAATTCTTTCTCCCTAAGGAAATTATAAGCATTCTTTGTAATTGTATGTCAAGTAATGGTCTTGCATATTCTGGATTTCTCCTTTATTCATGTGTAGCAGTCCTTTCTAAGACATTCTCATCTCATAGTATGGTGCTCTGGAATAGTCTTACTCTTGTTATAAAGTATGCATCATCAGCTGCGTCTATGCATTATGGGATATCAAATGCTCAAAATTCACTTTAGGTACAGTCTTTATAAATTAATTTGTGCTGACTTGATTTTCCAGGCAAAATTACTAATGCTAGTTTCATTTACTACCCACATAGTGCTGTATTCATTCATTGTAAGAATTTTTATTGGGTTTCTCAATGTCTTCGGTACCATTCTTCATACTGAGGATAAATCTGTGAACAAGAGAAGCAATATTTATATCCAGGGGGAAGGATGGGGAGCATTAGCAAATAATTTCATGTAACAATGAATCCTAAGAAGAATATAAAATAATGTGACAGACTGGGTGTCTAAGTTGGAAATGAGAGGTGGGTGTACCACAGTGTAATGTAGTCTGAGGCCTGAAGATTGATTGAAAAGGTGACCTGGATGTTCATGACGAGAAAGAGCATTCTAGAAGGAAAAGCAAAGACAATGTCCCTGAGGTGGGAAAACAATAAGGACAGTATATCTAGAATATAACAAATAAGTGGGAGAACAGAGTAGAAGTCAGAGCGATAGGCAAGGTACAGATCCTCCGCCCTTTGTTAGCTCTACAAAAGAGTTTGGATTTGATTCTAAAAGTATTGAGCATACTTTTTTAAGCAGAGCAATCGCATGATCTGTGATATATTTGTAAAAGACTGTTACACAGGGAGAAGCAGTTAGGAGATTGTGGCAGTAGTTTAGGAAATAATTCAGAGATACAGAGTGATTCAGAATATTTGGAAGTAGAACCACTAAAACGTGCTGAATAATTGGTCAGCATTCATAAAGTAAGAAAGGGATCAAATTTATCTATTTATTTTTCTCTTGAGCAAATGAGTAGATGGAAGTGCCATTTATTGAGCTGTTGAAGACAGTAACAATCTTCCATCTCTGTCCTTAGCCAAGTAGCATTCTGTAACCAGATTTGTCTTATCTGGCATATGATCTCTTTGCCATGATCTGTGTTCCTTATGCTAGACTGAAAAAAGTACATATTTAGTTAATTTGAGTGGAAAGAAACATTTTTTAAATATCTAAATAAAAGATTTCTTCTCTATGGAGAATAAAATAAAAGGACTATCATTATTTAAGGGAATCATGATTCAAAATCCTGCTCCAAACTACCCAAAATAGAGCCACTCAAAACTCATTTCTGTTTAATGAGATAAGATCCTATATCAAATAAACAGTGTGAGTGATATTCTTTATTGAAGTTTAAAGTCTTATTCAAATGATGGTATCCCATTCATTCAAATGGTGCCAGTGCACAAGGTGATCAAGTGTGAGGTTTCCTAAATTCAAATCCTCGTACCACCATTAGCTGTTCCGCCTTGGATATATCATTTCATTCTGTTTCACTTTCTTCAAGTGTGAAGTGTTATCTATCGCATAGAGTTGATTTGAAGACTGAATCAGTGCATACATGTGAAGGGCCTATAATTATTCATGGAGTAGGAACTCATAAGCATTTGCTATTGCTTTTATTGTTTTGTATTATCATTTGTTTTGATTTGGAACTGTCTGTGTGCACATACACGCACACATACACACACACGTGTGCATGCATGAATTCTAGTGTGAATAGATAATCATGAAACAGTTAAACAGAGATTACAAACGCCACCGTAGGCAGTGGCAACTCACTTAGTCTTGGGTACTGCTTCACAGTGGAAGCTGTTGTTTTTGATGGATTTTTTTTTTTTAGAGCAATCTTAGGTTCACAGCAAAATTGAGCAGAAGTGGTGTAACATAAGTTTTAATCATCTGGTTTAAGGAAGGGGAATAAAGTTATCATGCAGAATTTTCTAAATTTAGTAATAACCCTGCTTAAAAGACATTTATGTGTATTTATCTTCTCAGTCAACATAAACATTGAGTTATGATATCCGTATCATTTGAGTATTATGAGAATTTTATGTGGTGGTACATAAAGTGTTGATCCTGGTGTCTACTGCATAGGATTCATTAAATACTATGTTTTTGTTGTTGTTATAATGTAAAAAGCATAACACTAGAGGTAAGTCCAACTCCTGGTTTTAGTACTAATTATCTCTCTCTCTCTTTTTTTAAGATCTTATTTATTTGAGAAAGAGATAGTAAGAGCACAAGCGGAGAGGAGAGGAAGAAGCAGGTTCCCTGCTGAATAGGGAACCCTGTGTGAGACCTGATCCCAGGACCCTGGGATCATGACCCGAGCCAAAGGCTGATTCTCAACCGACTAAGCCACCCAAGTATCCACACTAATTATCTCTTAAAGAAATCTGATCCTAGGGGCACCAGGGTGGCTCCGGTAGCTAAGTGTCTGCCTTTGGCTCAGGTCATCATCTCAAGGTCCTGGGATCCAGCTGTGTTGGGCTTTCTCGTCAGCAGGGAGTCGGCTTCTCCCTCTCCTCCGCCTCTGTCTCTCCCCCAGCTTGTGCTCTCTCTCTCTCTCTCTCTCTCTCTCAAATAAATTAAGAAAATTGAAAAAAGGGCGCCTGGGTGGCTCAGTGGGTTAAAGCCGCTGCCTTCGGCTCAGGTCATGATCCCAGGATCCTGGGATCGAGGCCCGCATCCGGCTCTCTGCTCAGCAGGGAGCCTGTTTCCTTCTTTCTGCCTGCCTCTCTGCCTACTTGTAATCTCTCTCTCTGTGTCAAATGAATAAATAAAATCTTAAAAAAATAAAAAAGAAAATCGAAAAAAAAAATCTGATCATGTTTCAAACCTTTCCTGAGGTGCTCTTTCTTCTCTGCACAAGTGAGGATTTCTGGAGTAATAATGTCATATTATTACAAAAAATAAGTTATACTTTAGTATATAAATTTTTGAAACTTAATGGTAAAAAAAACAATATAAGAAAGTTAAAAATAAGTAGAGAATTAGTAACTGAAAATTTGGGATTTGTTTACATTCTGTTTTTTTTTTTAATGGCAATTAAATCTGAAAAGTCCGTGCAGTATCCTCCTTAAATTTGCCTAATGCAGCTTTCCACATCTTACTTGACTAAATTCCTCTATTTCAAATACCCTTGTTAACCTTCTGAGGCAGTACTACTTCTGGGAACAAAGTTAAGGAGATATGAATGTAGATAGTACATTACTTATGTCAACATTTTTAATCGAGCGAAGATTAACGTAAGTGACCAGCTCCTGAAAGAGAATATCCATTAGGTCTACATACTCTGAATAGTTTGGTTAGTTTCTGGGTGTCTGTGCAGATTTCTATCTCTCACTTTTTAAAAAAGATTTTGTGGGATAATGGGGTTTCATATGGACATTTTTACCTCATGATTTTGTGGTAAAAGAAGATTACTAAAAATCTATGGCACAAAATAAAAGTCTATTTAATCTTTGAAGTTAAACATATACTTGAATTAACTTCCATTTGTGATGATTGAGGAAATCTCACCCCTATATGTTAGGTCAGAGTTATGCTTAAATTTTATCCAGTAGTTGAAATGTCTCCTATTATGTTGTCTCATATATTCTACCAAATTAGATTTATAAACTCTTGGAATCAGAATCTGTATATTCAAGTGATTTTATGTGCACTTTCTGGCTCCCACTGTATCTCCATTGCAGGAGGAAAGGATTTTTCCAGTGTGTATGGCTGAAAGTACATGCCAAAAGAATGATAGAATTTCAGTCCACCAATATATTTCCATTTTCACTTATAATAACAAAGGCCTTATGAACTACCTAATACTCTCTGTATCTTTCTGAAAAAAATGAATGCTGTCTCAACTAAGAAACTTGAAGAGAAATAAAACTGTTAATGTGAGTACTTTGAAAATTGCCCTCTTAGTCTCGATGTCACTAACATATGTAACAGTTTAAATAAATCATATTCCAAATAATGGATTTTTGAAAGAAGACATTTTGGAATCTTTAGTTTAAAACTATTACCCTTATTTTATTTTGTCAGATGACCTAGGTAAAGGCAAATAGGAATTTTGAAGATTAAGATTATTGTGGAGGTTGTTTGCAGATCAGAAGCCAATTATCAATAGATTTTCATTCAGTCATTTCTTCCATATTTTTTGAGTACCTACCATGTTCCAGAGGAGGTCCAGATACTGGGATCCAGAGATGAAGAGGAATGAACCATTTTTCCTGCTCTCAGGGAACTGTCCTCATGGTTATGTGAGGAAGGCATGTACTAAGGCAGTGATTATAGATATAATTGCTTTTTCAAAAGGGAAAGGGCAGAATATAAACAGGGCATAAGAACTTGTAGAGCAAAAGTGTTTGAGGAGAGATATTAATTTGGGTAATTAAAAAGTGGTCACAGTGACAACAGTTTTTCATTAAAAAGCACTTTGATAATATTAGACATAGAAAACTTAAAACCAGCAGAGATGCCCTTCTGAGAAACAGAGGCACCACAGTATACCAGTTGGTTTCTTAGCCAGGACTGTCTTCTGGAAACACGACTGATAGAGAAAGCAAGCAGCATCCCACCTGATTGAATTTTTAGAGAGTTTGATTCCCCCTACTAAATGCATAAGAAAATTGAGAAGACAAAAGAACTGAAATAAGATAGAAGCACTTTGAAAATATTTATAACCTACAAAATAATCAACATGACTATTGCCAATTTTGAAATAAGTAGCCTGATAGCTTAATAGGTATTCCCTAAAGCTTTATAAAACCTAACTCAGGACTGAAGACACATTTGGAAAGCTCTTCACTAAGGGAAATTAGAAATTCTGGACCCAGGGCATCAGGAAATTGAAGTGTTGTGGGGCCAATGCTGCCATTTACATTGTTATTCCATGAAAATGGCATAAAGCTGTAGATTTGAATGGTAAGCACACTGAGAAAAATGAAATCATCGTTTTGTTATTCAAAGCAGAAGAAGCATTCTCTGCTATTGAAGTATCTCATCTAGTTGTGTGGAAAACAAATGCATGTGCTAATTCAGGAATGTGTTGAAGTTTCACAGAGCATAGTCTAAGATATGGTCAATGAAACAATTATCAGGCATTGCTGAAGCTTGGCATGTGTCTGAGAGTCATGGTGGACAGATCTAAAATTAGCATCAGTATCCATGATTATTATTTTCAAGGTAATTTTGTATCACTGCTAAATAAAGGTAAAGTAAATGTATCTCTTAAAAGATAAATAAAAGGCCTTTGGTATCTGAAGAGGAATCATGATATACAAAAGTCACTTTGTTGGCAAAAAACAAGACTTTTAGCTGTGAGATTACTGTTAAGTTTCCCTATTTTGGGAAATAATCATGTAAGAACAACCTGTCCATGGGGCTCCTGGGTGGCTCAGTTGATTAAGAGTTCAATTTTTGACTTCAGCTCAGGTCATGATCTCAGGGTTGCAAGATTGAGCCCAGTGCCAGGCTCTGTGCTGGGTGTGGAGCCTGCTTAAGGTTTTCTCTCTCCCTCCCTCCCTCTCTGTCCTACCCTGCCGCACAAAAGAACAACCTATCGGTTATTGAATAGACAATGTCTACTTTTCCTGCCAAATGGCTCCATTTTTCTGTAATATTTTCAGTTTTAACCAAAGTTCAACTGTCACAACAGTACTCAGATACAGACTGTCTTGAAAATGTGCCTTAGGGGTGCCTGGGTGGCTCAGTGGGTTAAAGCCTCTGCCTTCGGCTCAGGTCATGATCTCAGGGTCCTGGGATAGAGTCCTGCATCGGGCTCCCTGCACAGTGGGGAGCCTACTTCCTCCTCTCTCTCTACCTGCCTCTCTGCCTACTTGTGATTTCTCTCTGTCAAATAAATAAATGAAATCTTTAAAACAAAACAAAACAAAAAGCAAAACAACAACAAAAAAAGAAAATGTGCCTTAAACACTGTCCAGTAATTTACCAGGTGTAGATGTCTTATGCTACTGGGAATTTCATAGTTATCCTTTAATTTGCCTCAAAAACAGACTGTAAATACTACATCTTATAGATCTGGGATTCTTTGTAAAGCTTTATGAAACTGTCTTTTGAGTTCATTGCTTTCCAATTGACTTTTCGGTTGTAATTTTAGCATACGGTTTATGCTTTTATCAAATGTTTCTTTTACTAATTTTAGACTATTTCACATAGGTCAAAGAGAAGGCAGCATATATCCCAAATGTGCCAATCTGGGTTTTTATATTTATTGCCTAAACCATATAATTCACAGGTAATGATAGGGTCCCCTAAGGATGGCAGGGATGTTCACTGAGCACACCACAGAGGTATGTGTGGAATAGAAATACAGCCACTTATGTTGATTGGGCTGATGTTTCTGCCACCTAGATCCTTTCCCCCCATCCGTTGCAATTCAGCCCTTATAAATGACCTGGCAAACAGAGGAAGCATGAATTGTGGCTTTCATTTTGGTGGCATTTGAAAGAAAGGATCGAAATTGTTTTTCATGCAAAATTTTAGCTAAATGCTTTTAAACTTTATGTGTGGTGTAGCCTGCTGAATGGGAATATGAACTGAGTAGAGACTGAGAGAGATACGAGAAGTGTACCTCATAGAAGTTATAAAAAGTTAGAAAATTTCTGACCTAGTATTTGAATGAGGGCAACGTGTAAATGTGGCTTTAATTTAAGCTACTTTTTTCATTTGAGCCTTACTTTTCAAAGTCTTTAAAATGCACTTCAGAAATATCCTGGCAGTTCTCTCATTTTTGGGGAGGCATATTTGATTAGCTCATTTTACTTTTGTTAACCTGTAATCTGGAGGAGGGAAGTGGGGGTGGCTGGGAGACCACAAAGGTCTTCCACATTTGCCTTGCTAATCAAGACCAATAGAAAACCCAGACTTCACTAGTAAGAAAAGTAGTTGGAAGGTTCACATCAGCACTCATATTTTCTTGTTAGTTAACAGAGACTTTGCTCATGAGTAAACTCAACTACTTAATTCATTGCTATCACAACATGTTGAGAATGCTTGCTGAAAAAGGGAGCAGAAAATTTGAGTTTAGAGATAAAAATCAGAAAAACACAGGCCCGAAAATTTAGTAAACAGAAGAGAGAAGGTGAATATCTATGCCATAGCACATGGAGAACAACTCCTGTGTTTTATAAGGAGATGAATATTCTGGTTAGTGACACTACAACTTCAAAGGATATTGTAAAAGTTGTAAAGTGCTTTATTACAGTCGTCACACCTCCAAAATTGTCTGGTACATGATTTCTTTTAACTTGGAACGATGAATTACAAAGTCAACACAATTTGCAGACTATTTAACACCAAAGCAAACACAAAACAAAACACACACCCTGAAATATTTGAAAAAATTAAAGGTGTTTCTGAATAATCTGGCGTTTGCAATGGAGATAATCAAAATGGTCTTCAGAGAAGATGCTCCATACATATTTCTTCTTCCTGATAGAAGAAATAGAATTTGTGCTATTGTGTCTTTAAAATTTTTTCATTTACTTCTTTATTTGCTTATAGAATTTGCTTTTACATCTAAAGAAAATGGAGTCCTTATAAAATTAATGCTCGATATTAAAAGTAAGGGCCTTTTTCACCTCTCAAAACCTATAATCCCTATAACTTCATGAAAAAAGAATTATAGTGAAAAAGGATTCTTAAATGTTGATAGTCTTTGAGCCCTTCTGGCTACAAACTTTCCTTTTTCATCTGCTGTAAATTTTAGTGTCTTGTGTTTTATGGCACCAAGAAGAAAATTCCGTTTCATATTTGGATGACTCCTCGTCCATCCACTCCCATCCCCGCCCCATGTCCTCTCCTTTTTTCTCTTTTTTACTATCCTAAGGTTCATTAGAAGACCTACGGCATTTTTCATACTGTTGGAGTATGTGATCTTTTTTCAAAATGTAGAATTGTTGGGGATCACAATAGATTTTGTCATCTTAAAATAGCATAGAATAATAGTAGGAGCTAAGAGCTATCTTAGACCTAGTGTGTTTCTTTCTCTTTATATTTGAACTTTTTATCATCCATATTTATCTTGTCACACGGACAAGATTTATTTTTTGAAATGATTTGTGTGAATGGATGACTTGTTATCAAACTTGAACTGTTTATGTGACTTTCAATTTAAAATAATTATTCTGGAAGTAATTTTTAAAAAATTTGTATAAATATTGTTACCGTGCGTGTTGTATACCCGTGCTGTACGCATACATATGGGCAACCTTTGGATTCTCTGATTGCACATCTGGTACCTGTTTGGTTCTTCTTCCTTCTTTCCAAACCCCACACTTACATAATCTGCCCTGTTATCTTCCTTATAATCAGAGCTTGTCATCCTTTTAATACTTGGATTATTCCTTACTACTAGCTTTTATTCATACTTAGAAGGCTTATTTCTTATTACCTTGGTATAATTTTTGGATTATCCTTCTTCATATTTGAATGTGCCATGTTCCCTTACAGAGATTTCGGGCTTTAGTAAGTAAGCCTAACCCCATAGAGAGGCTCCTGCATCCCAAAGAAATGGTCCTTATGGAAAAATATTTCTTGTGTCTTATTGAATTATGAAATTAATTCTACACCTATCAATTTCAAATTTAAATTAGAATATTTGGCATATTTTGATGAATAATGGATTTGATCTTTTCTGTGCATATTGAGTGATATGGTATATTATTTTTTACATGTTTAAAAATATCTAATTAAACAAATTCATTTGATGTTAGACTCATATTGAGCATATGCAAATGAGCAGTGAACCTGTGTAAGGAGTATGTAAGGAAAGGCCATGACTAGTGGGTATGAGAATATAAGAGCTCTTTATCCAATCAAATTCATACTTCTGTACTCAGGTGTATTGTTTAGAAAAGGCTACTGTAAAGAGATATTTTATACATTTTCCTTATGATTATTGGAAATCTAACCATCTTACTTTCTTTGCTTTGTGTTAGTATTTCAATATCTAAATCCTTGATAGGACCAAGAGAGAGCTCCATTTTGCTAAATTCCTCTCTCAAGTAAGCGATACGGATAACACAGGAACAGTGGTATTTATTTATGGTCCTGTGCCTTTGCACTTAATACCACTTGAGCCTGGAATCCTCTTTCCCTTACTGATATACCTTTGACAGTCCGAGTAGTCTTTCATAGCATGTGAGTATCAACATAAAAACCAATTCCAATACTGGCAGATGGATAACTGATATACCTATATAAAGTGAATGACTTTCTTAAAGCTATGCTACTTAAAAATAAATTGGAATTACTTAGTTGTGTGCTTGAATCCCTCTTTAATTTAATTTCCCTTTAATATCACTTTAATCCTTTTTAAATCTACAATCTCTCTATAGGGCAGAAAATGAATATTGCACTACTTTTTGTCACCAGAATTCATAGGGTGCTTAGAGTATAGTAGGATAATGTTTATTCAACAACTGAATCCTCCCCAATGAACTAATTTCCTTGACAACTTTTCTGACCTAATATTCTTCCTGTTCCCTTAGACCTAGTTTCTGTTCCTCTCATACCAGCTAAATATACTTGGAAAGTGAGGTAAGAAAGTAAATTGCAGTAAGATGTTAATAAATGATGTCTGAATATGTTTTTCTTATTAAAATTATGTTTGATAATGAGTCATATAGAAGTTGGGCTGTATGATTACAAGGGGAAAATCTCTACTGGTGAAATGTCAGATAGTCTGATTAACTGTCCAAGAAGATAGTTAGATTAAACGAATCTTTCATCCTGCAAATTCTCCTATTTTTCCTCAAATTCAACCATGATGGTGACTGCTTATTTCATTTGTGCATGGTACTTTGGGGACTTTGCAGTTTATGAAGGAAGTTCATTTTGCACAATGCCTTGAGTGTATTCTGTCAAGATTTGTATAGTAATTCTTACAGGGTTAGCAGGACTAGCACATCTGCAATGAAAGAAGGGTCTTATGGGTTTAGAAGAAAAGTTGAAAAGAAATGCTGAAGAAGGAAATATTTTAATTTACTGTTTATGAATACATGTATATATGTAGCTATCTAAATTTTGTATAATATATATACAAAACACATTTTAAACTAGGTAGAATGACTAAAATTGACCAAATTATAGAATATATGAATGTGTTTGCTGTCTGTGACTATGAGGCAAAGATAAATTACTGAGTTTGTCACTCAGAAGACAACTGTACTGATTAATCCACACTTCTTCTTTATATGCTAAAAAACAAAATCATATATGTCCTAAAAATGTCATTGATGTGTAGATTGCTCTGCACTTGGATCCACTTAGGTTTATCCAATCAAGATTTTCCATAATAAGTTTCATCATGTCAGAATTGTGACATTAGTTCATTAGTTTTAAAGGGAATGCACGAACAAGCAACTGATACTAATAAAAATACCCAATATTATATGTAACTGTATACAAACATTTACGTTTTAACCAAGGATTCTCTGAACAAAAACGAGTTCTTCTTTTATGTTTTTTTTATTTGCCATAGAATTAAATTTGAATCCTTATAACCTTAGTAAAAATAATGATTGTATTAATCTTAATGATTATTCTTTTGACTTGCTTTTATCTCTTTTTCAATATATGTTTTGTTGGATCTAAATTTTTGTTGGGTCCTTGCTTACATGGTATGAATTTAAATCAGGATGGAACTTCATAAATCTTAATAATGGTCAAATGTTCAACATAGTAGTGATTCACACAATGAAATATGAATCTGAGAAAGTAATTTTGAAAACCCAAAGCTCAGAAGGGTTTATATCCACAAGTACAATGTGCATTAGCATTTTTGTAGAGCTCTAGCAACTTTATGCTATTTTTTTCAGTTTTTACTTAAATTAATGAATCAGCAAGTATTTAATCTGGTTCTATTTATTTCCATTTTCTTCTGTCTCTGTATATATATCAAGAAATTTATTTCTAGGCACCGATTTATAATTTGGCAAAAATATTATCTTTGCTATTAGTAGCTAGCATTTATTAATACAGTGGTATATATGGGGATTATTTTTTGAATTATATAGTTTAATTCTAAAATTTAACCTATGGAGTATACTTCTGATTATTCTCATACTATGTTGAAGATAATTAATCTTAGAATGGTTACATTATATGACAAAGGACACAGAACTCATAAGGAATGGATCTTGAATTATTAACAAGATGTTGTTTGTTGTTTGTGAGTGGTCTTGACTGTCATGTTCATAAAGCTTATAGAGATGAAGAAATTAGATTCAGGATAAGCAGCTGAGTATTATCCTAGGACCATAACTTCATTTCACAGTACAAATCCACAGTACCTTATCCACTGGGATTTCACTCTTAATTCTTATAGTACTGCTTATCATTTTCACCTTTTGGCCTTTTAAGAAATGCTACTTACCATTTTATAAATGTCATCTCCTAAATAATTCTACATCCTGGAGAGTCTGCATCATTTCCTCTTCTTTCCTTGGAACTTCGAAGAGTCTGGGACATAAGCCCTTTGTATTGTTAATGACACTGATGGTGAAACTGAAGCTTAAATTCTCTCTGTTCCCCAAATTCTAACGCCTCTCTAAATTTGCTGTTACCACAACTGATTCACTTGCTTCCCACTCTATTCCCTTGTTTGCTTAATGTCCTTGTGCAACATAGGTTTCTTTGAGCAAGTAATTTTGTTTTTAGTTCAAGCCCAATGAATTAATAAGATGCTTTGCTTTTTTAATTTTCATTTTTAGTCTTTTCAATTTTTATTTTTTATTGACTGTTGCTTTTAATGAATAGACCATCAAGCAGTCTGACCAGTCTGTGTTATCATGTGTTTGTGATTTTCTTGTGTTTGATTTCTTCCAGTTATTTTGTAGGTATTTTGTGATCTTTATCTCATAGAATCATTGAGGATATAGGCAATGGCTTTAGTGATTTTTTTTCATTCCCTCTTTCCATGTAACTTCTCTTGTTACCACTACTCTTCCTCTTAAAGGCACAGATGACATCTCTTCATCTTTAGAAACTCTAACACCTAATGCAATGCATAAAATTCAGTAGGAGCTTTGTAATAATTTTCTGAGCTTAACTTTGTTCAAGGACATGTTCACAGCCTCAGAAATTTGGCAGATACAGATTCTAGCCTAACCAAGAGTTTAAGAATGTGCTCTCCTTGATGTAGGTTGTTTACTTCCTGTCAAATATTTTGCAGTCTCATGAAAACTTTTGTTGTTTGATAGATGTTTAATATTGACAGACTAGTTTTAACAGCACCTTAAAACCCTGAAATATAGTTCAAATATATAATCAGTCTGATGGAATATTATTGACATGGATTTTCTGGACTAACACAAAAATAGTTTTGAAGAAAATCAAATGAAATTTTGATGAGATGTTGATAGTCTTCAAAAGCACATTAATGAATCTCTGAGAGATCAGCTTCCTTTATTTTTAATATATTCAGTTTTGAAAGAACACATGGATGAAAATCTTTGACTTGTGATTAAGGATGAATGCAAAACTGTTTAGCCCAAAAGCTTTTTTGCAAATCTCACCTTGAAATTGTGTGAGCAACATGTGGTTTGGTTTGTGTGTGCACATCAGCAGCATCTGAAAACCTTGGGGCCTCTTTCCCAGGGAAGTTCAGGAATCTGATGTTGATGACAGCCTAGAGCACTACTTTCATTCCAGCCTGTCTCTCCCTAAACAAATCTCCTGTCAAAATAATTTATTTTACTGCATAATTTATATATTATCAGCAATCTACAGCATTTCAGAAGTATTTTTGCACCTCGAAATATTTCCATTTCTATTTTGTTTTTCTTCTAAATAATTGTAGAGTTTCCTGTCTCAGGCTTTCCCTGCCTCACATTATTCATCCTACTCCTTTCCCATGAAGACTGACAGGCACGTTATATCAGACAAACTGAAGACTGTTGTGAGTGAGTGCTTTGATGGTTGCATTTTCCTTCTTCCTTCCAGAAAATATTAGCAAACTAACAGGAACTAGATTGCACTGGATTACTAGCTATGGGACTTTAGGAAAACTTCTTAACTGAGCTTTGAGTTTCAGTTTCCCAATCTGTAAAATGGTAATACTGCTAATAATAGTACTGCTAATAAGGGTACCTACTTCTTAGTATGATTTAGTATGTGCAGCAGTGCTGGGCACATAGCCGTCTCCCACAGGCAACATGTCAGACCTTTGGGATTTTATCAAATGCCCTGATGTGGTCAGGGCTCTGGTTCAAAGATAAGAGCCTTTGTCTGAGGATCCATCCTAGGATATACATTGATAAGCAGAATGTATGAATTCAGAGGAACAATAGAGCAGATGACTGTGATATTCCTGCTTTCCACATAGATTACTGCTAACATTTTTCTTATCTGCTCCTTCATGAGCCTACTCCCAGTTAATATTTTTCATTTTCACAAGATTTTATTCCCCTGTCTTCTGGTCTCCTATGAATTTTGCTTTTTCAGATGTTGTTTCTTATTTCCTAAGACCAACTCTTATGGTCCCACAAATGTAATGAAATTTAAATGATGGCAATCAAAAGTTTGAATAAACTTATACTTAATCATTTTAGGGCATGCAAGATTTGGCCACAGTGTTCCTACCCAAACTTAGAAGTAAATGGCCTTAATTCTCTCCATGATTATTTTATCCAGAGTTCCAGGGCATTCTAGAATATTCCAATCTAATCACACATGCCCCTTTTACACATACCTTTGTTTTCTTTTTCCTAAAGGTACTGCATTCTGTAGTGTACTCTCAAGGCTTAGGAGTACTTTTTGACCATTTCTGACAAGATGGTTCCCCTTTCTCCACATCCTTACCAACACCTGTTGTATCTTGTGTTGTTAATTTTAGGTATTCTGAAAGGAGTGAGGTGGTATCTCATTAAGGTTTTGATTTGTATTTCCATGATGATGAGTGATATTGAGCATCTTTTTAATGTGTCTATTAGCCATCTGGATGTCTTCTTTGGAAAAATGTCTATTTATGTCTTCTGCCCATTTCTTAACTGGATTATTTGTTTTTTGGGTACTGAGTTTGGTAAGTTCTTTATAAATTTTGGATACATAACCAGCTATGTTTCAGCAAATAAAATAAAATAAAACCCTCAAATATACAACCTAACCTTACAAAGGAGCTAGAAAAGGAAAAACAAATAAAGCCTAAAGCCAACAAAAGAAATAATAAATATTAGAGCAGAAATAAATAATACAGAAACAAACAAACAAAAAAACCCCAAGAGAACAGATCAACAATACTAACAGATGGTTCTTTAAAAAAAAATGATTTTATTTATTTATTTGTCAGAGAGAGAGAGAGAGAGACAGAGAGGGAGCACAAGCAGAGGGAGAAGCAGGCTCTCCACTGAGCAAAGAGCCCAGTGTGGGATGCTATCCCAGGATCCTGGGATCATGACCTGAGCAGAAGGCGACTGGTTAACCGACTGAACCACCCAGGCGTCCCAAGAGCTGGGTCTTTGAAAGAATTAATAAAATTGATAAAACCCTATCCAAGCATATAAAAAAGAAAAGAGAAAAGACCCATATAAGTAAAATCACAAATGAAGCAGGAGAGATCACAACTAATACCATAGAAATACAAACAATTATAAGAGAATATTATGAAAAATTGTATGCCAACAAACTGGGCAATCTGGAAGATTTGGACAAATTCCTAGAAACATACAAACTACCAAAGCTAAAACAGGAAGAAATAGAAAATTTGAACAGACCTATAACCAGCAAAGAAATTGAATCAGTTATCAAAATATCCCAACAAATAAAAGTCCAAGGCCAGATGACTTTCAGGGGAAATTCTACCAGACATTTAAAGAAGAGTTAATACCTATTCTTCTCCAATTGTTCCAAAAAATAGAAATGGAAGGAAAACTTCCAGAATCCTTCTCCAAAGCCAGCATTATCTTGATTCCAAAACCAGACAAAAACCCCACTAAAAAGGAGAATTACCCAATATCTCTGATAAACATGGATGCAAAAATTCTCAACAAGATACTAGCAAATTGAATCCCATAGTACGTTAAATTATTTATCACAATCAAATGGCATTTATTCCTAGGCTGAAGGGTTGGTTTGGTATTTGCAAATCAATCACTGTGAAACACCACATTAATAAAAGAAAGGATAAGAACCATACTATCCTCTCAATAAATACAGAAAGAGCATTTGTATTTCTCTATATCAACAACAAAACAGANCAGGATATAAAATCAATGCACAGAAATCAGTTGCATTTCTATATACCAACAACAAAACAGAAGAAAGAGAAATTAAAGAGTCAATCCCATTTACAATTGCACCCAAAACCATAAGATACCTAGGAATAAACCTAACCAAAGAGGCAAAGAATCTGTATTCAGAAAACTATAAAGTACTCATGAAAGAAATTGAGGAAGACACAAAGAAGTGGAAAAAACATTCCATGTTCATGGATTGGAAGAACAAATATTGTGAAAATGTCTATGTTACCTAGAGCAATCTACACATTTAATGCAATCCCCATCAAAATACCAGCAATTTATTTTAAAGAAATGGAACAAATAATCCTAAAATTTATATGGAACCAGAAAAGACCCTGAATACCCAAAGGAATGTTGAAAAAGAAAACCAAAGTTGGTGGCATCACCATTGCAGACTTCAAGCTCTATTACAAAGCTGTCATCATCAAGACAGTATGATACTGGCACAAAAACAGACACATAGATCAGTGGAAAAGAATAGCCCAGAAATGGACCCTCAACTCTATGGTCAACTAATCTTCGACAAAGCAGGAAAGAATGTCCAGTGGAAAAAAGACAGTCTCTTCAATAAATGGTGTTGGGAAAACTGGACAGCCACACGCAGAAAAACGAAACTGGATAATTTCCTTACACCACACACAAAAATAGAGTCAAAATGGATGAAAGACCTCAATGTGAGAGAGGAATCCATCAAAATCCTGGAGGAGAACACAGGCAGCAACCTCTTCGACCTCAACCGCAGCAACTTCTTCCTAGGAACATCATCAAAGGCAAGGGAAGCAAGGGCAAAAATGAACTATTGATGTCCCACATATGAAAGGAGCCTACACCAAGTTAGTCAATGATTTGCCAAATATATTATGGTTAGCATTCAAGTCCAAAAAGACATGGATTTCACCCAGTGTTGAAAGCTTATTTACAGATTAATGTTGAACTAGAAAACTGTGAAATTATCAAAGGCAACACCTATATCTTAAAGATATTTTATTTTTAATGATTGGCATAGCTTGGTGAATAGTAATCATTATATAAATACTTGTTAGTTCAATGAAAAAATAAGTAAGCTTAATATTAGACCAATTTTATCTAGCATGAAATACTATCAATTTTACATTAGGGAGAACTTCTGGCAAAAGTGATGTTTATTATGTAGAAAAATCAGGAATGGAGACACTTCATAAATATCTTAGAATAAAATGCTTTTGCTTTTGAAAGTTCTTGCTCCCTGAAGTGCAATACTTTTTCTTTTCATCCATGCATATATTCATTACATACATGTTCAAAAATATATGTATATAGCAGATATCTTTTATGCAAATGATTATAGTTGGTATATCATTTGTTGTCTGAAATCACTTACAAGTTTGGAAGAAAGAAGGTGAACTACAGACATATAAAAACAAAAGGAAAACTAGTAAATTCTAGTATCAAATTAGTACAACAAAAATGAAAGGAAAGGGTATAGATGATCTCTTTGTCTCTTTGAATGGCTTTTAACATTCTTGTTTCTAAAATTTTCAAAGTAGTGATAATTTTCTCATCTTTCTTTCCTTCTTCCTCTCTCTCTCTCTCTCTCTCTCTCTCTCTCCTCCCTCCCTCTCCCCTTCTTTCTTTCTTTTCATATTTTTTCTTCCTGTTAAGTAGGCTATAAAAAACAAAGGCTCACTCTGGATTAATGCTTCTCTGGGTACTAAATGGTTAAAGCTGTTAGTGCCAGACATTAATTTATAGGTATGTCTTCTAACCAGTGAGTAGAATGCAAAATGATCCTTATTCACATGCTGACAAGCTTCCTCTTTGAAGACAACATAAATTAGTTGGCTTTTGTTACTGTTGGTTTATCAGCAGAAAAAAGAAGTTTGTTAAACAGAATGAAACTCATAGACTATGTTGCTTATGATTGAGCAGAAATCAGTTACATGTACTTCACAGACTTTGGACATTTTTTTGCCTTTGACTCCTCAGAGATATGTAAACAATGTTTACTAAGACTGCCTACTTTTTTTTTTTTAATTGGATCGTTCTGGTCTTTTTCTTCAGAATGCTCCATTCCAAGGAGGGGGAAATGGTGAATTAAAATCATAGAAGCAGTATTCCATTTGGACTGTCTATTGATGATTATACTCATCTTGATATTTCTTCCTCCTAAAAACAAATCAAAATAATATGAACCTGGTTTTGACTTCTAGGTCCCATCTAAGCTGTTTGACATGATAGAGCTTGTGAGAGAAGAGGCCTGGAGGACCTTTAGTGTCGTCGAAGATCACTCTTCTCAGAGGCCTGGGCTGTACCTACAGTACAGATTAGATGGCCACATGTAGCTTTTTATTAAACCCACTTGAAAATGCACAGTTGACTTTTTAAGGGTCCAGTATGAAGTTTAGAAAGAGAGAAAGAGTACACAGGTAATTTTAGACCAGTGTGATATGTGCTAATAATAGTGTGATGTCTTACAATAAGTAAAGCTGTGTAGAGATGTCATGGAAGCTTCCGGGAAAAAGAACTCCTTTAAAGTTAATATGTACATTTAAAAATTATTATTTCCTAAATGGGATCCCTTCTCAACTTGATTTTTACTACCTTAGTTTCAGCCATTATCATCCTTTGTGTGGATTAGCGAAGTAACCTCTGAACAAATCTCCTGGCTTTTGACCCTACTCCTCTAATGGCCTTTCCCCTATACAGCAGCCTGGTTGTTCTAGAAACATTTATATTAGGTCATATCACTGATCCACTCAAAACCTTTCAGTGGCTTCCTATTTCACTCAGAGTAAAAGCTGAAAGTTTCCCAGGGCTAAGATGGCACATGGTACTATTTCCCATACTTCTCAGGCCTCCTTTCCACCTCCACTGTCAAGCCCTACCCCACCCTACTTCAGCCACACAAGGCTCCTTGCTGTTTTTGAGACACATCGGGTTTATGTTAAAGTCTTTCCTCTAGCAGGTTCCTCTGCCTGGGAAGACTTGTCTCATATGTCCACTTGGCCAATATCCTTACATCCTTCTCTCAAATCTTACCTTTTGTGAGGCCCAACCTGGCCACCTATTTAATGTTCCATCTGCCCACTCTTCTCACACAAACAATTCCTGATCCCTCTGACCTTGTGTTAATTTTAATTCTTCCTAGATCATTTGATGCCTTCTAATATGTTACCTTATTTACTTACTTATTATACATTTTGTATTAGTTTCCTATTTGCTGTCAGGAAAATTACCACAGCTATAGTTGTGGCTTCAAATGATACAAATTTATTATCTTGCCATTTTGTAGGTCAGAGGTCCAGATTGGCATGCTGGTTTCTGTGCTCTGGATTTCATGAGGCTGAAATCAAATTGTTCATCACCTGGGCTTTTCTCAGATGGCTCTGGGCAGAATAGACTTCCAAGCTTATTCAGGGTCTTGGCAGAATCCAGTACCATGTGTTTGGTGGAACTAAGGTCTCATTGACCTTGCTGGCTGCCAACATGGGTCCACCCTTAGCTCCTAGAATTTTTTCTCTAGTTCTCATATGTGGTCCCCTACATTTCAGAGCCAGTAATTGCTTATCAAATACTTCTAAGGCATGGAATATCTCTGACTTTCCTTCTGCCTCTTCTCTCTTCCACTCCCAACCAGAAACAGTTCTTTATTAAGGGCTCGTCTGGATCTGCCAGATAAATCAAAATAAATTCCGTATTTTAAGGTTCATAAACTTAATTATATTGGCAATGTCCGTTTTGCCATGAAAAGTAACATATTCACAGGTTCTGGGGATTAGGGTATGGACATCTCTGAATAGCTGCTATTCTGCCTACCACACATATTGGTTGTTGACTATCTCTCCCTACTAGAATGAAGCAAAAACTCATGCAGACAAGAATCTCCATCTGTTTTGTTTACTGATGTACTCCAAGTGCCTCGAAGGAGACCTTTCACCTAGTAGCTGCTCAATAAGTATCATTGTATGCATGCATGAATGAACAGTAACTATCATTTTCACTATAATATTAAGTTGTTATGCAGTTGCTTAATGGTGACTCAGATTAATGGTGACAAGAAAATTTTAATTAGTGTATAGAACATTTAACCTTTCTTTGAATATATGTCCTTGGTTAGAATCTGATTACATAAATGCATTCTCATACTTTTCTCTAAGAAAGATTAATATTGGAAAATCTACTAAAGGCCAAAACACCTACTAGAAACCTTGTTTTAGTGGTAAAAACCACTATTTTTTGTTAACAGTTGAAGATATCACTGTAATCTGTAAAGAACTTAAAAAAATTATAGTTGAAAAGGCAACATGTGAATAAACAATCATAGAATAAAAAGATATCTAATATAAAATAAATGATTAACTGCATTATTAACTAAATGGTTAAAAAAACAAGAGAGTTCAAGTATTAAAAGTAGTAACCAACTTGTAAATGATTACACTAAATACTGGTTAGAGTGCCATGAATATATAACAAGTAGGAGTATAACTTGTTACACTCTACAAAGCAAAAAAAAAAAAGAATATGTCATGAACCCTCTTCAAATTGCTCCTAAGTATAGCCTGTAATGTGCAATGGAGGAAACATACCTAATGGAACAGAAACTTGAACCAAAATTAATATGCAGATCTATTCATTGCAGTGTTCCAAGAAATTAGAATCAACCTATATTATGTTCTGATAAGTGAATGAAAGACATATTACAAATAATACAGTAATTTTAAGTGATTTGAGAAAATGTTCACAATATAATGTTAAATGAAAAAATATAGAATTAAAAGTGTTTATAGTATAGTATATGTTCCTATATTTGTATATTATACATTAGAAAGGAAAAACATCAAAATGTCAGTGTGTGACCTTCCCCAGAGAAAAAGATTGTGAACGATATTTATGTTTTTTATACCATTATGAAACTTTGTAATTCTCTTCATTCAGACTGTATTACTTTAATATTCGGGGGAATTATTTAAAATATTGAAGGAGAATACATATTATCTTCAGCATAGAATGGAAGGTTTATTCATTTAACTACAAGTGTTTCATCGGCTAAGTGCTAAGAATAGACAGAAATGAAGAGGAAACAACCCAATTATTATTTGAAGTATTTTGTAGCTATTTCTGTATCTTCTTAACGAATGCATGAAAGAAGAGGAAATAGAAATGTAACAAGATGTGAAGACTAGAAAATGTCATGTTTTCTCTTTGGTCCAGCCTTCCTCAGGTAAATTCTGTTCCTCAGACTTTCAAGTAAGTTTCCCTACTTACTGCCATTTTAGTGATCACCTAAGAAGGCATTCTAGATTTGTGCTAAATTAATTAAATGGATGCCATCTTGTCAATCATGTCAAGGGATGCAGCAATGAATTTTTTAAATTTACATATGAGTTTCTGATTATTTCATTAGGATGTATTTCTTAATTGGGTAAAATTTATTAGCTTTATTGAAAATTGTTTCCAAATTTCTCTAAAATGAAACACTAATTTTCACTCCTCCAGCAGCGTGAGAGTGTCACTTTTTTATGTTTGTGTTAATTCTTACAATTATGATAAATTCCTTTCTTTCTCTTGGCATTGTCTTGGGTTAAACTACTTGTATAGAATTTCCTCATAAAGAGATCAATGTATTTCAGTTTCTGTGGACCACATAATCCACGTTTGGAAATTTATACTTTATAGGGAACTGTTAGTTTTACTTAAAAGTGTTGGAAAGCTATGCCCAAGTTTGAAGTTCTTAATTACTTTTCCTTTATTCAAATATTGACTGTATAGGTGCTGTTAAAGTTGAGTCATGCATGTTCATTGGTAATTTTAAGAAAGATTCTTTATGAAGGTAAATCTTTTGAGTGAATTTATGTGATTGCTTCATGTGTCATTTATACTCTCTCAATTCAAGCATTTTAAATCTCCCTCTCATTGTCTTCATGCTCCAAGTGCTTGGAAGATTATGCAAAATGATGTGACAAAAGGCATAGATTCTAAAAATAGAATCTGTAACTGTCAAAGTGATTTTTCAGTTCATAATTCAGGAAAGGTGCTTGGAAGAGACTCTGAAATTGGACAAACTAATGCACCTTCAAAGTCAAGTGTGTAGCTTTGTTTGGGGAGTGACAGTTCCATTTTCTTCCACTGGTCAGGATAGCAATATTGCTTAACATTACAACTCTCCTTATCTTTGAAAAACATGCAAAGCATAAAAGACATGTCAGGAAAGGGAAATAAATGATTAATTCTCAAACATTTTTTAAAAAACAGCATGTAACCATCTTTTTCATGGCTTAAGACTTTGTGGAATTTATAGATATGACAGAATATTACACTCTAGCGGTAATGCGTCAGAGTTCATATTCATCAGGAGAGAGCCAAGTGGAAAACACAAGATGAGGATATGACTTAAATTTTATGTAGGAATTCAGTTAAGAACTGTAAGATGAAGGATGTGTTACAGTTCCTTGATTTAAAAGGCAGTTTAATTAATTTGTACTGTTGACAAAGCTGCATCGAAGCACACTTGTTATTAATCATTTTTACATAGACACAATACATGTATACATCAGTGAAGAAATACATAAAATAAAATGTTTTTTGGAGATGTTGCTTAGAAAGCGCTGTTTAATTAATGATTGCTGCAAACATCATTCATTGCTTCAGGCTCCAAAATTTAGGAAATCATTTTTAATGTGTACAGAAACTGAACTGAAGTTTTGTTTGTTTGTTTGTTTTTATTATTGTTGTCTGGGTTCAAGATTTTATTATGCAAACAGATTACCTAAGATTCGTTTTGGGGTAAGATAAGAAGTTTGCTTAAAATCCTTAAAAGATACATATCACAGTTGTTTTTGTCAAAACTTATGGGGAAGTTAAATAAACCAACAATTCCGTAATAGCTTAAAAATGGTAGGTTGGAAAACCTTTTATAGGACCCAGATTCAAATTCAATTTAGTTAGTCTTGGGAAAGCTTTCATAAGGATATGGCCTCTGAACACAATAATGGAGAGGGTATTTCTAGCATTGAAGACGTGAGAGAGGAGCAGATCTTCAAAGGGGGGAGCAAGACATTTGGGTGAGCTAGACTAAGAATCCATGTTGAAGATTAATGATGGAGAAAACGGAAAAAAAAAAAAGAAATAAGACCTTAGAAAATTCTCTTGCTATTTTGAAGAGTTAACATCTTGATTGCCATGTAAAGTTGGAAACTAGTAATTTTATTTGGATCTGCACAGAGGACGAATGAGTAGATTTGATGGTTGGTGGTGGTATTCCTGGTGGTAGAGATGGTTGAGAAAAAGCAGGAAGAACTGTTGGCAAAACATATGGTGGTCAAAGTGATAGAGGGTGATCAGTTGAGTTATGGCAATGGTAGTGGAAATAAGGGCAAATTGGAAATTGAAGTGATTACTGATAGAATGGACAGTCCCTGGTGAAGTTGATTTCAGTGGGGAAAGGGAGAGGGAATGTGACTGTAAATGTGATTAAGTACGGTTCATCTAGAAAGCAGAGATACAGGAGATTGCAAAAGAGATTGATAAGGTGTATTCATGGAGCAAAGGTGAAGAGGAGTTTCCAGATTCCAGGATGGCAAACGAAAAAGAGTTAGAGAAGGAGGCCCGTGTTAAATGGAGCAGAACAATCAACTTGGATAAGAAATGAAAATGCAAAATTGAATGAGAAGTTAGGGAAGCTTTGGATTTAGTGAGAGTGATTTCATAGATTTGGGAAGGATGAAACGGAATTGCCGATAAATGTGTTCCAGCATCAGAGGATGGTGACTGGGGGTGAATCGGAAACAGTTATGAGGGCAAGAAGGGAACACACCATGGTAGCCGAAGTGAGCTCAGAGAATGGCTGTTGTGTTTTAGCAAGCTTTAGAAGAAGCTCGAAGATGATTTTGTGTTGAGGAGAAAAAGCAACTCAAGAGGGAAAAAATACATATGGAAGAGAATTAAATGATGGTGCCAAATACCTGGAAAGATGAACAGGTGAAGAATATTAACACAGGATTAGGAACTCTTTTTTAATAGAACAGAAGAGACTGTGTTTTGAAATTAGCTGTCATTCTTAATGGACACATTTTTAATGATCCTTGTGTTTCAGTCTCCTCATTTGTAATTTCTATATTGCATTCAGTTTTTAAGGTGAAATGAAATGTGTGTATTTAATATTTTATAAATTATATAGTGCTGGGGTGCCTGGGTGACTCAGTGAGCTAAAGCCTCTGCCTTTGGCTCAGGTCATGATCTCAGGGTCCTGGGATCGAGCCCTGCATCGGGCTCTCTGCTTAGCAGGGAGCCTGCTTCCTCCTCTCTCTCTCTCTCTCTCTGCCTGCCTCTCTGCCTACTTGTAATATCTCTCTCTCTGTCAAATAAATAAAATCTTAAAAAAAACTTAATATAAAAAATTATATAGTACTATACGAATGCAAAATACCCTTTTTTTTAAAAGATTTATTTGTTTATTTATTTGACAGAGAGAGAGAGAGAGATCACAAGTANTGGGCGCCTGGGTGGCTCAGTGGGTTAAAGCCTCTGCTTTCGGCCCAGGTCATGATCTCAGGGTCCTGGGATCGAGGCCCGCATCGGGCTCTCTGCTTGGCAGGGAGCCTGCTTCCCCCTCTCTCTCTCTCTCTGCCTGCCTCTCTGCCTACTTGTAATATCTCTCTCTCTGTCAAATAAATAAAATCTTAAAAAAAACTTAATATAAAAAATTATATAGTACTATACGAATGCAAAATACCCTTTTTTTTAAAAGATTTATTTGTTTATTTATTTGACAGAGAGAGAGAGAGAGATCACAAGTAGGCTGAAAGGCAGGCAGAGAGAGGGGAGGAGGCAGGCTCCCTGCTGAGCAGGGAGCCCA
>LNAC01000797.1:144651-299466 GCA_002007465.1 Ailurus styani | reverse complement strand
CTCCCTCTCCCTCTCCTTCTCCTTCTTCTCCTTCTCCTTCTTCTTCTTCTTCTTCTTCCTTTTTTCTGTAAGGCTTATGTCCTAGCATAAGCCAGTCATTTATTTTTTTGATTTGTGGAATTCAAAATCAGGTTTGTGGAAACATAGTGGCAATAATACCACTTAGGTGTGATTTAACTTCTCCTGTCCTTGCAACTATGCTAGAGCCTCCTTGAAATCTGGAACTCTTGTCTTTAATGACTTTTAAAAATATGCTGAGGCTACTTGGGGCAGATCTGTGAATCTGGGTATAGAAACAAAGTTTAATTTGCTGAATGAGAAAAAAACCATGAAAAAGGTTTAAGTACTTCTGGCCCGTATGAAACAGGCATTGATAAAATACACGTTGTGATAACTTTTGACCACAAAATAGAATGTGATGGCCAGTGATTTTCATACCTTTAGGCCATGTCCTAAAGTCAGACTGTCACTTGTTATGAGGCATTTGAGTAATGTTTATTTATTGTCTCTCAACTGTCACTCTGTAGAGATCCATTGCATTAAGTCTGCTTCACAGTGAAGGAATCTTACCTCGCAGCCAACATCATAATTTATCGCTTAATTAAATCAGAGAGAAATATGCAATCAGTGGCCTAGCCAGACCTGACATTGGCTGTCGTTGGTTTCCAGAAAAAGATCTCTCAGGGGACTGTGCTGGAGATGTGGCTTAGGAAGAGGGACCTCGGGCTTCTGAGTGAATTGATCTGTTTGTGTATGTAGAGAAGGCCACTCAGCAGCTGTGGGTTATGGCCTGTGGGTTATGGTCTTTGCTGCCGGATAGCCTGATACCTAACATGATCATTCCCCAAATTCAGTTTGATTCCATTTAATCACTTGATGTTGACATATAAACATAACCAAACTATAGGAATTTACTGTTAAAAATCCAAGCATTTTAGTGAGTACCTAACACTAAGGTTAATCATGCTGGTTATAGATAATTGGGCTGCCTTATTGCCTTTCTCTGGCAAGCAGAATAAAACTTGGTTTGCTGACCCTCTCTCCTCTTAACTCCCATTTATCTTATGGTTCTTAATATTATGGTACCCTAAGCTTTCAGTGTCTGTTTTAATTATACATATTCCTGTCATCTTCTGTAATAGACTTTCACTGCTTCAAGAGGCTGGAATTCCTTCTGTCCTTTCATCCCAATAGTCCTGTTGGAATAAATGGATGTAAGAATTAATGAGTACCTGAATAGATGAGACAAAAAATGAGCACTTGTTTTGTTATTGTATTTGGTAATTTATTCATTTGTTCGGCATGTTTTTAGTGAGATTCTGCTATTTAATTAGGCAAGGAAAGCACCTAGAAAAAAAACAGTTACTGGGAACATAGAGGGTAAAATATTTGCCTTGCTATCTAGGATTTTAAAACTGATTTAAAACTGATTTGTTTGTTGTTTTCTTTCTAATATTCTGTCCATTGTTGGTAGTCACCAATATAAACTCTATAAAGTGTACTTTATTACTGGCTAAACAAATATCACTAGTAGATTTCCAACCAGAGCCTAATATAAATGTAGAAATGTAGGAGAGTAGACAAGGCAGTCTGAAAGTTTATTCTGCATAAATGGCAAGTGATGAAAGAGGAGTTGCAGAAAGTAATTTTTAAAAAGATAGTCATGAAAAGCAGAGAATTAAACATTGAGTATAAAGTTGGATGAGTTTGGGGGAGAATTCAGATTAAACAGTAACTCTGGTAGCTTGGGGCCAGGAGTATATACTCAGGGAAGTAAGATTTTTAACATTAAATTGTAAAAGAAACAGAAAAAAGCATAGTATAAGAATATGAGTATTTCAAAAGATTCTTTTCATGATAAACATGCATTTTTAAGTGCTCTAGACTTTGACTTTTTTCCCCTGTATGTGATTGTTCTGTCAACAAGATTATTTTTACCAGAACATTATGCATTCAAACGGGCAGAACACTGTCAGGAAAAAAAAGGAAGTAAATTGGAGATACATGCTATTCTTGTGCCATGGGTCAGGCTTTTAGGTGTCACGGCTTAATTATATATTCTCGGTACCACACGAAGAGACTTGGATGATGACCAGACCCACCTCCTTATGGATGCCTTCTTTGACCACATCAGCTGACCCATGGTGATTTTCCTTTCTTCTGAAATCCTAAAGCTTGCTATTTTTACCTCCCTAATTTGATACTTGCCATATATTGTTATACAGCATTGTTTTTCTTCTATATCAGACGTAATTTGTTTCCTGAAGTTTATATAAACTCTTTGTGAATGTAAAGAGACATTTATTGAATATCTGGGCTTTGCTGGGCACTTCTCAGTATTATGTGCTTCGTCAGCCTCCTCTAGCACCTCCTTAATGTGCTCTGTCAGCCTTAGGGGAGAGAAGGGCGTTTCCCTTAGAGCAGGACCCTGTGGTGTGTCCAGCTGTGGTGTTCGAAGTGTTTTAGAAGGAGAGTCAATCATATTAAGAGTTTTCTAACGTCCCAAAACAGATGGAAATGGATCTACTTCTAAGATAATGGAGAAGTGGTTACTTATTTTTTTTTAGACTTTTTTTTTTTAAGATTTTATTTATTCATTTGACAGAGAGAGAGATTACAAGTAGGCAGAGAGGCAGGCAGAGAGAGAGGAGGAAGCAGGCTCCCTGCTGAGCAGAGAGCCCAATGTGGGCCTCGATCCCAGGACCCTGGGATCATGACTTGAGCCGAAGGCAGCGGCTTTAACCCACTGAGCCACCCAGGCGCCCTGGTTACTTATTTTGAGAACAAAAAGGCAGGTATCAGACTATTTATTATTCCTCATTCTCCCTTTTCTTGTTAGGCAGATAGACATTCCCAATCCCAAATTTCTTGACCTGCATTTCCCATTCTGTAATCTCTGTTATTCTCTCTTTTGTCTTATTTTTGACATTTTTTAAAATGACTTTATTTATTTATTTGACAGAGAGAGAGAGAGAGAGAGAGACAATGAGAGAGGGAATATAAGCAGGAGAAGTGGGAGAGGGAAAAGCAGGCTTCCCTTTGAGCAGGGAGCCCGATGCGGGGCTCCATCCCAGTACCCTGGAATCATGACCTGAGCTGAAGGCAGACGCTTAAGGACTGAGCCTCCCAGGTGCCCCTTTGACATTTTTCTTTACCGTGCCTAACTGAAAATTTCCCTTTTGTGTCACCCATGACATCTGAAATATTTTCTTTTTCTTTTTTTTTTTAATTTATTTTTTTTTTAANTGAAAATTTCCCTTTTGTGTCACCCATGACATCTGAAATATTTTCTTTTTCTTTTTTTTTTTTAATTTATTTTTTTTTTTAATTTTTTTTTTAAAGGTTTTTTTTTATTTCTTTATTTGACGCAGAGAGAGAGAGATCACAAGTAGGCAGAGAGGCAGGCAGAGAGAGAGGGGGGAAGCAGGCTCCCCGCTGAGCAGGGAGCCCGATGCGGGCCTCGATCCCAGGACGCTGAGATCATGACCTGAGCCGAAAGCAGAGGCTTTAACCCACTGAGCCACCCAGGCGCCCTGAAATATTTTCAATAACAGAATTCCCGTGTAACCAGGTATTCCTTCTTGGCTGGAGAGGAAAAAATGTCTGGAGACACAGAAGGCCAGTCAGATCAATTCAAGTAGACTCACACTATTTGTTGAAACTTTGTTCTATAATGAAATATAGTAAAGTTACTTGTTGAGTACACAGGCACTGTTGTGTATAGATATCAGTTATTTTTCCCTCAGGAAATTTGCAGTTTTATTGCAGAAGCAACACTATACAAAGCTAGAAATACCTATGTCCTAAATTGTAACTTATAAAGTGTGTATTACAGACATATTCAAGATCAAGAAAAAGTGATAGGAAATTAAATAACTAGGGGAGAAAATGGAAAAGATGAAGTTTATGCTTTGCACTGAAGGAATTTTTACAGCAATGCAGAGCCCTACAAATTGCCTGGAATATAGCATCAAAGAATCTGGATTCCAGACCTACCACTACTATTTAAGAGTTGTGTGCTCTTAGGGAAATCCCTTTTACTCCCTGATTCTTGATTTTTGCATCTGTAAATAGAATAATAATGATACTTTAATAATAGCTGTCATTTGTAAAGTACTTCATTATGTGCCAGAAAAAAAATATAATTTCTCTAATCTCCATAACAACCCTTCTAAGAATGTATTTTTCTCATATAGCATAAAATAGTAAAATGAGGCTGAAGAAGGTGAATACACTTAGTTGGACACCCACATCTGCCTGATTTGATTCTGCCTCTTATAAGACTGTCTGGAGAAATCAATGCAGATGAAAGTGCACCTCTCAGAAAGACTTCAATATCTATACTTCACTAGTTTCTGACTTATAAGTAAACTGGATAGACTATATTTAAACTCTCGGTCTAGATCATGAAAAATTTGGACTTAGACAATCAATTGAGAGACAATATAGCGTAATGATAGAGAGCATGTACTCTGAAGCCAAACCACTCATGGGTTTAATTCCCTACCACGGACCTCAGTCATGTTGTTTAAATTTCTGGTGCCTCAGGTCTTCTGTAAAATTAGGATATTAGAGATACTGTTGTCATAAGGGTGCTTAAGATTAAAGTGAGAATATATAGAAGTGCTCACAACAGTGCTCGGTAGATAAGTGTTAGCTACTAGATACTGCTAATCATTGAAGCATCTAAGTAGTTGTGTCAAATACACATAACTGGTAATAAGGATTCTACATTCTTTGTATTACACCTTCTTAACCTGGGTCTCTTCAACCAGCCCCCCATGCTACCTTGTTGCTTCTAGAACAAAACTATATAACACTGGTTTTTAAAAATATGCATGTGTGTGTTTGTATTTATATAAAAATATTTGTCTATATATTTGCACATACATATATAAAACAGTTATATCTATAGAGATATAGGATATCTCTAGAGATATTTATTGATCTATAGAGAAAAAAACTCTTGATATGCCTACACTCTATTTTATATTAGCTTTCGAAAAATTTCTAGGTACTGTTCCCATTGTAATTCAGTGTTAGGTCTTAGTTTCATTACAGAGTACATATAAAAGTCTGTGAGTAAAAATTGGACTACAAAATAAAAGCCTTCTGAAATACATAAAATACTAATAAAAAAAAACTTTAAAAGTACCTTAACTTTGATTACCAGAAAAAATTTTAAAGTGTTTAAAGAGGCCTAAATAAATGACAAAATATAACATTAAAAAGAAATTCTTAATTTTGAAGACATGCTTATTAAGAAAATTTTATTTTGGGGCGCCTGGGTGGCTCAGTGGGTTAAGCCTCTGCCTTCGGCTCAGGTCATGATCTCAGGGTTCTGGGATGGAGCCCTGCATCGGGCTCTCTCTGCCTACCTGTGATCTGATCTCTCTCTCTGTGTCAAATAAATAAATAAAATCTTTAAAAAATTTTTTTTATTTATTCATTTCAAGTTATAGGCTGTGTTTGCTACTGGAAATTGATTTGTGCACTCCTCTTATGAATATTAACACATAGTTTACTATCTCACCTCAATCTTACCCAACCTAACACTTATGAAATACATAAGTTACCACATTAGTCAGAAGATATTCAAATTTTGGTTTAAGTTTCTTCCTCCCCTGCTTATTACACACAAAAGTAAATATGGCAACTGGTGTCAGAAATTGCTAGTTACCTTCCAGTTAGGAGAAAAAGTATTTTATTTATTTTCTCAGTAATATGTAATTAAACGTTCTGATTTAAACATTCTGATTATTATAATGAACTTAAAACTATAATGGGTGACTATACTGTTTTTATACATGAATGTGATTTAAAAGTTATGATTGTGTGTGAACTAATTTTAAACTCTCACACTTTATCAAGAAAAATCTACTCAATGGATATTGCTCACTCCATAATTTATAAAAGTGAACTATTAATATTTACATTGTCCATATTTTGGTCATATTTATTTTGCTATCATTCCACACATTTTTAAATTGTCCTGCAGTTTTCTTTGTAGCTTCTAAGAATGATATTAACGTGGAATAACATCGTTTTCCAGTAACTTGCTATTTACTTTAGGCTAAAGCATTAAAAATTATTGCTTACCAGCACATTTAATGTTATGTTTGGTAAGAGCCATAAAATAAGAAATTTAAATGTATTACAGACAAAATGTTATATGTAAGTACATACTGTCATGTGACTCATAATGCTTTTTCGTTCTGTGCAGAACACTTCAGAGAAATACATGTACATCTCTACTTTGGGTTAACTCCACTTTGGGAACTTATTTTCAAAATTGGTATAAATAATTAAAACAATCTTTTTATTCTGCATCAAACTAATTTCATTAGGGGCCTTACTTTTTTAAGTCTTGGAATTTCTGTTGCAATATATTAATATCTAGGCATATCAGAAGTTGTTTTCAAGTCATTAATATATAACTTTGCATTTGTAGTCAGTAATGTTTCATTTAAACTTTTGATCAATTGTGGTTTTCAGAATAATTTACAATCATAATATATTTTTGTTCTAATTGGCCACTTTATATTTTAATCAAGTGAATAAATCCACACATTTTAATAGCTACATGGTTATTAAATTCTCAAATTAAACTGTTATAATTTTAAAGAGAACCACTGAATACAAATAGAAAAGCATGGGTATTAGATTATATGAAGGGAAATAATATGTATTTTTTGCATCTATGTCAGATGTATTCACTCAAATGGCAACATAGAGTTTCTCTGGTTTGGGATTAATTTGTGTTTTCAGTTGTAATGAAATAACCATTTGATGCAAGATACTTTCTGGTATGGTTAAATTACTAGCACAGTTGAGATTAATTTCACAATGATTTTTGACTGGTAAATATTTGGAGTTTGGGACATTTTCCAGGATGTATCAGATGCCTTTTTGCTAACCTGTTGTGTTCATGAAGCTTTTGATTCTGGTCGAGGATGAACTATCATCCTTTACTTGGTCATTCAAAACATCAGTAACATAGTCGCCTTAATATTAAAAACAAGTATAATATATTGTTCCTACCTTGATGATTGTTTCAAAGCTCAAATTAATGAACAGATGCAAAAGCAATTAGAAAAAAACAGTGTCAGATGCTAACAAATGTACAGCATGTTTATTACATATAAAGTTTTCTTTTTCTTGTGATGTTAATTATCTTTGCAATGGAAGAAGTTGTGAGCTTACATTTTCATTTTCACAGGGGGTGGGGAGTAGAGGGCCAGAGAAAAGCAATTTTGTCTTTGGAGAACATGTTTAAAAAGATTTAGTTTTCTTCCTTCTTTTTCCTAAAGCACTGCCCAACCCAAAGGTCCAGTGACCCACTGGCCTAGTTTTAGCACTAAATGTCACTTTTCCTGAGAGAAAACTCTTAATCCTTGGGAAATCAGTAGGATTAGTTAGGCTGTGGACACATTTGTTTATTTCCTGTTCAGGCATAGATTACAGGATGCTCTCACTATTGAAAGATGGACAAGTAGCTGAGAATCATGTAGGTAGAATGTTAATTCATTATAAGCATCACATTCCGATTTTATTGTTCCCTGAAGCTTGCACAGTTTTGAGGTTGAAAGGGAAATGCTTCTACAGAAATAGCATAAGAACCTATACAAATGAGGGATCTTAAACTTAAGTTTCATGGGAAGTTTCTTCTGTTGATTAATTCACCTTTTTCCTTCCTCCATACACGCAGAACTTAAAGGAAATACCGATTATTTGTGGTTTTTGAATTTTTAAATGGGAAACATATTCATGCATTAAATATGTAATTATACTTTAATTAAAAATCAAAGAGCTGCAATTTTAAAAATTTCTAAAAATTAAAAAAAAAGGAAACTTCTGAAACAATAAATAAATAGAGTTCCTGGTCTGGAGATTACAGCAGTATTATTTAGAAGTAGATTACATTGCAGCAATGCATACACAGATTTTTAAGGTCGTAAAAGGAATGAAGGCTTTCTATTTTGTATTAAAGCAACTCTAAAGTTGCTTTTTTCCCTAAGCCTGTCTGTCTTAGAAAACAAAGATTTTTGACACAGCTAGCTATTTATATCACTTGTTGCAATTCTTTTTTTATTGTCTGGTCTGTTCTTATTTATTGTCTGTTAGCTAGTAACAACTTAAGGTTTATCTAACAAACACTTAAGTTTTGAGACTTTGGTAGACCAAGTTCTCATTTGCCATAAAGACTTCTCAGGAAACACTGGGCTAATCTGATGTTTCTTTCCAGAATTTTCTTGGGTGATGAGGAAGTGAGTAGTAAAACCCCAAAACTCACATTATTTCCACAGTCCTGAGACTTCATTTCTCTCATTTCATTCACACAGGAATGGACTTACATGCTTTTTGCTTAAATTCAGAAATCTCATTCATCAGTATTTTTTCTTAAATGTTTTTTGTTTGTCAAAAAATATGCCTACTTCTGGACAGCAAGTTTAAGTGGAAATATAAGCTGAGCCAGATCACCATGCATGGCTGCTCCTCTCTTCCCATGAGGTGCTCACAGAACTTCATTCTGGCCCTTCATGTGTGCCAAGTGGAATTGCAGGGTATGTGCCACTCAACAGGCCTCTCTGGACTTTTTGTCCTGAAAATCTACCTGCTTCTTGAAGGCAGGTTCTATATTATTTTGTTCATCATTAGATCTTCCACTCAAAGATATTTATTGAAAGAACAAAGCTTTTTGTTGAAAGTTGGTCAGTATTCAAAGGCCCAGTTGCATGATTCTGTATTATAATGAACATTCTGTTGTGCCAGCATGAAATATCAGCAAAAATCAGGTCTTGCATTATAATGTATATGAGTAGAATTTCCCATTACTTTAAGGTTGGATCACTAGCTTCATGAAATGATAAAATTTAATCATTTGTAAGCTTCACCACTTCTTCACCTTGACTTTAATAAACTGTCTTTTTCCTTTCCTCAACCTTACCCTATACTAATTATATATTTACTTACTTATTTATTTATCCATTCATTCACTCACGCATTTACACACACTTGTTTGATGCTCTCCTCAGGAGATCTCAGGGTTAAAAGAGTGACCTTCTGGAAGTTTGATAAGATCACAGAGAGCTTTGTTCTTTTATTTATTTATTTTCTTTAAGATTTTATTTATTTGACTGAGAGATACTCAGTGAGAGAGGGAACACAAGCAGGGGGAGTGGAAGAGGGAGAAGCAAGCTTCCCACAGAGTGGGGAACACGATGTGGAACTCCATCCCAGGACTCTGGGGTCATGACCTGAGCCAAAGGCAGATGCTTAACGACTGAGCTACCCAGGCGCCCCGAGGAGAACTTATTTTAAAGTCATCCTCTTACAGGTGATTTGCACAGCTTTGGCTCACAGATATACCATGAGCAATCTTGTTAACCTTCTAGCCTTTTGGGGGATGCATATAAAAATAAGTATCTAAAAAGGAAAGAATATTAATAGAAAGTAAGTTTGTAAATAATCTTTATTTTTTTTAATAATGAAAATGACCCCAGAAACTATTCTTGGAAAAAAAAATTGAACGGAAAATTTTACTTAATGCTCCTCAGTTGCTTATATCAGGTCTTTGAGATACCTATGTTGAAGGGAACTTACAGTCACAGCGGCCCACCAAGGAGAAGATTGAATGTCTGACACTAAACATGTATGCCTGAGGGTTTCTAGTATTTACTGATGTTGACATTGAATTTTCAGATTCATGTACTTTACTGTGGGAATCACTTTTAAAGATAACCAAGATCACACCTAACATTTTATAATTGGCAAAACCATGATCAGAGAAATGACTTGTCTTAGTCATTACATTAGTATGCTATATTTATATACATACCTGTGACTAGAACAAGTGCAATTTAAATAGATGTTCAAAGTGCAATGAGATTGTCCTTTAACCAGACAAACCCCACTAGATGGCATCCACAGAGTCCCAAAGCCTGCCATTATCTTGGGTCTGACCTTCACTGCCTCAAAAATTCAGAAATACTATGAATAGATCATTCTTCTTAGAGGCAGTTTCACACTCACCTACTCAAAGAAACTGATTCATAAAAATTATGGCAAAACAATGCCAGCCAATTTTATAATGTGAGATCGCTCTCGTGTGAATAGGATTTCTGGAGCAGACTGGTGCATTTTCTCCCTTTAGCAAATCTATGCTACATGCAGTTACAATGAGAAGATTCCTTGGGTAGCCTGAAATCAGAGTGGAGTTTGCAGTGAATTAACTGTTTCCAGAGTCTGGTTAGGAAAAGCTTGATAGAGGAAATCCTACCAGAGGATGAGATTATTCCAGCCAGAAAGAACAGCATCTTAACGGCTAGAATCAAAACTAGATGCTGTGTCTCTAGTCATACCTTAGATCGTAAATTCTGCCAGGTGAAGTCTTCTGCTGGCTGGGTGGGAGTTGAGAGGGCTACCAATGGCAAGCACCAGGTTTAGAAAGGTAGAAAGGAACCAGACCTTGAAAAATTTGGTTCATTCTATGGCAAGAAAGAGAATTCAACTAAGGAGACAGAGAATGAACAAGCGAGAGAGGTAGGAGAAATTCCAGAAGTTGGTGTCCTAGAGGCCAAGAGCTGGTTTTGGGGAAATATAACTCAAAAAATATCTTCTCCTAACCCCGAAAACCTCTGAACTCTTAAAAGATAAACTGAAGCACATTAAAATTTCCAAGAGTTTATTTATTTGAGCAGACATCCTTTTGAGTCGGCAGAGCAAATCAAAAGTGGTTAGAAGCTCTACACCAACAGGAGCTTGGGGAGAGGTTTTTATAGAGAAGCTATGGAAGCAAAGCACAGGAATTATTTAATTGGCTATAGCTTAAAGGGGTTGCTTAATTTGGGAAAGCCTCACTGACTGTGACTGGTTGTTCTTCAATGTCATTGTCTCAGATTCCAGGGCATTGACTCTGGCTTGGGTTTTAGTTGCTATCAAGGCATGAGAGCCACTTCAATCTAATAACCTCCTTGTTTAATTACTTTAACATTACAGAGGTACCAGGGAAAGAAAACAGCTTTAATATTGAATAAGCATGAAACCAGAATGTGAAGACAGAAAGAAGTCACATACTTTTAGATGGCCCTTGCATACACTCTGTCAAGATAAACAATAACTAGTTCTTCAGTAAGAAAACTTGACAACGCCACTTGACACACACAGTTCATCCTAAATGCACTAGGTAATTGGGGTGACCATATGTTTAACTACTTGGCTTTATCCAAAGGAAAAATAATTATATCTTTATGACAGGAGGAAGTTTTGGTGCTAGGCACCTGTCAAGGTTAGGCTTCTATCTGCCCAGAGACTAGGATATAGGGGTGCTATTTTCCTGATGATTACATTTCAAAGAGTTGATTCCCAGGTCCTTGAGGAAGACATTACTGGGTTGTAAAGCTGGCAAGAGGCTTACCTAGCTTTAAAAAGAGTTACATACATTTCAAAGAGACAAAACCTAAAATACAAGTTTTCTAAAGAAAATAAGAATAAAGAGTGGGAAGCAGTCTCTTCCCTTATATTCAATAGGGAGAATTAAGCCCTTAACTTACATTTGCCCTTAAGGACAGGGAAGGGTATTTAATTGATCAGTTACCTTGACTCATGTACAGGATTTTAAAAAATGGAGGAGTACAATAGAGACATGCAGAGAAAGTCCTATTTCCAGTTCAAAAGGGGCCAGTCTGCTTCTGTGAGTTTTGTATGAACATACTGAAGGAGCCTGATTGCATTGTTTTCTCTGTAAGACTCAAGAAATTTACTACTAAATAATTAAATGGCCACTTTTTTTAAACTATCTTTTTAAGGTCATTTGGATTAATTCTTAAAATGTTGTTTGTATTTGAGAGAATTATGTTGGAATCCTCTACCCTTAGGCATTTTGAAGTACTTGACTGTGGCAACAATTTTTATTCACAGCTCTCTGGGAAGTAACCCTCCCCCCTTTTTTACCCCGAGGCCCAGGGACTGCGAAGTAGGGCAGAGTTCTGCCTTCTCTTTTCCACAGCTGCAGGGGGTGAGTAAGGCTGCTTTGCTGTCTGAAGGCTTTTTTTCCCCCCAAAAGGGAAATCTTCAAATCCTTTGTAATTGTTAACACAGCATTTTATTTTTCATTTATTCTGTTGTCCAAACACATTCTTAGACAGCAGTTTCTTAAAGCCCACATTATAGCATTAACAACAACAAAAGAATCTATATTGGTTGAAATAAGTATTTCCGTATGTCTTTTAAAATCACAAAGATTGGTAAAGTCAGCCGAAGAAACATAGCAATGTATTATTAGATACTTTTCTAGTCACTATCCGTTAGTTTTGAAACTTTAAAAACACATTTGGATAATACCTCCTCTTTTAGGGGTCAACATATTTATGTGTGTACACATATGTTTTTCTATGCAAAGTTCATATAAGATTTATGTTTCCATATCATCAATCAAAATGTACACAATGCTTATTAAAAGCTATTATCAAACACCAGCTATTTGCTAGTACCATGCTGTGTATATTGGGAAACAGGGAAAAGTAAAGACTTGATGTTGGACACAAGAGCTTACAGTCTTGGCGGTGAAATGTGCTTAATGCTTAATGGACATAGTGCATAGTACAGACTTTTGTGACTCAAGCCCCTTTTGCAATGGAATTTCCAAGACTGAGGAATCAATAAGCCACAATCCAGGAAACTTGACAAGATGGCAAATTATGACCTTTAGTTTGAATGATAGTGCCTATGTTGGTGCCCATGGTTATAACTAACAAATTCACTCACCCGGCTTGGGCAGAAAGCAGCCAGTACTGAGAGGAGGCAGACTAGGTCATCATCCTGTGATCACAAGTGATGATTAGGCATCAAATGCTAAGAACCAAAACAGCTCTGCTCTGTCCTCTTGCTCTGGGGCCACCTGTTCCTCTACCTGGACTTTTCTACGAACACCTCTTTCACTTTCTCTTTTTCCTGAAATCAGTTTTTGTTTACTTTTCTGAACATGATGGTAGATTACAACTCACACCCCATCCTGAGTTTTTGTATCTTCAGTTTAAGTGCCTACCAAATGCTGACTGGCATCTTACACTCCTAATCTCAATATCCTAAGAAAAAGTGGGTGTGACTTGACCGGCAAGGTCAAAAGGGCAACCAGATTGGGTAAATTCTGATGTAGGAAAGATTTTAGGGTTCAAAGCCAACTGCCAAGAAAGAATTCTTGAGACACTTTTGGTGCAAAGAGGTGGTTTATTAAAGCACAGGGACATGACTGGTGGGCAGAAAGAGCAGCACTGGGACCATGAGGAGTGGCTCATTGTATACTTTCAAGTTGGGGATGGATTAGGGATAGTGGAAGTCTCCCAGATATTTTGGAAACAACGTTTCCAGGATTCTGAGGGGGCTAGTTCTTGTTAGGAAAGGTCAATTATTACTTTTAGTAAAAACTCAGTCATGAGGGTCTCATGACCCTTCAGATATATATTGGTGGGTCTTTGGGGAATGTTTGCCAATATGTATCTTGGGCAGTAGAGATAATGGAAGTTTCCAAAGGAATTTTATATGTTAAAGTAGACTTACAGGATCCTGGGGGTGGGGCTAAGATTGCCTTTTGTCCTTAGCAAAGTATCAACATCAAGGACCTAGAGAAAAGTCACTCTGCCTGTTTCAAGGACTTGTGAGTGGCTGTGAGTAGTAAGGAAATTTAATAATTTTTCTCCCACCTTTGTTTCCCACATCAGATGCCACTAAAGCATCTCCTAGAAAAGGAGTGAGGTAGGCAGATGACAGAGAATTCTGGTGGAGATGGAAGTTGTGGGAGTGCACGCAAGCAGGAGAAGCATTGATTGGTATGTGAGAGGGAAAATAGCATTGCAAAATCCAGTATGCCTTTCTATGAAGGGTTCATGTCTTTTACAGAAGAATATCTTATTGAAAAGCTGTGGAATCTGACAGTGTTCCAAGTTGAGAGACAAATAACAAAGGCCATTAAGGAACAACGTGGTACAAATCCTCTCCTTCATTGCTTCTTTCAAGGGCCTCATAACACTGTCCCTTTGCCCCATTTAATAGCAGAAGATACTGGATTGTGTTGAGTCCGAATCTAGAGACCAGGCTGTGGGAAGGAATTGGGTCCTGCTGTGTATGAAAACAAAACAGGGTCTAAGTTGAGGTTCCAGCAGATTAAAAAGTCTTGAAAGATAGAATATGACTCAATAAATCAGGCCAGTCAATGTGTGAAAATAATGGACTTCAAGTTACTAAAATCAGTAACCCATACAAGAAGTTTGGTCCATAAGGGAGAGAATCCAGGTCAGGATTGAGCAGCCTTTAAAATGGTCTCTGTCAAGAGCAAGAGACAATACTTATGAATGAATCATTGTCTCATGATTTTCTTGTCTGGAGAAGAAAAAGTAAAGGGATGAAAAGCTGGGTACTTCCTGTCAGTTGATAGAGCCTGATCATTCCATAGAGTTGAGAGTCAGCAGCATAGAAAAGAGGGTTGAAGTCATGAAAAGAAATAAAATACACAGTATGAATAAGTGCAGGCAGAGCAAGAGGCATAAAGGACCTAGGATCAGACTTGAGGAATGTACGTAGCTACAGGGAAAAGAGGACACAAATCTGACAACAAAACAAGGATTTGTCAAAATGTCAATGGAGAATCAGGATTTGAAACATCACAGAAAAAAAGGTGGGAGGAAGCAATTCAAGGAGGAGGAAAATATATGTCCAGTGCAGCAAAAAGATGAAGAAAATGAGATTAGAGTGAAGACCATTGCATTTGGCAATAAGGAGGCTAATGGTGACCTTTGGGAGAGTAGAATCAGGAGATCGATTTGTTCAGAAACCAGGTTTCAAGGGGTTAAAATAATGAATGGATGTCAAGAATGAAGGCAGCAAGTATAAATCAGTGGTTTCATATGCTTGACAGTGAAAGGAAAGAAATAGGGAGTAACAAACTTTTTTTTTTTAAGTTAAGGAGACAAATATTTGAAAATTTTGTCTACCTATCTCCACCTTTCACAGCCTTCATTCTCAAGTATCCTAGATTTCTCTAATAAATTGTTAGTCTATTGGGTTCCCCACTTCTTTGTATTGCGTATTTGTCTACTGGTTTGTATAACCTCCATTTTTCCATTACTGCTACAACTTCAAAATCAAATCACAAACCTATACATTTTCAGGAGGAGTTGGAACAAAGTTTGAAATGGTTGACTTAGTGTTACTAAGGAGTTATCTGAGGATTCAATTTATTTTACTGCTATTAGCATGGAAAATAGTGGGCAGTATTTAATTTCAAACTAGATTTAGAGAAGAAATTCTAACTAAGGAATCACTTGTACCATCACTTATTATGCATATCTCCCTGTCCAGTACAATTTCAACTAGCATTCTGAGAATACCTAATGGAAGAAAGTTCACAAAAAACAAATGAAAACAACAGACACTCAAAGCATCTAGTGATGAGTTCTCATGGATTTGATGAATGTTCAAAAGTGTGGCTTATTGACCAAAAGGCATGTGCCATCCACATGTTATCTATCATTTTCCCTGGTAGTAGAGGCAATACTGTGTCTGAGCCAACACTAAGTGCAGACGGGTTTGGAAATAGACGAGGGATCTTATATATAAATATTCCCTCAATCCGGAAAGATGGTAACGTCAATGACTTTCAGAGATGTTGTATCCATTCTACAGAGGGCCTAGAGTATTCTACATTAAGAGTACAGGATGTGTTTACCCTGACTCAAATAAAATATTATCTGGCTGAAATTATGTCATGAAAATATAAAAGAGTAATACAGAGAAGGGTTGGGTGAACGAACATAAGATGTAACTGATAGACAGTGATGAGAGACAGGGAGAAAAAGTGAGCTATTCTGGTGTATTGATTACAAATGAACAGTAGAGTCAAAATATCCTTAGTCTCCACCTCCAACCTCCAATCTTTCCCCCCGAAATTGTGGCATGGAGTGAGAAAAATGGCGGTGGGGCCAAAGCAGTGCACTTTACTTTGTCTTTGTCTCAAAGTATCTGTTCATGAATTAAAGAAAGGAAACCAACTACAGAATCAATTTGGCCTACAAAATTTTGAAATACCTGTTATAGAAATCCTTAATGTTTCCTGATGTTGTATAGTAATCAGCTCCTAAGAAGAAATTCTAAAAATAGCATAAAAAATGATAGTCATGCCCTTGTAAGATGACTTTGAAGAATAAAACTTATGGGGTTGTATAATCTAGTCATATTTGTTTTGTTATTGTTTTGAATTCATAATATGTTAAGAGATGTCATTAATTGAATGCTTTTCATGTGTCATATATACTTTCTGTTGTGTAATCCTCATTTAAAGCCCTTATTTTGCATATGAGGAAAGTAAGACACTTTCCAAGATCACAGAGCTAGTGAATGGTGGAGCGGTATTTGAAGCCAGGCAGACTTCCTTGTGAGTTCATCCTTAGCACTACTCCTTTACACTGAGCCTCTCCATGTCTCATGTATAATCCCTGAATGACCCAGAGGCTGTAGTTGTGGATAACCTTAACAGGTAGCGATAGTGTTGGTACTTGACTGTTCATTTGTCTCTTTTCTCTTTATGTGTTTTCAGTCTGCTTCTGTAGCTAATCAGTACCTTTCAGCAAGGTTCCCATTTTATGTTGTCATTTCCTAAGGACTCTTTCGCCTTGTAGTTGTTAACTTTTGTTACTATTTTTTCTGAAGTGATTACTATGTTCACATCTTTGAGGAACGGTGGCCATTTTATTGTGAAACTAATGGTAATGATTATTTCTTCATTAACTACATGTTATCAATCAATGGTTGTGTTTTTTCCTTTGATAGAATCTACTATAATCAGTTCCTATGAAATCAGAATCATTGAAAAGATTATAAATGAAATCTATACTTTTTTAAATTAAAAAAGTGACTGATGAATATAATATGGGTACCCTTATTTCATTATACTGTTCTGAATGATAATCTGCATGTATTATTTTTCCCTCTGTCATGCATGTGAATGGATGGATACAGCCCTGGGATTTATTGACATTATAAAGATGAGGCAGCTGCCTCCATTGTAATCATCACTGACTTTCTTTAGAACATCTTAGGGATAATTTGTTCATTGTGGTCACACAAAAGCTCTCCCTTCCTTCTTCAAAAGAAGGCAAGTGTATAATTTCTCTGCTCACAGTATTTAGAGAGAGACAGGGAGGGCATTTCTATTGGGTGAGTGAAGTGGGAGCATGAAGGAGGAGTCATTGATGATCACTTGCCTTTCTTTTGAATTATCTAAAACATTGGAAAGAAAGAAATAGCTTTTTAATTATCATTATTTGTTTCTTAAATAACCATAGTATGGCTCCATCTTTGAAATAATGACTTATAGGCCATTCTTGAAAACATTTTTTTTCTTATTTTTTTATAAAGATTTTATTTTTAAGTAATCTCTATACCCAGTGTGGGGCTTGAACCCACAACCCTGTGACCAAGAGTCACACACTCCACCAGTAGAACCTGCTGGACACCCCTCTTGAAAATATCTATGATTGTGTTTGAATTTTTCATCTGATAAGTACTTTCATGTGCAAAATGTATGCTGTCTAACATTACTCAACATAAATTATACGTATCACTTATTTAGGAATTCCTTGTCAATTTTTACTAAAAACATATTACTCTGTTTATGGGAATGAATGTCAATTCCTAGTCTTGGTGTACGTGACCATTCTCAGTGCATTTTGTTTGGATCCAGAAACTACCAGGGACGCTGTAGATACTTATATCTACATGGTTAAAATCTTGTTTATTAACAATATGTATAAAAAAACCTCTAAGAAATAAAAAGTATTATTTTATACTTCTAATTGGTTCGCACATATTGTTACAAGTGCATTGTGTATGTGAGATAGGTCCATATTATCACCCCCTGGGACTCTGTGGTTGTTCAGTTGCTTTGCCCAAGGTTACGCAAATAGCCAGTAATATAGCTAGGACCTTAAATCATGTCTGTTCACATCAGAACAGCATTTACTCCCTTTTAGGAAACCCTGGCAAGACAGATTTGAAATAGCTGAAGGCATCAGAAGTGTTCATTGTACGGCTACTCCATTGTTAAAGGCTCAGCTATCTTTGTGTTCCCAGGTTGCAAAGTTTCCTGATTAGCTCTGCAGTGTTCTGTTCATCTGGTCCACCCCACTGGGCTTAACACCCTCATTTGTTCAGTGACTTTCAATTTGTTTTGCAATATTTTCTTCTGCACTGGGGAGTCCCTTAGTGGGTATATCAGGTGGGATGGAGCCACTGGGAGCCACGTGGAAGTACTGTGGCACCCACCCCAGCAATCAAGAGCAGTGATTTTGAAGGCAGTAGGTGGTAAAGTTGCTCTCTCAGCCATACTGCTGAACATAAAAATATGAAATATTCTAGATTGGAGAGGAAGGGATGCAAATAATGGTAAACCTGATTAGTAGTTCCAAGTGTCATCACTGCCATACCAGGGAGAAATCAGAAGAGCGGGGGGAGAGGAAGAGTAATGCAATGTAATAGCTCTATGAGAAATGATCCTAGAAAGTTAATTTTGAAGAAAAATAAAATAGAATTTTTACATTTGGCTTTTTCTAGGTTTTGATATTATGGAGTTTAAGATCACTGTGAGTTTGCAGTAAATTAATTAGGAAAATATAGGAAACTTACTTAGCCTTCGCACAGCCTAGCTTTAGCACAACTTCAGAGTTTTCTGGATACTAGAGCCCCTCTCCTAGCTTGGCAGCAGCTCTCATAATATTCCAGCCTCTTGATTCAGTCCCTCTGTCTCTGGTAGTGATACCAAATCTGAGATCTCTACTTTCTTCACTGCCTCCTGAACTTTGCTCTTAGGTCTATAGGATTAGCAGTTTCTATTTTACAGGACTTTGTAAGGCTCTGAGCATGTTTCTCCTATTCAAATATCGGAGAGACTGTTTGATGAACTAGTCACTAACCAATAGACCACACTGTCGTGTTGTATCTCTCAGTCTATGACCACCACACATAGAGGCTTGATGCTCTAGGCTGCCTTTATGCACTGGGCAGCCCATGGATAGAAGCATTTTGTCTGAGGCATGATCACAATCACCTGGTCATCTACCCCATTAGAGTGACTTGTACATAAGAGGTTCTTAGGAATCTGTGTTCAGAAGAAGGATGTGTTATTTGTCAACCACTTTTCACATAGAATTTTATTAATTGTTTCCTTATGCAAGCACAAATTGCATACAGTGGTGAGTTAATTCATGGACCTTATTAGATAAGCATGTACCACTAATTAACCAAGGATGTTTGTCTTCAACTTTATCATCTTTGATCTTCTGAACTTTCTGCTTCCACTAACTCAATGTGCTATGCCTTAAATTTCAGTTTCCATATTCCTCCTCTCTGCTTTTTCTAGCCCTTCTCCTGAATAGCCATGTCTCTCTTTCCTCCATAGAAAACCACAACTTTTTGTTATGCTAATTTATCTCCTTCCATCCAGGGCTCACTACTCTAAAATTTACCTCTTTAAATCCTGAAAACACTAACCTTTTCTGTATCCATTTCTTTGTGTCATATTTCACCAATGCTCTTAAAGAAAAATTACTTATGACACTTGCTAAAGACAGTAAGACTTCATCTAACTACATGGAGTTTTGTGTTGGAGGACACAACACATTTGAGATTGGGCTCAAATCCAAATACAAGAATAAGTGGGAATTTCTAGCCAAAAAGCAAGGTGGGGGTCAGTGGTTGGAAAATCACTAAGAGGAAACATTAAGGGTAAAAAGTGGGGCTGATTCTGGCTAAAAAACCTAACAGAATTCTTGATAAAAGCAGGCCGGGGAGATCAGACATCACCTGGGAGATAGTAAGGAATAAGGAGCTTGGTCAGATATCAAGGATGATCAGATATTGTGGGGCGGGGGGGGGGGATTCTGGTTGAACTGACTCAGCAGGATTCTTGCTAAAATTGGGCAATGCAGAGCCAAATATGAAAGCTAAAATGTCAAAAGAGACTTTGACTTAGTGGAAAAGAGAATTCAGAGAGCCTGACTAATTTGATCAGGGAGAGATTGTCAATTCGTATTGTTACTCTAGCTTGTATCATGTTGGTTTTTTCAATTGCTTATAATTAATCTTTAGGAAAGTTCACATTTATTTGTTTATTTTTTCACTCCAACTGAATTGGATACTCTTCAAGACCATGCATTTTTTTTTTCTGCATCCTTCTACAGTGCCTAAGTCAGTTCTCTGTAGAGAGTGACTGCTCAATACTCTTGCTCTGGAATTAATTACATGTTTTGCGGGAATAGCATGATATGTGTGGCATGGCAACATGAAAATCTAGTGCAAGAGCAGTGGCACAAAAACAAAGGGGCCAAAGGAAATCAGCAAGTATTTCCCAAATTTTAATATTCCTATTTGAGGAAAAAATTAAAGTAAAAGAAGATAGGATTTTGAAAGTTAGCATTAAATAAAAATTGTTCTAGAAAATAAATTTGTGCTCATAAGAAATTTGTGTTTGTAATTTTTTTCAGCTTGCAAAAGAGTACAAACCTAGGTCTGAGTTTGACCAATAGTAGTTGGGTTACACAGCTGTAACTTTTTTTTTTTTTGGTTAGATATGTTGGCTTTTATATACAATGGACATATAAATATAGATGATAATGCTATTTACTAGGAAAACAAGTGTGGAATGAGCATGTGTATAATATTTGGCCTCTTTACAGGAGGTGAGCACCAGCATCATTTTTTTTTTTCAGTTTAACTCCTGGTACTATGCACATAGGTATTCACAAACAAATGATCAAAACCCCAAAACTAATTAAAACACAATTAATATAAAATTGATGTTGAGGCATTGGAATTGAGATGCCTCAATTGAGATTGAGGCATTGGAATAAATTGCATTTACTGTTTATGTGAAATGTGTAATTCCTTTTCATTGTTTTGAAGATATTTAACAGAATCTTTTCTGTCTTATAAAGTGAACACAATGGAATTTTATTTTCTTAATGATCAGAAACATGCATTGCCTTGAACAGTCTTGTAAATATAGTTAGAACTCATCTGGTTGATTGAACTGAAAAGAAAAAGACAAGGAAAAGAAAATCAAGTTTCCACTTGGCCATAGACTACCCACTGAGCACACGGTACTTCTTCTGTGTATGTTGTGCTTTTTATGTGTGTGTAAATGGCACACATAAGACATACAAAAGTGAAGAGACACTTTGGTAAATAACTTGTAAGCACTTAATAAAAACACAAAATTAATTACCTTATGAACTCTAAAAACTCTCATTTTAGAGGTTAGAGATGGGAGATATGGCTTCTGGTTAGAATAATTAGGAAAAGTTTTACACAGTAGGTAAAAATTGAGATCTGGATAATTGTGATGATTAGGACAAGCAGAGTGTCATTGTTTAAGGGAAAAGGAAATTATAAAATATACATAGTCACAGAATCAGTGATAAACAAAAGTTAATCCTTTTTTTTCTGAAGACTGACATCACGAAAATGGCAGATTTAGGGAAAACAGATTATTTCAAATATATATCAGTTTTACTGAAATGGAAAGAAGATGAAGCCAGATTAAGAAGGATCTTAAAGGTCAAGCTAAAGCATTTTGAGTTTATTTGGCAAGATAATCCCATAACCTGGCACTGAAGATTTTTGAGCAGCGAAGACATGAATTATATTTTAGAAAGATAAAACTTGGAGTAGTATGTGGTATAGAGTGAAGATTAAGTCAGGTGTAAGAGCTTTGATTAAGATGGAAATTGTAGGCTAAGAAGTTAAGAAAAAGAGAATTAACTACTTTTGAGTGATCTTTCTGGGGAAGAGGCACTGTATTAGACTTTTTTATTAATGATGACTAATTTAACCCCTTTGTAGAACTACAGAGTAGATGCAGTAGTCCCCACTTATCCATAGGGGATATATATTCCAAGACCCCCAGAAGATGCCTAAAACTGATGATAGTACCAAACCCCATGTATACTGTGGTTATTTCTACACAAGCATACCTGTGGTAAAGTTTAACTTATAAATTAAACACAGCTAGGAATTAATAACAATAACTAATAATAAAAAGAAGAGTTATAACAATATACTGTAATCAAAGTTATGTGAATGTGGTCTCTCTCAAATCTTCCTATAAAATACTCATTCTTCCACTTGTGATGATGTGAGAAGATGAATTGGTCACATGGAGATGAGGCGAGGTGAATGACGTGGAACTGTGCCATGGTGTTAGGTTTCTGTTGATCTGACAGGATGTCCAAAGGAGGATTACCTGCTTCTGGACTGCAGTTGACCCCAGGTAACTGAAACTGAGGAAAGTCCAACTGTGGGTAAGGAAGGACTGCTGTAGTATCTTCCCCATTTTTATAAGTGAGGAAATACTGTTCCAATGAGGAACACTACGTAAGTGACCAAGTAAATGCTTTGACAACAGCTGAGCTAGAATTCAAGGTAAACTCTATTGGACTACAAAATTCAAGTTCTTACCACTAGAACACCCTGGGAAAAAAAAATCTTTGGAAATGTTGATCAATGATTAGTTATGGGATAAGGTCAGGTTAAAAGAAAATTGAATCGAAGATGACTTTCCCGGGAGGGGGCACACTTGGACAAGTAATAGGGTTTATATTTAATGTATCTGGCATCTTATATAGATATGTGTATAAATTTTGGAAGACATCCCATTGCAAATACAAAATTGGAACAGAAAGGATCACATACATCGAATTCTAAATAATGACTTTTGCCAGGTTGAGGAAGAAATGTGCAGAAAACCGAGGAAGCAAATCCAGTGTGCGTTTTTCCCCAGCACCCGTGACTTTTTCTTGTTCGCGTGTAACGCCCGTAGATTGATCTGTCACAGATTTTGAAACCATCTTGATGTTTAGTTTGGAAACGTTAGTGGCTGAATTCATTGCTGAAAACCGTGTTTGGAAAACTGCAGTCTGAAACCAGATATCCATGCAGTAATTTTAATCCCCCATGAAGTAAAAATAGATAATGAGTATCTTAGTAATTTGAATACCAGGGAATATCAGGAGCCTTGCCCAGGTTGAAAATTGGGATATTACATCCCATTTGTCTTATTGTCTGACAACCTTACTTACACAGAGCGGAGAAGAACCAGAAATTGAGGAAAACGACATCTGAACAATCCAAACTGATCTCACAATATGTTATATATTTAAGGTCAGGTACATTATTTGTAGAAACTCAGGCTTTCTCTTAAATGAGATTTCTTCTTTTACTCTTATTTAGATGTATATTTAATGAGCTTGCTATCAAAGGAAATTAATGGGAAATCTTAGGGGAACTTCTGTTGTAACATTTATTTACATTAATATTGCACTTAAACCATATTATAATGTTAAAGGTGACGTTTGTGTTACTGACTACAACTTTTAAGAAAAGTATGATATATCTTTATTAGGCACAGTTTAAGAAGTCAAGTAGGTTAAAAACAATGTTTTGAAATTTCCCTAACTAAAATAAATAATAACTAAAAACAATAAAATAATAATAAACAAAATAAATTTTCCTAATCTAAAACTGAGGAGAAGAGAAAATATTGGTATTTCAAGTGGAAATTTTCAGTCAACAGGAAATTTTACTTATATGGAGTACTTTATTCTTGTTTAATGTCAGATTATAGGGTATGTGGTTTAATGAGCATTTACATTTAAAACTTAATTTGTTAGGAGACATTTTATATGTTCAAAAAATAGTCATTCCTTTTTCAGCTTCCTTGAGCTGTATTTTGTACATCATACAGTTCACCCATTAAAGTGTACATTTGAATGTTTTTTATATATTCACAAGGTTGTGCATGAAGGTTGTGCAACCATCACTACAATCTAATTTTAGAACTTTTTTATCCTCATCAAAAGAAACCCTCTCTCTATCTGTTAGCAGACAACTCAACATCCTCCTCTTGCCAGCCTCCTCAGCCCTACAATAAATCTACTTCCTGCCTCTATAGACATGTATTTTCTGGACAATTCACATAAATGGGATGATATGCCATGTGAATTTTTGTGATGGGCTTATTTCACTTGGCATAATGTTTTCAAGGTTGATCCATGTGGAAGCATGTATCAAACTTTACTGCTTATCATTACTAAATAATATTCCATTGTATGGTTATGCTGTAGTTTATTTACTCATTTGTCAAGTTGATGGAAATTTGGTTGTTTCTGCCTTTTGGCTGTTACAGATAATGATGTTATGAATGTTTACAAATTTTCATATGGATGTATACTTCCATTTCTCTTGGATATATACCTAGTATCATAGACATTTTTGAACATATATCCTAGAACATATATACTTTACCTTTTACCAGGCTTAATTTTAAAAGATGTCAAAATATTTTCCAAATTAATTAAATGAATTACTGTTGATATATATAAAGAAAAAAGAATCCTCCTCCCTTTTCTTTTCATCAGACCCTCCAAATAAGCAAAGGTAATTGCCTATTCCATGTCTATCCTAGCTGCTCTCACATGCTTACAGACTTATAAACATATATACAAACTTATAAAAATACAAATTAATTTATGCACACACATGCGGAGTTAATTGTATGACAGATTTAGAATGGAATAATACTGGTGTTTGAATTACTCTACAATGCAGATTGTTTTTCCTGTTTAAAAACATACCATGAGTATTCCTCTAAGCCAAAAAATGTCGTAACTCATTCTTCTAATAATGACACAACATTCCTTTAAACTGGTGTAACAAAATTTACATAAACATTTCATAGTCAGATATAGTTATTTCACCTTTTAATTTTTTGCAACTTAAGCAAAGCTTTAACAATCATCCTTGTATATATGTTCTTCATAAGAATATATTAACTTCTATAGGTTAGATTCCTTAGAGTAGGGTTAATGAATCAACAGGCATCCTTAATTGTAATACATGTTGTCAAATTGATTTTCACAAAAGAATTAAACAATTCATACTCCCTACCAACAATTCATGAAAGTAACTGTTTCACAGCATCTCTACCAACACTGGATATAGTAAATTTTTTTAAATTTGCCAATTTTATATGTATTTCATTGTTGACTTAATTTGCATTTCTCTGACTACAACTGAGAGGGAACATCTTTTCTTCTGTTTTTTTTCATCTTCTCATATGTTGATTAGCAATTTAAATGTCTATTTTTGTGAATTGCTAAATCTTTCCCTTTGCCCTTTCTCTATCAACTTTCTTATTACAATTTATTGGAGCTCTTTTTATATTAGGGATATTAGCATTTGTTTATCATTTGTGTTGCAAATATTTTATCATTTGTTTTTTGAATTTGTTTTTATTGTCTTTTGATATATAAATCTTAATGTACTCAAAATATATCTATTTTATTTTTCCTTTCAGTCATTGTAGTTTGATCAGGAAGGTTTCTTCTACCCATTAATGATAGAAATATTTTCCTACTTTTTTTTAAATTGCATTTCAGCTAATATTATGTTTAAGCAAAGGATGTAGCGTTTCTAAGGTATTCACTAACTAGAGTTCATGTAAAATCCACCATTTTCTTTTTCTAAATATTGAATGCTTTATAAAATCTTAGAATATTTTATAAAATGAAATTATATATTTTATGTTTATTATGATTCAAAACGAATAGTGAAAATTTGCAGTATATATTATAAATGTTTAACTCAAAAAAACTCAGGCTACTCAAAAGGTTATCAAACATGAAATGGAAAAAGAAAAGATGTGTTTATCCAAAAAGGAGACATACTGATTCATATGATGCTGCAATATAAAATTTTAAATTATAGACCTAGACATTGCTTTAGTATATATTACTTTCTGGTACCTTTGCAATGAAAATAAGAATACAAAAAAAAAAAAAAAGAAGGAGGAGAAGAAGAAAATGAGAATCCATTGTTCTACAGTTGGAAAACCATTAAGGCTATGGAAAATTTAAAATTCATATGAGACCTCTTGATTAGCACATTTTTGGGATGAGGGAATTGCAGGAATATTGCCATCTAGGAAACACTTTTTGCATTATTATCCTCAAGCTATTTATCTGGTTCTGTGCTTCTCTTGGTTCTATTCCGAATATAAAAATGTGCCTGGGGCCAAAATGATTAATTACTATAATGTTAATATTTTATGAGAAAATATATTAAATCCTATCTTAAATACAGTTCATGGTTGGAAAAAGTCAGTACATTAACTTAGATGACTAAGAGAGATTGATACTTCTAAATAAAGAACTTGGGTATCTATTTGAGACTTTATTTTACCAACTTTAGATTTTATAATTTTATACTAAATTTTAGTAATTTTTTCATTGGATTAGAAAGGTCAGTATTTGAAAATGGCTCATGCATAATTTTTAAAAGGTCATAATTGTTACTCTACTAATATGATACCTTAAACTAAACTTCCTGTAGGAAAAACCCACTGTCATACCACTGACTTTTGGCTTACAAATTTGTTTGAGAAAAGAGGAAAAGTATCTCCTTACTTCACAGTTTATTTCAAATTGTAACATTTTTTTTATTTTATGTGACTCCTTCTTTGCCTCCTATTTTATTTTGGTGTCTTTTAAGGACTATTTCAAGTCAAGAGGTATTTTTAAATTCCTTTTTTGTTGTCTAGTAGATACAGATTATATCCCTAACTCTGGATGAATTTGTTATAAGGTTGGAGATATGAAATGTACCTTCAGGAAGGTATTAGCCAGAAAAACAGGAGACAAGATTTTATAAGTGTTTAGGTAGTATAAAATCAACTCAGTAAAATGGAAATACAGAAAAGGATGTACGATTTGAGGTTTGAGGTTTAAGTTTCACTGGAAACGTAAAGCAAGTGTATGATTTTTATTAGTGTTTACATAAGAGATGGCTTACGCAGTGGGTATTGCCAGAGCAAATGGAGAAAAGCAGAAATGGTTAGCTGCTATTGCTTAGAAGTTGGGGTAGGTAGGATATTTTAGACTAATAGTTTGCAAAATTGCTGATGGACCTTTATGAATTTAGCAATAGTGAATATTTCAATGACTTGAGTTAGTTCGAATAATACAATATAAATAAAAACTATTTTGGTGAATAGCACATTATTTAAACTTAATTGAGGGGAATATTTAATATAGAATATGGTAACTTGTATATGAATTTCTTTATAAATATCTGTACACAAAATCTTATACACATTTATACTTAACACAAATAATAAACAGACCTAGAAAATATTCACCCAAATAGAGATCAGTAATCTAATCTAGATGGAAGAAATATTTAATTTGTGAATGCATTTTGTTAAAGTCAGTGCTATGTCTGTAGTGTCATTTATTCATTTCAACTCCAGATTAATGTGGCATATCTTCCTTTTTTTTTTTTAAGAGTGTGGCTAACATAGGGTAATTTACCCTGAAACTCAGGGGAAAAATAATAAATCTTATATTTCAAGACCACTTTACCTTTGCAAAGATATATTTTTATTTTTCCAGATAATAAGAATATCACCTTAGTAATTGGCAGTCTTATTTAGAGTCACTTACTCTGAAGTCAGTTTTGGAGAAATGCCAAAAGGAACCCTGGCCAAGTAAAGGAATTAACTAAAACAAAGAAAACTAAATTTCAGAAGGGGATTAAGAAGTCAAAATGTGCATGCTTGCAATTGTTGCTCTTGTTTAAATTAGATTTGTTTTGGTGTTAACCAACTGTGAAAGAAAAAGAGTAACATAGTTTTTAGAATGATTCTGCCACAGTAATCTGGTAGTTAGTTAATGAGCTATCATTCTGTAGTCTTACTCTGCGAAGGTGTTACTGACAACTAGAAAATCCACATTTAGTTACCTGGGAAGGGGTATTTTTGGTAGTACTGTCAAATTAATTCTATATGAAAATAGAAACTAATGATAACCTTAATGTAAAGGTTTTCCTGACTAGCGAAGAGTCTTCTACACATTAGTCCTTTACAAGCATTTTAGTGTCTATCTATTATTTACTGGAAAATGGTGGATTTCATGAAGATTTTTGTTTGGTTTTGTTTCACCTCTTAAACTTAATTCAAAAGCCAGTGTGTTTTTCCAGGATGAGAAACTTAAAACACTTCTTTCCCCTTTCTGAATGTTGTTTAGGGTGGAAGATATTTTAGGACTTTATATTGAGTAGTAACTACTCCTAGTCAAAAAAGTGAGATAAAAATTGCTCCATCATTTGACATCTGTGTACCTAAATTAAATAGAAGTCAAAAGCAGGTGATTTATGATTCAGATTAGGTGGGTTGCAAATGGAGTAATACTGAATAAAATATTACTGGCTTGAAGACATTTTAGGAGACCTACATCTGTAGGAAAGATCTAAATGATTTTGAAAACTCTAGGCTTTATCTTATGCTGAAATAAAGATGGATGAGTGTTATTGCAAAGACACAAAATACAAGTTTCTGTGAAATTACTTATAAGAGTTAAGGGGTGGATTAATCCCACAGTATTTTATCTCTGTACTGTAAAGTGAAGAACAACAAAGACAGCCCAGTTATGTTTGTATTCCTCTGTGCATGTTAAGAGTAATAAGCTAGTAAACTCCAACTGAGTTCTTATTTACAACTGTCAGTCTTTCATTTGATGACAGATGACTAGACTGTGGAACTCATCTATTTGTCACAGTTCTAACCATATAAAGTTTCTGTTCACCAGTTTTTACTTTTACACACAAATTTGTTTTTTCTTTCTTTTTCTTTTTTTCTTCTGTTAGAAGCAAAACTGGCCGACCAATGTCAAACTGAAAATGATTGCACTATGTCTAAATTTTGGTAAAACACAGTATCACACATAATCTTTAAGAGGTTCACATCTCCTTAGATAGAAGTATTGTTATATGGATTGAAGAATATAGAACATTTTTTAAAACTCTGATGAAATAATATGTTCACTTATTCAAAGGCAAAAAACAATATAATAGTAATAATAATAACAACAAAGTGAAGAACTCAGTCTGTACTGATTAATGATAAATTAGCCGGAAGGTAAAATTTAAGTAATTATATATACTTTAAAAATATATTATGTATTATTTGTAACAGGTGAACATGTTATATTGACCATTTTATTGGCTGACAAATAGACAACTTATTACAATATAATTTTCTGGTATATAAGCAGATGAAAGATGAAGAGAATTAGGAAAGGATATCTATTTGACTGCTACTTTAGACTTTTACTAAGACAGACCATGGAGAATGGGTTCATCCTTGCTAATCCTGGGATTAGAAGGAACCGCTCTCTCTAGGGAAATCCTAGGACAGACCCCTTTTCTTCTTGTCTATTTTGTGGACTAACAAATCAGACCCAGATTCCTTGGGGGCATTGATATTTAACAATTCTCTCTACCTTTTATGCAGAAAAGACGCTGTTACCTAGAAAGGATTGGTTCTTGGGACTCTCCAATCGAGCACTGTTCAAGTAGTTTTCCTGACCTCCCTCCTAAAGCCCCAAAGCCTTCAGTGGGGGAAGTTCTTGGCTAAGTGAAGGGACCCTTGGATGCTCCTCCCGCTTTAGGAAGAATAGGTTGTGTTGCAAGGATTGCAGCTATTGGGAGTATGACTTACAAGAGAGTTTTGGAGTTAGGGTTTTTGTGTTTTTTTCCCCCTCCCTTTTCCTTTTCTCCTGCATGTATGGTTATTGAGATTGCCTTTGTGATTGAGTTTTTGGCACCTCAGCTCTAAAAAAGATTTAGATAAATTAAAAGAGCTTCCGAGAACAGCCACAAAAATGATGGAAGAGTTGGAAGTATTGATTTATAAGGAAACATTAAAAGAATGAATATGTTTTGGCTTGGCATCAAATTAGGATGTGGTGGCATACTATAGCTATAAATATTTGTAAACAGAAGGAGGGAAACTTCTTTACAGTGAGCCAGCGAAGCAATATGTTATGCAAGAAAGAGAAGGTTAAGACCATGTTTTTTTTTTTTTAAAAATTTTATTTATTTATTTGACACAGAGAGAGAGATTACAAGTAGGCAGAGAGGCAGGCAGAGAGACAGGGAGAGGAGGAAGCAGGCTCCCTGCTGAGCAGAGAGCCCGATGCGGGCCTCGATCCCAGGACGCTGAGATCATGACCTGAGCCGAAAGCAGAGGCTTTAACCCACTGAGCCACCCAAGACCATGTTTAATGCCCTTTGTTCTGGGTCCCCTGTCAACATACTTGGAAACAGAGTAAGTGACCATTTGCTGTCTAGAAGAACTGCCTTCTGTTGTTTAACATGGGAGAAAAAGAATAAAACTGAGGGAATTATTATTTGAGTAGAAATGCTGTGTGGTGTTTCTGAGCCTTCTTGACCTTTCCCAAGTTTCTGTCTACCCGTGCTGGTCGGTGGCACTAAGCAGCTTAGCAGTGGCAAGGGGTCACGCTGTCGGCAGCATCGCTGCGGTGGTGCTGCCCATTCTAGCACAGTCTGCTCTTTGTGTTCCACAGGGTGAAGAGCTTCACTCATTCATTATGGGCAAAGCTATCTCTCCCTCAGCAGCTGTGCATTCTGCCAGCTACAGCTTCCAGGGATAAACCTGAACAGACGGGAAAGGCAGGGGTGGGACACCAAGAGGCACATTGTCCAGCTGTGCTCTGGAAGGCATGTCTTCCTTCTAACCCAAAAGGAGGGGGCAGGGAATGAGCTCCATCTTAAGTCTTTTCAGAAATAATAATAATAATACTGAGGAATGGATGGAGGTGAAGGAATTGAATTTTCTTTGATTTCTATGATAATATACTTGAGCACCTGTTTAGTTGAGATCCCACTGGATAGTGTAGAAAACAAACTACAGATTTCCCCAAAGGAACTCTATTGTGTTTATAGACGGGTTTTCTTCATATTATCTTAGTTGTTTCTTAGAATTCATGCATATTATGTCATGAGAGCCGTGTTATACTTGCTAATTTAATTTTAGGTGAGACCATGAAATCCTATTTTACCTACAAACTACTAATAAGTCCATTTTGACTTTAGGAGGCAACTCTTCTCTCACCGTTAATGTAAGAAAATGAACTCTAAGATCCAACTTAGAATTCAAGGAGGACATTTCTCTGGAGGGCCAGTCTCCTCAGTGAAGATTTGTGCAATACAGGTTAGCATCAGTCCCATTTGCTTTAAGGGAGGACCTCATTTGGTTGTCAATAAGAGAATTGTACTCTTCTAATATAATTCAGGAATAGCAGATTAGTGGACTCAGTATTAGTGGTTTTGGATTACCTATATACCTACTCTTTAGAGTTGATGCATACGTATTGTTGAACTAGAACTGATACTCAGAATCACCACAATGATTATGTGAAATAAAGATGACAAAATCAAACACTTGGGAATACCCAGATTCTCTTTGAGCTTCATCTTTAATCAGGTGATTTGGGTAGGTAATCTTTCTTTCATTCTTTTTTTTCCCCTTTAACTCAGAATTTCCAAGAAATTCATTTTTGTTCAGCAGCTGCTGTTTTGAAATACGTGAATACATTTAGGTCCTTCCTTCCTTTCTTTTTCCCTTTCTTCCTTCCCATCCTGCTCCTGCTTCTCTTCCTTTGTCTCTTTTGTCTTGTAGTCCCTGTTTATAAAATAATTTAAATTTTTACCAATTCATTTACCATGCTGTGTGAGTTTCTGTTATGATTTAATAAGCAGGGACTTTGAAACTTGGATCTGTAGTCAATATTTGGTGAAGCATACAAATTCGATAAAACCCAGATACTGAAGCATTTTTAATAAAAGTGAAACTCTGAAAGTGTATATAAAAAGATATGAAAATAAGGTATATACAAGTGGAAGAAGACATTCTTGCACAGCTTATCCCATCACCAAGATGATAAACAAAGACTCTCATATCTTTAGCTCCCACGGTTTTTCCTAAGGGAGAGAAAAGGAGGCTAGTTTTGTGAGCATATAAATTTGTGCTACTCTGATCAAATTTTTAAGTATTTTCAAAAGCTTTACTAATTGCTTTTGCATCATATACATATATTCACTTCAAAATAAAAACTATCAGACAATTTTAGTCCTACGTGCTCTTACAGAATGTAAGAATACTATTAACAGTGTCCATTCTATTAGTACTATAGTGTTTGATGCATTTATTTCGAAGTAATTTAGGATAAGTCAAAGAAAATAATACCTATTTTAAAAACTTGAAAAAAAACTTTTGAGAAAGCTTCCATCTTGAATATTATAACAGACACAATGTCATATTGATAGGAGATATGGAACATAGTTTTACTAAATATGATGAAGTTTTGGGAACACCTAGCAGCTGATGACTTTTAACTTTACCCAGCAATTTTGTAATGTTACAGCGTCAGATAAATCTTTTTTAGAAAAAAATACAAGGGAGGGAAAATCTATGTAGGCAGAACAGGAAACAGAAGTAAAAAGTAAATACACCCAATTCAATCAATAGCTAGGTTGTGTAAGCATATAGGTTGTATTAAGCATAAGAATATCAATATTCAAATTGCTATTTCTTACAGTATGCTTAGTATAGCTAATCCATGGACTGTAAAGATAATAAACACAATATAATCAATAATTAGATTAATTGAAAAAGGAATGAGTTTTTGTGTCATTGTGTGTATACACACCAAACATCTTCAGAATTATTTGATTTTTATTATTTTTAAAGTCTGCTTATTTATAATTTCACTTTAACACATATATGGAAAGGACTCTTGCTTGAAGGAAAGGGAAAATAGTCTACTTCAAAATTCAAGGAGATGTTAGTACTCCCTTTATGAGATTCAAATTAGTGATCCAAATGTATTTGAATGAGCATGCATTAAATCCAAGGCCACCTGGGACAGAAGGCCAAATTAGGCTTCTGGTTCAGGTTTAAGGCCTATTGAATTTAGTGGTAGAGTGAAATATATGCAGATGCATATTCTGCCTAATCTGAGGTTTCAGACTTTTTATTTTGGTAAGTATGATGTTAAAAATAAAATAAGCCCTACTAAGATGTCCTTTCAAAGAAAGGACACATTTTATTTAAAAATTTTTTTTTAAATATTTTATTTATTTATTTATTTAAGAATGAGAGAGAGAGAGAGAGAGAGAGAGAGAGAGAGCATGAGAAGGGGAAGGTCAGGAGAAGCAGACTCCCTGCTGAGCAGGGAGCCAGACATGGTTTGGATCTGGGACTCCAGGATCGTAACCTGAACCAAAGGCAGTCGCTTAACCAACTGAGCTGCCCAGGTGCCCAGAAATACTTTTTAGATAAACAGAAGTATAATATCTCAGAATAAAGAAAAGTGCTTCAAACTATATAACTAGCTTTTTAAAAAACACCTTATAATATGCTTTTTTTTGTCTAATTTTCCTGTATTCTAGTGAAAACCTTACCACAGAGGGATGCCTGTGTGGCTCAGTAGGTTGAGTGACCAAATCTTGGTTTTGGCTTAGGCCACGATCTCAAGGTCCAAAGATCTAGTCCCTAGTCAGCCTCTCTGCTCAGCTGGGAGTCAGCTTCCCCTCTCTAGCCCTCTGCCCTTCCCCCAGCTCGTGTATGCTCGCTCTCTCTCTCTCTCTCTCTCTCTCTCTCTCAAATAAATAAATAAATCTTAAAAAAGAAAACACCAAAAAACCAAAGCACAAACCCTCCCCAATGTCCATAACCCATCCACCCTATCCCTACCCTCCCACCCCCCAGTAACCCTCAGTTTGTTTTATGAGATTAGGAGACAAACCATAAGAGACTTCAGCTAAACTCTTAATTATCTGGTTCAAAATCAAAGAATTCAAGAATGGGAGCTTGTGTAAACAGTCTAAGAGACTCAACTGGTCCAATCTCTTAATTTTAAGAGTGAGGAAATCCATATTGTGAAGCTCATTTAGAAGTCATGTCTTAAATCCGAATGTGATGAGTCACAGGTATGGGGGGACAACAGAAGTAGTTATTTTTGAATAAGGTGAACACACTTTTTTTTTAACCTGAAATCAGAAACAACATAAAGAGTTTTTAAATGACTTTACAACTTTCACGTCATTTGGACATGGTATATTAGTTTGCTAAGTCTGCTGTAACAAAATACCACACACTGAGGGACCTGACAAAAATTTATTCCTCACAGTTCTGGAGTCTGAAAGTCCCAAGATGAAGGTGCTGGCAGAGTTGGTTTCTTCTGTGGCCTCTCTTCTTGGCATGTAAATGACCACCTTCTTGCTGCCTCTTATTAGTCCCTGGTATCTCTTTGTGTGTCCTAATTTTCTCTCTTACCAAGGTTACCAGTGGGTTGGATGAAGACCTACAATAATGGCCTCATTTTAACTTAGTCACATCTTTAAAGACCTAATCTCTAAGTATGATTACATTCTAAGGTACTTGGGGCTAGAACTTTAACATATGAGTTTGAAAGGGAAAGAATGCAGCCCATAATATGTGGTTTATATGATTATTTGCTAAAACATTAAGCATTGTAAAATAAAGCATTTCTCAAGAAGCGCTTTGAAATATTCACCACGCAGTATTAAATATTAATGACAAAATGGGTGATATTAAAATGTAGAGAATAATATAGTTACTTTACTAAAAAATGCTCATTAATACCTGTTTAGTAATTTATAATATCAGAGAGCTTTTACATATATAATCTCACCTATTCCTCACAATAATCCTGTGGGATATGTAAGCTAAATTACAAAAAAATATGACATTTATTTTTTGAAACTACTGTGTTTCGGGCATTATGCTGGCCATTTTATAAATGTTATATCAACTAATCCTTTTACTTCTTTTCTCAACCCCATAAACCAAGACTGGGGCACCTGGCTGGCTCATTTAGAAAAGCATGTGACTCTTGATTTCTGAGTCCTTTTATTTTTTTATTTTTTTTAATTTTATTTATTTCACAGAGGGAGAGAGATCACAAGTAGGCAGAGAGGCAGGCAGAGAGAGAGGAGGAAGCAGGCTCCCTGCTGAGCAGAGAGCCCGATGCGGGCCTCGATCCCAGGACCCTGAGATCATGACCTGAGCTTAAGCAGAGGCTTTAACCCACTGAGCCACCCAGGCGCCCTTGATTTCTGAGTCCTGAGTTTGAGACCCATGTTGGGGTAGAGATTACTTGAATAAATAAATAAACTTTAAAAAAAAGAAGAAGAAACCAAGACACTCAGGATAGGAAACAACTTACTTTCCTAAAATGTCATACTTTAAATTGTAAGTCCTATGGAATTACATATTTATTTTAAGGGCATTTGATATTGATAAGTTCTATAATAAGATATTTAGTTTGGACATGACAAGGCTTACTAGATACTGTTGTTGTTTGTATCTTAAGTATTTTGGAAACGTCTTATAATTTCCCTAAAATCAACTATAAAGGTATTTCCTTTCTAAGTTAGTTGGCAATCCATCATAATTAAAAGAATGCTCAACTTATTCTTAATACAAGACCTATGATGAAATGACATAATCAATGCAGGTATTTTCAGAAATAAGATGGGGTGATGGTTATACAAGAAATTCATCGATTTAAAGATCATCTAAACATCTAGACAATTGATATTCAGACCCTTCTATCTTACTTAAAACTGTTTTTGAGCATTAACAAGCAAGGTTATAATCTAAAGATCCTGAATCCTTGCCCTTGGGAAGTTTACAGTTCACTAAGGGAGAAAGAACTGGATTTTTATCCAGTCATAATGATAGGCTGTTTTTTGGCTCCTGGGAACTTGGTCCAGATTGTGAAATTCGGGAATACCTGATCATATAATAGAAATCTATATGCACAGGACACCACTCTTCTTTCTCTCACCCTTGTTTTCCCACCACACTGAGAATTCCCTCATCTTCTATTGAAACTTTTGACATTTCTTTCTGCTCCCCAGACCCAGCAACCAACTAAAACCACTTAGGAACTTGAGAGATACTGACATGGAAATTCATTAAAATGATAGGTTTTTGTATCTCTGTCTGAAAGACATATTCTCGCAGTGGGATTAGAAAATTTGGAAATTCTTTGAAAAGTTTTCTGAATGAAAGCTTTATATACATAACTGTTATATACAGGCATAACTTTATATACATAACTATGTATATGCAGAGGAATGTCCCTTAAAAATGACCATTGCATTTTAAAAACATGCTGTATTTTGTATATTTAGAATTTGGTATATGACATTATGTTTAAATATGTAGCTTTGCATAATTCCAATATTCGATCAATGTTCTCGCTCCTACTTAGAGTCCTAAACTTTTCACCTGTTATTTCCAAATCCCTGCCTATCCTTCAGCCTAACTGGACAGCTCTACTATCTTGAAAATGCCCTGCCTTCTTTGACTTTACTATTACTTCTGTCAGAAAAGGAGGGCCAGCAGATAGAATTCTTTCTTTATTACTGGACCAGAAAATGCACTAGTGCCCTTGAGTGGATCTCCATATAAACAGGGTTGCAAATCATGGGTTAGAGGGGCAGTGACAAATGACTGTTTAAGAGGAGGCAGTGTCTCTCTTAGGGAAGTAATACAGTTAACAAAAAAAGATTTCCAGAATGGTATCAGAGCAGAAATAGGATAAATTCAAGCACATATTCAGGGGTTCAGATTGACACAGAGTTACTTCTGTGCTCACTTTAGGATATTAAGATCTAAGTCCCATTTTCTAAAATGAAGCTTAAATCAGGGCAGATCTTGTCTTTGAGACACTGATATATCTAACATGATGTCAAAGCAATAAGCAAACCATAAGAACTGCTTAAACAACAATGGCCAAAGAAAGTAACAGTGGTCTCAACAAAGTAGAAGTGTCTTTTGTGGTGAAGAAGCTGGACATCCTTTGAGGATTAACGTAGTTCTCCATGATGTCAGAGACCAAGAATTATTTCTTCTATTCTCAAAGCCATTTATGATCCAGGGTAGCTGTGGGAATGCTCATATCCTTATTGCCTATCAGTCATCAGGGTAGAGGAAATCATGAAGTCTTGCTTCCTCCCTTTAAAGACATTCTTGGAAGCTATATTTGTAACTGTTACTTATATCCCATTGGACAAGTCTTGGTTACATGACTACAGCTACTTGGAAGGGAGGTTGGGAGATGGAATCTTTGGTAATCTCTAGTCCAGCATCTCTGTGGCAAGTTAAAAAACAAATATAAAAACGGAAGAAAAAAAGGATAAGAAATATTGGGATTAATTGGCAGTTGGTCACATGAATAAAATAAAAATCCCCCTTCTAGAACTAAGTTAAGGCTAACCTAAGGTTGAGACATTTGGCTTACTGATCCCGGTTTTTAAAATTTTCACAGATAAGAAAAGACAGGTCTCAGAGCTTGAAACACACTGAATTTGTAATCAGAGATCAAATATCTATAACTGGACAGTAGAGTTTTATGGAAGCAGGAAATCAAATAATTCTCTTCTAAGATCTTCCACTGGGAGTGGGATGATCAGAAATAGGAAAAGCTCTTGGAAGAGGAATACTAAAGAGCCCTACAAATGGACATCTTTGGTAAATAAATCTTAATGAATTATGTGTTCTAGCCACATCTGTTGAATAGAATTTCTCATTAAATTCTATTTTTTTCCGTCAAAATAGCGAGGATAGGCTTTCTGCCAGAAAATGGTTAATGTTCAATAAGGTCTAGTAAAAAGGTCAGCATATTTTGCATACTTTCAGATGTGACCTAATGAGTTCTCTAAATCTAAATGGATAAAGCCACCCTTATGCAGTATAGGGTCCCAGCAGAGTTTATTCTCTAGTGCCTGTCCCATCTTTTAGTGCTTTTACAATGTTCTGATAGTCTAGAATTCTCAGATCATAGCTTATAATTCAGTTATCCCATAATAAATTAACTGTGTTACCTCTTTTGTTGATTATTTACTACATCTAAAGAACAGAAGGATTATGTATTGATAAGAGTCCCACCAAGAAACAGATGGAGAAAACAGGGTAATTAAACAAAACAAAACAAACTTTTAATAAAAAGAGTCAAGGGGTGCCTGGGTGGCTCAGTCCTTAAGCGTCTGCCTTTGGCTCAGGTCATGATCCCAGGGTCCTGGAATTGAGCCCCGCATCGGGCTCTCTGCTCCTTGGGAAGCCTGCTTCTCCCCTTCCACTCCCCCTGCTTGTGTTCCCTCTCTGGCTGTCTCTCTCTCTGTGTCAAATAAATAAATAAAATTTTTAAAAAAAAGTGTCAAAATAAAGAGGGTGAAAAATAGCTGACCTTGGTAGGATAAAAGGAAGAAGTGGTTCCTGCAACTCCGTGAGTGCCATAGCTGGAGAGCAGTGCCATCTAACAGGAATTGTGGGTTTTGGTAGAGAAACCAAAGCCAGTAGAGAGGAAGCCAGGGGAATCAGTACCCAGGCTTGCATCTCCTTCTGCCCTCTTATTTCCTGCAGCTGCCTCCCACTGGCTGAGAAGGACTAGAAGGCAGAGGACAAGGGAGAGCCAGGTTGTCGGCATGACTTGAAAGATCAGCCTTCTGGCAATGCAGCACAGCATGAGAAGGGGATAGGATGGACACGGAGAGGTCAATAGTTAATTTATAGCTCAGGGAAAAACACAAAGAACTGATTCTATTACTGGTTATTTTTTTTAAATCTCTAAACAGTTTGTAATTTATCTTTAGATGATAAGACATCTCTTTCCCCCCAATCCCATTTGTCACCTAAAATTTAATATTTTCTTAATAGCATCAGAATTAATGATCAAATCTTCTGGATTGCTTCCTGGATTGCAGTTGGTTTATAAGAATTAGGATGCAAACAAAGCCCACATGTTACATGCAGCTGACATTTCACTTAAGGCTCTTATGATTTATAAATGCTCCCTTCCCCCTCTCTCTGTGTCTCTCTTTTTAAAATATCTTTTGGAGGACTGGTGTAAGTTATCCTCTAGATTTCCTCTATTCCAGGTTTTGTATATTGCATGTGTGTGAAATTTAGCATGTTCCTCTATCCCCTGTATTTCCTATAAACAGATAAGTTGGATCTATGGCCTTGAGCAGATTTAGGTTTATAATTTGCTGAGAATACTTCATAGGGAGTGTTGGGAAGCAGTGATTCCATCACTAAAGCAGTGAGATGACATCTAATTAAGATTGAACCTTTAATGGTAAGATTTCAAACACCATCCCTCCTGGAAATGGGAAATGTCTGGAGATGGTGACATTCTCTGATCTTGAATTATGCCACATGGGTTACTTGCACAGTTTTTTGCATGAGTTCCTCCTCAGAACTGGGCTATTAAAATGTTTGTTAAAAATTATTTCTGACTAGGTGGATAACATGTAAAAGGCCAAATTTGTACAGTTTCCTGAGTTAAACTCATAACTTTGTATAGACAATTTCTCTTGCCAGAATGTTTTCATATAGATCATCTGATCTTCGTAATTAGCAGATAAGGTGACATAGAGCATCTTACTTTGATGTTGATGAGATTTAATACAAATCTGCTCACTTGCTTGAGTCTTTTTAAATACCATGTTCCAGAAGTGATTTGTATTTTTATGTATTTTCATACAGAGGGCTCTTATATTTTATAAACCTTTGGTACCATAAATCCTGAACTGGCTCTTGATGTGATCAAAACTGAACACGCTTACTTCCCATAATTACTGAAAGTAAAAGAAGACTTCTTCACCTTAAGGTTTCCTGGGTCTGGAAGGCATCCCTTTGCAACTATTAGAAGACAGTTGTTGAGAGACCTCTGCTTATGTTCTGAGAAAAGTCTAATATTTTTCTCTGATTCTGCTATTTTCAAAAGAGGGCTTCCCTATAACCTTTGCAACATCTGGTCTCCAACCCAGCCACTGTAGCCCTGACTAATTGGTTTGGCCTTCTATAGCTGCGTTTTCACAAATGCAATGAAAAATGCCAATGATCTTTGTCCTCCAAATTGGACAGCTTTTATAAGTGTTAGATTACAATTCAGTCTGTGACAACATGCTCGTGGTGAAATTCTTTCCTTGCTCCCTACCCTCTGGCATGAGCAGTGATGAGAATGTGGCTTAATATTGTGCTTTTTCCTTTCTCTTGGAGTGAAGACATTGCAATTTTATCATTATGCGTTTACCACTCTCAACTGACTAAAGTCAGTACATTTTATTCCGTAATTCATCTTATTTAAAAAAATAAATTAAAACAACAACAAAGTCATGACACTTTTCTAAAATAATATTGAAGCCAAAGCAAGAAAAGTCTATTCTGCAGACATGACATACCTGCACTGAATGGTTACATATATTTTTCTAAGGAGGAAAGTTTATGTTCACTTAACTAGTTAGCATTTGGAGATATTTGTTACATGGTTTCTATTAAACACTTAGGTTTCATTGCAGAATTTATGATGGCATTGACTTTGTCAGTAGAAATAATGATGCAAATCTTTGTTGAGTGTTTATTATATGTCAAGCACTTAACTCTTACCTATTCCCTGTGTTGCAAAACTGAAGGGGCACTTTCTCATAAATCACATATGTTATCTCACTTAATCTCATAACCACCTTATTAGATAAGAATTATTCATCCCATTTTTCACAACAGAGAATTTATAGAAGTGTTAAGCCACTCTTGCAGGTCAAAGAATTGAAAAGTGACCAGGCAGCTTTGAACTCATGTCTAGGTCAATCCAGTGCCAATATACTCTGCTGTGCTCTTGCGGCCCTCTCCCGTTAGTACTTCTCTCCCCATCATGTTTAGATGTCTTGGTCTGTCACTTCAGGTAGGCTCTTGGGAATACTTTCAGCTCCATTTCCCATTGCAAACATTCAAACATGTTAAGGATTCTACTGTCACAGCTGCCTGTCAATACCCAAACCCTAAATCAATTCAAGAACTTACTTTCTTCACTCTTACACCACGAATTCGGTACAAAACCACTCAAAGTCTAATAAACAAAACAATTGATTTCACTATGAGTTTATTTTCTCCACCCTTTCAATCTCAACCAGATTCTCAATACATAGCAATTCTTCTGTGTTTTTCAGTGGTTCTCTTTCTTTCTTCTTCGGAGCTATTTCAAACTTCGTGAACTTTTCTTTGCTTGCAAACTACCTTCCTCCTCTATCAATAACTTCAGCAGAAAACTTTGGCTCCAATTTTCAGATGAATAGCAGCCACTGAATTAGAAGTTCTGTAAGGTCTTGCCACCATATCTAAAAGGCTTTTGTTTCTGCACTCAGTTTTCCTCCCTCTCTCCCTGACTCCCTCTTGCTCTGTTAGAGTTGAGAAAGTGTTCTATTACTTTCTAAATCAAATCCCTCCATTGTACTATGGATTTTATCCTTTCTCACCTTCTCAAGGGAACTCTCTCAAGTAATTGTTTTTGACCTTTCATTCTCCTTACTTCCCAAATTATCATTTAAACATGTTAAGGTAAGTCCTGTCTTAAACACACAAACAGTAATAAAATGTCTTTTAAAACCCCCAGATATTCCTACTACTATTACAACTGTAGTTTTTTTCTCCTTTCACAGCCAGGCTTACTGAGAAGGTGTTTTATGTTCTAACTTTATTTCCTTACCTCTGAGTCACTACACAACCTTCATCATTTTGTCTTACTTAAATCTCCACTTTTTTAAAAAAAGATTTTATTTATTTATTTGACACAGAGAGAGAGAGAGCAGATCACAAGGAGGCAGAGAGAGAGGAGGAAGCAGGCTCCCTGCTGAGCAGAGTCCGATGCGGGGCTGGATCCCAGAACCCTGAGATCATGACCTGTGCTGAAGGCAGAGGCTTTAACCCACTGAGCCACCCAGGCGCCCCCTAAATCTCCACTCTTGCCTTCTTCCAAGTGACCTTTCTTAATTCTGATTTTGCTTGATGTCTTTCTAGCATTTCATTCTGTTGGACATTTTCTTATACCTTGGATTCCATAACATCATACTTTCCTCATTATATCCTATATATCAGACCATTTCTTCTCATATTGTGGACTCTTTTCTCTGCCCATTCTTTAGTGTGGATGTGCATACTTTCAACGAAACATTTATTAAACTCTCTTGACTAATTTCTACTGTATGTTGAGATTTTCAGTCTCTATCTTCAGTCCAGATCCCTAGCCTATGCTTCATGTTGAGGTGCTATATGCATCTTAAATGCAAGATGTTGAAACTTAAAAACACAGTCTTCACCTAACCTGTATTTCCTCTTTTGTTCTCTAGCTCAGTGAATGAATGACAACACCATCCACCTAAGAGTCTAAGCCAGACATCTGGGATCATTTGTCCATTTGACTCATAACCAATTCTCCCCATCCCCTTATGTCTGTTCCCACTCATAATAAATAATAATATAACTTCTTTAGTTCCATCAACATTTAAACATCTGTTAATATTTACCACTTTTATGAATTCTCATTGCTACTTTTTCTACTTTTTTCTTTAATACCTACTACCCTTATTTCTTACTGGAAATATTACCAGTCTCTTCTTCTTTTTTTTTTTAATTTTATTTTTATGTGATCTCTACATCCAACTTGGGGTCAGACTTACAGCCCCGAAATCAGGAGTTACATGCTCTACTGACTGAGCCAGGCAGGTGCCCCTATTGCCAGAGTCTCCTAAACAGTGTCCTGACCTTCATTCTTACTTGTTTAACTTATTACCCACAATTGCTCTCAGAATGAGTCTTCAACCTGAAAATCTGACTCTGTCACTTAGAACCTTAAAATTCATTGCTTTTAAAACAGAAGTCCAAACATTTTATTATGGCCACTGCTCTGTTTTCAGATTGCCTGCTTACATCTGATCACCCCTCATTCTTTCTCTATATGCTTCGATTTCGGTTCCCAAGTATACAGCCTTGTGTTGACCCTGGGCCTTTGGGATGGACTGTTCTCTCTGCCTGGGTGCACTCCCCAACATAGTTCTCCCTCCACCAGCCTCATCTTTCCATTCTCAGATTAAACACTGATTTCTTCTCAGCCTCCCTTGGGTTCTGAGACACAGAAAACTGCTCAAAGACATGGCAATGCTGGTTTATAATTGCCTGTTTTTTGTTTTTATCTTAGTTGAGTCATATCCTTTATGGATTCTAAGCCTTGTGAGGGTGGAAAGTATCTCATTTCATTCACCATTAAATTCCCAGCACTTAGAACAGTACCAGACACAATAAATGCTTAATTAATATTTCTTGAATGAATAAAAATAAGCTATGTGTTTAATAAAATTACAATTAAAAGGAATATTTAATCCAGTTGGATGATTAATATATAATATGTAAAATATTTTGTATACATTATGTCACGCAGTCTTAAAAACAGCTCTCTGAATGGGAGAGACTTGCCTAAGGCCAAAAAGAAGGGGATTAAAAAAAGAAGAAAAGAATTAGAACTGACTTCTGGTTCGGTGTTGCTTTTGCTGAAATTCTGAAAGTACAAAATTTGCATACATTTTTCCATTAGACAGGTTTATAATGATGCACAAAACTTGTATGGCCAATCAATTACTAGTAACATTAAAACAAGCGTAACAGTTACCATTTATTGAATGTTTGCTATGTTACCTGCTAGTTGTCCTCTACTGTATGTCAGCCTGACTATTTGTACAGAATGACTTTTTAAACTCAGTAAGATACCATATGCAAATGTGTGTGTTTATAATGAAAAGAAAACAGACAACACACACTTCACTTCTGCAGAATATAAAACATCTAGTATTTGGGTTAGCTAATTTATGACTATTCTTTGAGCCTCATTGTAATTCATCTGTAGTCTTACACTGGAAGAATTCTCATGCAGTGGAAATTGCCAGCTCTCTATGGTTTTATCGTTTAACCAAGTAACTCTATTTGAGAGTTGGGAGATGGTAGTGGATAGGTAGGGTGGATATACATTTTAAGTTGTAAAGGAACTACATAGTTGAGAGTTGTCATCCAGAGGTTACTAGAAATGGGAATGCAAAAACATCTTTGAGGTTTTTTTTCATTTTTTATTCTTAACAATACTTCACTTGCAAAGGGATATCGTAAACTGTTGTTTGGGAGATATTTATTTGCATAATGACTATTGATACAATCCTTAAACTTACTGTTTTACAGACCAAGGTTGTAATTCTTACCTTCTATTCAAGCATGGGTAGGAAGTATATTTTAATAGAAAAGGGACAGTCTGAAGACCATCTTTGTTTCCTGTTGGGGCATTTCCAGATTGGGTGAAATTGAAGGAGAGCCATCTGTTGAATATTTAGTATTCAGAACGGTAAAACTACTCTTGGCATCTGGTTTTTCCAAGTCCTAGCTAAAAACAAATATTAAATAGAACTTGCTTCCTTTTTTTCATTGGTTTTGAACTCTTTTAGAAGAGGTTGTAAATTCCCAAGGGAAGGAAATGTAAACATTTAATTTTCATTTTGTTTACAAAACAATAGGTTGATATTTAAGATCAAATATGTCAAGACAGTTTTACTTCCATTTCTTTATTTCTCCTGTGAGTTTTTTTTATAAGTTGTTATGAAATAATGATTACCGGTTCATTGATACTGTATATATCACACAACTCCCCTCCCCGCCAAGCACACATGCCTTTTCCATAGTCCTATATTAAGTTGCAATTCTATGGTAATGTAATAAAAATTTAAAATTATGCTAACTATTTTGCTGGCTTTGGGGAAAGCATTTTTCATATTTAACTCAGGACCATTAGTTCAGGGTCTTAACTACCATCTAGCTTACACAGACCCCTTCAGACATTAAATAGTGCTTTATTAATAAAATATCCCACCAGATGAGAAGTTACATACAAAAGCGAGAGACAAACTGAAGGGCGCCTGGGTGGCTCAGTGGGTTAAAGCCTCTGCTTTCGGCTCAGGTCATGATCTCAGGGTCCTGGGATCGAGGCCCGCATCGGGCTCCCTGCTCAGCGGGGAGCCTGCTTCCCCCTCTCTCTCTCTCTCTGCCTGCCTCTCTGCCTCCTTGTGATCTCTCTCCCTCTGTGAAATAAATAAATAAAATCTTAAAAAAAAGAGGCAAAATGAATTAACACATTTTATATAGGTTAGTAGATATTAATGAAACTCCTTCTGTACAGAATAATAATCTCATATGATATAGAAAAATTAAGAAGCTCTGTAGAAATTATCTGCTCTTCAAGTAGCCAAGGGGATAATTTGTTAAAAAAAAAGTGGTAGAGAACTACAAAATATTTGTATTTTCCTTTTTTAGAATCTACCCAAATACCAGACTATATGGATTGTTGTTATTAGCCATCATATACCTAATAAAATGTTCACTGATATTGACTAGGGCTTTGAAAACAGAATTAAAAGAGAGAGTGGCTCACTCCTCAGTCATCTTTCTAGGATAGGAAACTACTGTTTAAAGGAAGAATAAAGTATTTCATAATTGGCTCTGGTATTTCCTGGCAAAACATTGCATCAAGACTGTTCTTGTATTATTGAGGGGAGGTTCTTTACACAAAAAGAATGTCATAGACCCCACCCTGGCTAATCTTTAACAATAGGATGAGAGACAAAACATTTGTCCCCATAGCATGGCATTGTGAAAAATACTTGGCTTATGCTCATGCCAAAACTAAAAATGCTTTCTTCTTTATGAAATAAAGAAATCTTTTACTCCTCAAAAGAAATGTTTTTGATAAGTGCCAAGGATAAAGAAGGCAGAAGGAAATTGGGAAGAAAAGAAGGGAAACAATTGTAGTGGAGCATGATGGTGTGGTAAGCAGTGATCAGCTGTTGGCATTCAGGGGGCCTGACAGGGGCAGTTTAGTTATTACTAGAAGTGCAGAGGTATACACTCTTCGATTTCTCCAAGAGTCGGGGTAAATGAATAGGCTGTAAAGTGGTGGATCCCATTGTTGAATTGAATACTGAAAAAGTTTGTTGAGTTTTTAGGTACATATGGCTATTTTATTCTCGATTATTGCATATTACCATAACCTTTTTTAACGCATTTTAAAATGCGTACAAGCCATATAATTGTGCAATGCTTGAATACACAGGGAAAAACAAACAAACAAACAAAAGGCTCAGAGCACTAGACAAAGCTTTAACAAATCAATTAGTAAAACAATGTGAAATTATCATAACCTAAATGCAAAACTTTTTTTTTTGAGCAGAAACAACTTTTCTGTTGTGTCATTATATTTAGATAATGAGTGAAAATGACATTTTTGTTCCTTAGGGTCTGCCTTCTTTGTTAGAGAAAGTATTTTCATTCTGTGGCAGTTAATTACACCTTATCAATTCAAAAAGAATGAAAAAGAAATCATCTTGAAAACATTAGGGGCAAAATGACACAAAGGCGGGAAGAATAAGAATGTTGGTATCTGGATGAAACTGATAAGTGAAATTCCGTGATGTTGATAGAATGAATGTATTTATTTGGGGTTCAGAGTTAGGCCTTTTCGCTCTAGGTTATGCCCTCCTTTGAACTGGGGGAGCGCATTCATTTCATCACAAATTCACCATGTCTCATTACTACTCATAATTTTGGTGACATTGCCTTCCTGATGTAATGCAGTGCCCAGGATTCTATAGTCTGTCCCTTAAAAATTAGACCATATCTCCTTTTAATAGTTTAAGATGTTACCACAAGGATTATCAGAAGTTAGTTCTTGTCAGAATAACCTCAGCATTTTCATTAATCCATCAACGGTATCTTGAGCTCCTGTCCCCCAAGATGTGGCCTTTCTGTTCAGGTAAGAATCCCTTTAGATATGTCCCTGGCCTCCTGGCCAAGCTGCCTGCTTTTCCCACTCTGTGGGAGGCTCCCCTGAGGCAGTGTTTTGTCAGACAAAGCTTTTCTTGCTCCCACTACTCTGACTTCAGAGGAAAGGATGTGGTTTTCACTAGTCTATATCAAGTAAGAAATAAGCTCCTCCCCCCCCACCCCCAGCAGAACCTAGCTTTTAAATCTTTAAGGAAGATTTTTTTGGATAATAGAAGTTCAATAGGGAAAAGACCTTACTAGTACTATTATGAGTGGCTCCTTTCCGGCCACCTGAATCCAAAGCCCTTTTCACAAAGTCTCTTAGGCCATTTTTTGCTCTGCTCATAAGCTACGTCATGCCTAAGTTTAGGAACATTTACCTCCTCTGAGGAGAATACCCTCAATCAAGTGACCATTCTCAAATGACCCCCCTGAAAAACATTTCTCCCTTTCCCCATGGAATACCTTCACAAGACTCCACATGCTCTGTCCTTTGATATAGTTCCTTCTAGTAAAATATGTGACTCCTCTCTTGAGAGGAAAACCATCACCAAATTCATTTTCAGATAAAACAAAACAGTAGTCTGAAATGAGTACATCTCTCTACTTCTGAGTTATTCAAGAAGAGGCAGCAGAGAATGTAAGAACTTAAGCTGTTAAGAAATACAAAGGTTTGTATTCAGCTCCACTACTCACTAGCTTTGAGCCTCTGATTCCTCATCTGTAGAATGGTATTAATTAGTATTTATTCCATACGGGAATATACATAGAAAACATTTTGTCTGAGCTAGGCACACATTCTCATGAACTGTTAGCAAATTTAAATAAATAAAATCACTAGGTTGGAACTTGCAGAACAGCTTATGTATCTCTAAATAAACCAGGTCCTGATCCTAGTCATAGCCTCTCCCACAAGGTCTCACTGCTGTTCTGTCCACTTCAGCTCTCCATCTTCTTCAAATAGCTGCCCAAAGAATAAGGACACAGCAGTCAGTTACTTCTGGGGAAAGAGAAACAAGTTGACACTTTTACCCGAAGAAACATCAAAGCTTGCTGAGATAAATTTTTAAAACTCTTGAGGTAAGCCTGATTTGTCAGATATATCCTTAGGTAATGAAATATGTATTATCAAAGTAGCCTTACTTACATTGAGGTAACTTCTCTGTTTTCATACTTTCTTGGAAAATTGAGTATGGTTGTGTCTTTGTGTTGCCAATAATCAAATTAACGAACAAACAAACAAAACAAAACAAAATAAAAACAAACCTCCCCAAAATAACAAAACAAAAAGTTGACTTACAATTTACCCCAAAGTAGAAAATCATGTACCAAGGAGTAGATATTTCTTATACCTTTAATATGATTTATTTTCCATTTAATGATCATCAGTGTTGAAAAAACAAATGTAGCCGTAGTCAGTTCACTCCATGACATTTATCAAAAAGGTTTATTTAGCCATATACATTGTATCAAAAAGCCCAGAAGCCTCGGGTTTTTATTATGGTAGATACTATTAATTTCACTTATATTTCCTAAAAAATAGTTTCCCAATCCAGCCTATTATGCAGAATTCAACTGTTCCTTTGCAGATCATTAAATTGCAATGTTCCTTACAAGGAAAATTTAGAATAAGATCAACGTGGGAGGAAGTGCAAGATTATGTGATAGCAGATGGGACTAAGTACATAGAAAGCAACAGTCAGCTGCCCTCAAATTTGAAGATAAGACATTCATTGAAAATGAAGTTACAGAGTATTAAATATAGAGGGTGAGATCAACTATCTGTATAAGAAACCTACCTGAATCAATATTCTGTGAATGATGGGTCTGAAATCACAGAAACAGCATACGGCAAGCTGGGAGAATTCTGTGGCATTGAATCTTGAATGTTTGACTACATAATGCATCTGAAACTTAATTCTAACTCTGGGATGACAAATAAATTTCATTAAAAATGACAATTATAATCAAATGATAGTGACTGCTTAGATTGCTTGCTGCTGTGACAGAAGCTAAGACTAAGTCCAGATTTGTCAGAAAAGAAGGCTGTAATTAACATCTGCTATGCTCTAGCGTCAAGGAGGGGCAGTAAAACCTTTGCTTAGCCTCTTGGTACTCTGTTTCAGAAAGGTTATGGCCACACACTCTAGGAGACCAGTACAATTTTTAAGGCAGTTTTGAAGTGTATTGTTGGTTTGATTTTAGTGCTAAAAAGTCAGAGTGCCATGACTATCAGAAACTCCCCCTGGAAGGTATATCCCTGTGATTGAGATGGACTCCACAAAATGGCATAACTAGATGGTACTAACTACTGATGTCCTCTCCCTAATTACCTTGGGTCCTGAAATCATGACTAAAGTCAGTACTCTGGATATATTTTTATTCCCCATATTGTTTTACTCAATGGGAAAGACCATACTGATCAAGCATATGTAAGTATTTTGTTTGTTTGGCACTCATATTTCTTATGATACATTAATAGGTAGGAAATCTATTTATATGTTAGTTTATGCATGGGTGTCTTGAGAGTTTGGTTAGCCAGAATTCTTCCAATTGAGTATACCTTTCTCTGATCTCTGGTTGCGTGACAAAATTATGATGGTCTATGAAACTGAGGACCCTAAACTCTTGAGTATCCAGTCCAGATTGTCTCTGCAAGTCTTCCCCAAGTGGCCAGTCAGTGTCACTGCAATAATATCTTTATTTTCTTCTAATAAAATTCTAAAATCAAAAGCAATTAACTAACTGTATAGCCGTATTTAGAAGACACATGTTTGATACATTCTGGTATTTCTGTATAAGACATGGTATTTGACTTATATAGTAGACATCAGTAGGAAAAGCATCTATGTATATATAAACTCATTATTACATATGTACATATACAAATGACTATGTAAGTTAGTTTCATAATCTTGCTTTCTCAGTTATAAAAGTTTTAGGGTATCCTGTTTCCAAACTTTTATTATGTCCCCTCTTTATGAGAAACATGAAATCTTTAATTATATTAACTAATTTCGTATCTAGTAAAAAAAACTACTAAAATTAAATATATTTATCCCCCAAATAGTGCTTCATTTTCTTACTACTCATGCCAGTTCCCTCATTCTGTTACAAACCCTAAAGATGGTATATAAATATATACCCATGAACTGTGAAGACTGAATGATGACAAATGAAGACATTATAGCCCATTTTAAATGGACTATCCCTATAAAAGATGTTTATCATCAGTGATTAATTTCAGCCAGAATAATGTAGGCATGATCATGATTTTTTTTCCTTCTGAAATGCCTAATAGGCTTATAGAAATTTTCGAAATGTGCAACTTCTAGTGAATGTGATGGCTAATTGAACTGTGTTAAATTAGAATTTTGTGAACTGGTTAGGACGGACTATACATTGTATGAACAACAGTACATGCCCTTAATATTGCCTATTACCAAGTTTCAGGAACAAAAATGCTTACTTTGGGGCTTCATATGTTTATAAATGTTTCAGAGTTGAGAAAATAATCATACTATACCATAGTTCAAAAAACCTATGTCTTTCAAATAATTACAGTGCTTCTATGAAATGCCTTTATTTCAGTCACTAGATACTTCTTGTTTCTGCACAAAGAAACTGTCTTGTTGTAGGTAGGATTTTGAGCCATCCCTGCTCACCAGCTGGTTTGTACATTTTCTTAGAAGTGGTCCTTTGTATAGGTGTTATGTGACCACTGCCCTGTTTTGTAATCCCAACATACAACTGGGTTAATAATATGCCTTTTTAGAGACAGAGACAAGTATGTAAGACTCTCAGAAAAGAAAAAACTGGGGCTTTTTTGTATCACACTACGTAGAGCAAAGCCAATCTGGTAACACTAAGAGGACAACTTACCACTCTCAGCTTTGAGCATGAGTCAATGGACTTCTGAATAATAGCTACCACCACTAGTATCAGAGCCTGTAGATTTGCATAAGCTGTTTAGGATGTAGTCAAGATTTTTACTATTGTTTTTTAAAACCAAAATCTAATAAATATGTCAAACCGATCTCTCTTGCAGTGCTTGAAAGCTTTACAAGCTCTGAAGCACTTAACAAATTTTATTCTTACTTAATTGCACTATAAATTTGCATAAATCAGTGAGGATGTGATCATTCTTTTTGGCTTAGGATTGACTATCAGGAACACATACATGCAGATATTGTCATCCACTTACATATATATTACTAGTAAGTCTATTCAGATATACCTTTTGTGTTTTTAGCAACATTGTCCTTACTCCGATGCCATCTAGTTCTTAATAGGGTTCTTCAGAGACTGTGTATTTGGTATATTCTATCTAAACAATAAAGTGATTTCCATACACTTACACAAACTGTCTGTTTAAAGCGGACCATATGAAATACAATAAAATATCATTTACTCTAATCCTCATGATCTAGTTTGATGACATGCTAATTAAAAAGAACAAATACACAATTAGGGTATAACAGCTATTGAAAACTCAGATTGTCTCTCTTAGATTATTTGAAGGAATAAAGAAATATACAGATTATTTTAAGATACTTTGAGAACAAAATTGTTCTGTTTTACCATACAATTATTTAAGCAATTCTCAAAGGAAAAACCAGACTATGTAATAGAAACTACAGTGTAGTGTTCTTGGTGTGTGTGTCATTTAAAAAAAAATTGTATCATGGGGTCTGAGACATTTTAAAAATGAGTATTCATAGATCAAGTTATTCCAGATAAAGTGGGGAATATAGTGACATATTTCTTGATATCTCCCACAATAAAATCATATAATATGTGAAATTTTATCATGTGCTATTGAATACTATGTAATCCTTAATCTACAGGGTTTAATATCATACATTATATTAGGGGGGGAAATTATCGATGGAACCTGGGAAATGGCTACCATATGAACAATTTATTTCCCCCTCCTTTTGTTTTACTATTTTCCTAATGCTCCTTTCTTATTATTTATTTTAAAATTTTAATTCCAGTATAGTTAACACACAGTGTTATGTTAGTTGCAGGTGTACAATGTATTGATTCAGCAATTCTATACCTCACCCTGGTGCTCATCACTAGTGCCTTCCTTAATGCCCATCACCTATTTAATCCATCCCCTCACCCCTTTGGTAACCATATGTTTGTTCTCTATAGTTAAGAGTCTGTTTTTTGGCTTGTCTCTTTTTCCCCCCTCATTCATTTGTTTTGTTTCTTAAATTCCATATATGAGTGAAATCATATGGCAATTGCCTTTCACTGACTCATTTCACTTAACATTATTCTCTCTAGCTCCATCCATGTTGTTGTAAATGGCAGGATTTCATTCTTTTTATGACCAAGTAATATTCCATCGTATAAGTGTATCACATATTCTTACCCATTCATCAGTCGATGGATACCTGGGCTGCCTCTGTATCTTTGCAATTGTAACTAATGCTGCTGTAAACATAAAGGTGTATGTATCCTTTTGAATTAGCGTTTTCATATCCTTTGAGTAAATACCCAGTAGTGCAATTACTGGATCCCAGGATAGTTCTATTTCTAATTTTTTGAAGGACCTCCAGACTGTTTTCCACAGTGGCTGCACCAGTTTGCATTCCCACCGACAGTGCTTCCTTTTCTCCACATCCTCACCAACACCCGTTGTTTCTTGACTCTTCTTCCTTTTTTTTTTTTTAAAGATTTTTATTTATTCATTTGACAGAGAGAGAGAGAGAGAGAGAGAGAGAGAGAGAGAGATCACAAGTAGGCTGAGAGACAGGCAGAAAGAGAGGAGGAAGCAGGCTCCCGGCTGAGCAGGGAGCCCGATGTGGGGCTCGATCCCAGGACCCTGAGATCATGACCTGAGCCGAAGGCAGAGGCTTTAATCCACTGAGCCACCCAGGCGTCCCTACTTCCTTTTTGTCATGGTTTCCTCTTGCCTCATCAAAGCTTTTTTTATTTTTGTAGCTCCTTCTCCAATAAATAGTATTGCATTATCAGTTGCTAGGATTCATATATAGAAAAATTTTAAAGTCCCTCTCCTCTTAGCCATTCTTTTCCTTACATCTTTTTTTTTTCTCTTTTCTCCCTTAATTTAATTGGCATGAGAGTTTGTTGTTCTTGTCAACTTAGATAGATGGGAACTTCAGTTTATAAGCAGATTTATGTCAACATTCATCAGAAGGAAACATGGCCAATAAGGCAAACTAGTACCTATTTTTCTCCTTTTTCTCATGAAGTGAGAGGTTTTTGGTGTGTCAGTGGAACCCAAACCATGTTCTCACCAAAGACTCTCTGTTGCAAACACTGTAGATAGAGAATATGGGCAAAAGAATGCTGAACAGCAAAATGAATTGTTTGGAGCTAATATGATTCTTCAAGCAGTAATACGATTCTACAAGCAAGGAATACTTGTGAATAATATTTATTGTGGCTATATCTGTAATAAAGTTTAAAGTGTTGGGGCACCGGAGTGGCTCAGTGGGTCAAGCCTCTGCCTTCAGCTCAGGTCATGATCTCAGGGTCCTGGGATCGAGCCCCGCATCAGGCTCTCTGCTCAGCGGGGAGCCTGCTTCCCCCTCTCTCTCTGCCTGCCTCTCTGCCTACTTGTGATCTCTCTCTCTCTCTGTCAAATAAATAAATAAAATCTTTTTTAAAAAATGAGGTGTTACCATTACTGAAGTTTTAGAAAAATGAACTAATTTCATTGTCTACATTTCTTCATTTAACATACTCTTGACATATCACATGTTTTTCCATTTCTTTAGTTTTTTACTATATTTCACTGGTTATTTTTTATAAGAAGCTGAGTGAATAATATAATTTATATAAACACATTATCACCATAATTTAGTGTAATGTCACATTCACAACTACTATTAGTGTTTGAAATATAAAAGAAACTAGATTTTAGAAGAGAACTAATGAAAATTTGTAATTTTGCTTCTGCTAAAGAGAAGAATATCAAAAAGATAGATATGTATTTCATCTATATTGGCGTGACTGTGACTGGGATGAATAAAGGGAAGACAGTTATTCATTCAGTGAACATTTATTAAGTAGATACTAGTCTGAGCACCGTGCTCAGTACTGTGAAGAAAAATATGTGCAGTTCTGAGAAGATCCCTGAATTCATTTATATTTGGGAAAATAAATAAATAAACAAATAAGTGAAATAGGTGTACATTTTGTCCAGTACTGCTATAGAAGGGTATTCTATGATGTAGCATACCCAATGATGTGGCAGAGTTTTGAGAGGGCCTACTCTTCTTTGAGGGGGTGATGTTTACGCTGAGATCCTAAGCACCTACCATCTTTAATCTACTGCATGAACATTAAATCTCTCTCCTCATACCCTGACATGCTAAGGCCCTAAATAATTAACCTAAGGCAGTGACTCAAATTGTCACTTTATTTATTTATTTAAGATTGTATTTATTTATTTTGAAGAGGGGAAAGGGCAGTGGGAGAGAGAGAATCTCAAGCAGTCTCCACGATGAGTGTGGTGCCTGACATGGGGCTCAGTCTCACGACCCTGAGATCATGACCTGAACTGAAACCAAGAATCCACGCTTAACCAACGGAAACACCCACATGCCCCTCAAAGTGGGATTTTAATTTAAATAACTTTATGGTTACATACAATTGCAACTTGCTGGTTTTGTGATTTAGGCCAAGTTACTTAAACTTTATCAGATAGGAAAAATAATGCCAACTTCAAAGGATTTTTATGAGGATGCGATTATTTCTTTCTCTCAGAGATATACCTCTTTACCATATTCTCCTTGCTTTCACTCTTCATTTTCCGTTTCTCTACTCAACTAAATTCTTGAGCAGCTCTGTAGTTGCTGATGTTAATTTCTCTCATTCCATTCTTTCTCAGAACCACTGCAGCCAGGCTTCATCCCTTTCCACTAACATTGTCCTGTTGAGATTAGTTATGACTTCCATGTTACATGTAAAGGTAAATTTTTTGTCATCATTTTATTAATCTGTAAGAGTCACTTAACATCGTCAAGTCAATCATTCGCTTCTCTGTGGTTCTGGTTCACTTGACCCCCAGATGCCATGAGTCTGTGTTTCCTCAGAAGTGCTCTTTATTACTATTTTTTAGTTTATGTCTTCTTTAGTTTTTCTTTCTTAACTCCTTCCCTCCCTCCCTTCCTTCTTGCTTTCCTTCTTCAAATATAGGCCCCCTCGTCTACCCAGGACTCCATCCTCTGACCTCTTCCTTCTTCCGTCTGCATGTACTCCAGGCCTTTAGAAAGCTGATACTTGAATAACAAGCACATAAACACAAATCTTCAGTCCAGACTTCCCTTTGAAGCCCCAAACCGTAGACCTAGCTACTTCCTTGGCATCTCTTTGTGAACTCAAACACATGCATGTGTTTAAAGACTGACATTTTCCCCAGCCCTGAACCTTCCTCTTTTATACTTTTTCTTATCAGTATTAATGGAATCTCCATGATTTCATTGCTTAGGTAGAAACCTTGTTGTCATCCTTGAATTCTCTCCAGGACCAGCTTTCTGAGATGACGACCTGTGCAGTCATGCAGGGCTGCACACTCAGAAAGGCTCTGTGCTCTGTGTTCTATTATCACTGTATAAAAGTGCTTATATTTTTTTCAACAAAGACCTTAGATTTTCATTTTTCACTGAGACCCATAAATAACTGTCCTGCTCCTCTTGCTTATACTCTATATTCAACCTATCATCCACTCTCATCTCTTGCTTGAGTTGGACTGACAGCACCTAATTGATCTTCCTGCCTCAAGTTTTGTCCCCCTTTAGTCTATTTTCAACACAGCCACCAGAGTGATCTTGTGTGTGCGTGTGTGTGTGTGTTTTATGGATTATATGTTATGATGTATGTTTAATGTGTGTGTATTACATCCAAGTGTCATTCCACTGTTTAAAACCATTTAAAGACTGATGGTTTCCCATTGTGCTCAGAGTAAATGGAGTTAACAAAAAGTCCTACATGATCTTCCATAACTGTTGACTTCATTTGCTAGTACTTTCCTCAGTCTGCCCCATTCTGTAAACACTTCCCACCTTAGAGTTTTTGCTTGCTGTTTCTACAACCAGGAACACTCTTCCCCTGTATACAATATCCATATGGTGTACTCTCTCATCTTCATTAAGACTTAGCTCAAGTATCGTCTCTTCAGGAAAGCCTTCTATGATCACTGTATTTAAAATTGCAATCCTTGGGCGCCTGGGTGGCTCAGTGGGTTAAAGCCCCTGCCTTCAGCTCAGGTCATGATCTCAGGGTCCTGGGATCGAGGCCCGCATCGGGCTCTCTGCTCAGCAGGGAGTCTGCTTCCTCCTCTCTCTCTCTGCCTGCCTCTCAGCCTACTTGTGATCTGATCTCTCTGTGTCAAATAAATAAATAAAATCTTTAAAAAAAAATAAAATTGCAATCCTTGAACTTCCAGAAATCCTTTTTCACCCTATGCCTTCTTTTTTTTTTTACCTTTCACAGTATTGATCACCAAAATAATATAGCACATATTTTATTATTTATTTATTTACTTAAAGCATCTGTCTCAGCTACTAGGAGTAGGAGTTATGAGGGCAAGGATATTGTCTGCTTTTTCACTGCTGAAACTCAGCATTGTAAAGAGTTAGCACATAGTAGGTGTTCAGTAATTCATAGTAGGTGTTCAGTAGCTTTGAATTAATGACTTTAGGTGAGGCAATATACATAAAGGGTATGGTCTTTAGTTTATGGTAACTATAATATAATAAATATAATAATTATTTAATACTTTCTTTTAAAAGTTTTAAAGCTAAATGCAATCTGCTTTGGCAATTATGGAGTCCAAAATCCCTAACATTCCTCTACGTGGGAAAACCAAGTGTTAAAGATTTGAAGTGCTTATTTAACAGATATTGCTTATTCGGTGCAGACAGATCTGTTCTTGACCTCTCCCCATAGGGACCCTTTCACCACATCAAACTAGTTTTCTGAGCACTCACAATCCTTTGTATTTGATTCTACTTGAATTATCAGTCATGCCACAGCCTGAGTTTTTTCCGACACTCAAAGTGTGGCGTGAAAGACACTAGTAAGATATTTACTTTGCTTACAGAGTTATCAGCAAAATATAAATAATTCAGGCAACCTAATTTTCATTTGTTTTTAACATTGAAATAATGAAAAATGTTGAGTAATATATTTAAGTAAAATTTTAAATATAACCACTAGTCATGGTATGCAGTTTGAAGGGATTATCTCATTAATCCTCTTACGGATTCTGTAAGATATCATTATCCCCCCACTAAAGGCAAGAAAGTGATACTTAGGCAGGTTCAGTGACTTTCCTGTGATCGTTTAAGTAGTAAATAAAATTTGAACTTACAATCATGGTACCTTATTCCTTGCATTTTAAAATGACACAAAACAAAATAGATTCGATACACTCTAAGATGCAAATCTCCTACTAAAAGGATTTTTAAAACACATATATGTATAATTTGTGTTTCATCATGAATGAGCCAAATTCATGTGACCTAAAGATGAAAGCAGGCATGCTATATCTCAAATCTAGATGATTTTTATATTTTTACTTTTTCTCTAGTGAGTCTGTACTATAGAGCTTTCCCTCAAAAAAACAGGAAGATTTTTGCTTTGTTTTTATATGTCACTTGAAAATTTCAAACAGTTCTAGCTATCACCTTTTGAGTGTGATGAGTCACAACTCCATTATGGACTTATTTTTAGTTTCTTATTATCATCCCAGTTGAGAGCTGTGATTCCCTCAAATTCTGAACACCACATATTGCTAGAGGCACTACCTTAACCATAACTTAAAATACATAGGGATCCAGAAATCTTAATTATTTGTCACCTGGAACTAAGAAGTCCTTTCAAATACAAACTATTATAACTCATATGATGAATCTTTTTAAGTGTGAGCTTACGTTACTCTTCTCATTCATTTGTCAGATCAAAACAGCATTGAATATTAACACATTTTGTTTCTTAAAATAGATTTAGAATAATTATCTCTGAAATCATTTTCTTATTTTGTAAGATAGTGTATTATCGAATTTGTGTATGTGCGAACATCAAGATTGAGGGTAGAAATTGGGAGAAATGAGGGAGGAAGACTTATTTTTCTCGTTTGGTCTATCATTTATAGAAAAACTATGGTTAAATTCAGTAACTCTTAAAAATTAATACTATAAGCGTTATGTTACTAAGACAATGTTTCATGTTGTTGAAACAAAAATTGTTAGATCATTGGACTATAGTGACCATGATACCACAGCCAAAGAAAAGGCTTTTTGATATTTGCTGTAACTTTGAGATAAAGCATAAATCATTTTCTGTTCAAGTTATCTGCTATGACTATCTATTAGAATGTAACTAAATTTAAAATTATTGGGAAAAATGAATTCTTTACTGTTGTGATACTTTTTTTGTTTCAGTTTTTATTTAAATTTTGGTTCGTTAACATATAGTGCATTAGTGGTTTCAGGAGTAGGATTTAGTGATTCATCACCTACATGTACTCAGCACAAGTGACCTCCTTAATATCCATTACTCACTTAGCCCATTCCCCACCCACCTCCCCTCCATCAAACCCTCAGTTTGTTCTCTATTATTAAGAGTCTTTCCTGGTTTGCCTCTCTCTCTCTCTCTCTCTCTCTCTCTCTCTCTTTTGTTTTGGTGGGGGTAGGTGAGGCAGAGGAAGACTAAGAGAGAGAATCTTAAGCAGGCTCCATGCTGAGCATGAGCCCAACATGGAGCTTGATCTCAAGACCCTGAGATTTGATCTGAGCCAAAATCAAGGGTCAGACACTTAACCAACTGACCCACCCAGGCATCCCTGCCTCCCTCTCTTTTCTTTTCCCCTTTTCCCTTTGCTCACTTGTTTTGTTTCTTAAATTCCACATATGAGTAATATCACATGGTATTTGTCTTTCTCTGACTTATTTCACTTATACTCTAGCTCTATCCATGTGGTTGCAAATGGCAAGATTTCATTCTTTTTGGTGGCCGAGTAATCTTCCATTGTGTGTGTTTGGTGTGTGTGTGTATACACACACATACCAGCCCTTCATTATCCATTCATCAGTTGATGGACATTTGGACTCTTTCCATAATTTGGCTATTGTTTATAATGCTCCATAAAACATTAGGGTGCATGTGTCCTTTCAAATCAGTATTTTTGTATCTTTTGGGCAAATACCTGTAGCGCAATTGCTGGGTTGTAGGGTAATTCCATTTTTAACTTTTTGAGTAACCTCAATACCATTTTCCAGAGTGGCTGCACAGTTTGCATTCCCACCAACAGTGTAAGAGGGTTCCCGTTTCTCCACATCCTTGCCAACATAGATTGTTGACTGAGTTGTTAATTTTAGTCATTCCGACAGGTATGAGATGGTACCTCATTGTATTTTTGATTTGTATTTCTCTGATGATGAGTGATGTTGAACATCTTAATATCTGTCTGTCTTCTTTGGAAAAAATGTCTATTTGTGTTTTCTGCCCATTTCTTAACTGAATTATTTGTATTTTGGATCTGATAAGTTCTGATAAGTTCTTTATAGATTTTAAAACTTCATCTTCTTAAAATGGTTTTTCATTTAATTTTGATTTTTAAATTTAAGGCTAGCAATGGTTTCCTTTTTTTAAAGTTTTCTTTTTTTTTCTAATGATCTCTACACCCAATATGGGGTTTGAACTTACAACCCCAAGATTGAGAGTTGCATGCTCTACCAACTGAGCCAGACAGGCGCCCAGCAATGTTTTTTGAAAGAAATTTTACACTAGTATTGAACTGGCTTTGTACTCAGTCTTGAATTCTTTTAAAGTACTTTCCACCTTTTGCTTTTCATAAGACTTCGCGAGGACCTAACTTCCCTCTCCTCTACATTGGAAGACATGTTATTTTTTTTTCTTTTTTTAAAAGATTTTATTTATTTATTTGAGAGAGAGGGAGAGCAAGCAAGAGAGAGAGAGAGCATGAGCAGAGAGAGAGGGGGCAGAAAGAGAGGGAGAGGGAGAAGCAAATTCCCCGCTGATCAGGGAACCCGACTCAGGACTCCATCCCAGGATTGTGGGATCATGACCTGAACCAAAGGCAGACCCTTAACCAACTGAGCCATCCAGACACCCCTCAGTAATATGTCTTTTTTTTTATTGTGTTATGTTAGTCGCCATACAGTACATGATTAGTTTTTGATGTGGTGTTCCGTGATTCATTGTTTGCATGTAACACCCAGTACACCATGCAATCTGTGCTTTTTCTTGACAGAGTTATAGTTTTTTGTATTAACTCAAATTGACTATTTACATTATTTTTGTTATCATTGTAGTGATGTTGTTTGGATTCAGCAGCTTGTCTGAATTTTGTAAATGTGTGCTTAAATGCAGTTGCCAAAATTGACTGCAGTAAGGCCTGTGTGGTTACTTAGCCAATTTCTCAATGCAAACCAATCACTGATTAACTGAATTTGAGAGTTGATGGGAGACTTCAGAATTGTCTATGCTTGTTTTCCAAATGAGAAAACTGAGGCTTAATAAATATAACCAGCTTGTAGAGAATCACACAGAGAATTAATGGAGGTATTTTGATTTAACTCTAGGATTTATGGGATGAATTAAATGGGCCTGGAGTCAAACTTAATATTGTTATTATGTGTATGGACTTGTAGAAGATTTTATGACTAGACATGAGAACAACTGGATTTTCTTCCTCTTATTCCATTATCCGTGTCTCGCTAGTAAAAATGTTTGATTTATTTATGCCCAAAATATCTCTAGGTACTAAATGAGAGTTGGAAATTAGAGTTCACTAATACATTTAATCATTAATGGAAAAGGTGTCATGGATCTAGCTATATTATTAAGCATATACAAAATAAGGCATTTATTAATGGTCTTTATTAATCCTATTATCAAATAATCTAATAATCATCTCCTGTCTATCATCCCAATAGACTAATTTCTTGTCACAATTCACCAGTGTTAAGTTGATTTCCAGAAAAGTATTAAAATAACGCAGAAAATATCAAGTGATTTGAGAAAAAGCAAGGAAATATGTTTACATGAGATATGCTATGACAAAGTGAGGTTTATAAGGTGTTTTTTGTAATCAAGAGGAACATTTTTGTGAAAGAACTTTTTTTTAGATGTCTCTGTTTCTAAAACCAACTGTATATGGGTAGATTAAATTCTAGTTTCTACAGTATAAATTTTATTTTAGCACCTTTTTATTTCTTGGCATGATGACATATATAGTAATTTTTCTGTTGATTTTTCTTTCATGCTTCACACCAAACTGCTCAGGGCTAAATACAGAAAATTACATTTTCTTTCTAATCTGAGCATTTGATTGAAGAATTATGTCATCTTATAAGAAGAGTATTTTTTCATAAAATGCATTTTGCTCTAATGTTGAAAACAGTTGCTTTTTAATTTTTTAAAGAATTTATGTATGTTATGCTACTATACATGTTCATCTTTAAAATAACATAACATTTTTTCACTGATCTTTAATGAAATTCCTCATGGACTGGTACTGCAGTTGACAAAACTTTGATCGCAAAAAAACTTTTCATCGCAAGATTAGTAAACTTATCTTGCATTAAGAAGAATTGGATTTTTAAACACTGATGAAAAACAAGTTTGGTGCATTTTTGACACCCATCCCCCCCCACCTGCCCCTGGCAACCACTGTTGTATTTTCTGCTTCTGTGAATTTGACTGTTTTAGATATCCCATGTAAGCAAATCAATCTGTATTTGTCCTTCTGTGATTGGCTTATTTCACTCACCATAATGTCCTCCAGGTATATCCATGTGTTTTTTTTAAGGCTGAATTGTATTTCATTTGTTGATGGACACTTTGGTTGTTTCCATATCTTGGCTATTTTGAATATTGCTGCACTGAACATGGGAGTGCAGGTATCACTTTGAGATCTTGATTTCAGTTCTTTTGGATGTATATCCAGAAGTGGGAATGCTGGATTATACGGTAGCATAGGGGAAATGGAGAGTCATTGTTTGGTGTGTATAAAGTGTCAGTTCTGCTATATGAATAAGTTCTAGCTCTGCTGCACTGTAGTTAACAATACAGTATTGTACACTTCATAATATGTTATTAGAGGACATCAGATGTTAAGTGGTCTTACCACATGCACATACAAAAACAAAGGAACACAGGAAACTCTGGGAGATGTTGGATATGACTATTCCCTGAATCATAGTGATGATACCTTGGGTATTTGCATATATCCAAATTCATCAAATTGTACACATTAAATGTGTGCACTTCTTTGTGTGTCAACTATACCTCAATAAAGCTGTTTAAAAAAATCCTCTAAAGTTAGCCCAGTCTGAATTTCAGTAATAATGGGTAAATCCTACTTCTCTACACCTCACAAAAACATACAGAGAGATCACATAGTTCAGAAATACATAATTCTGTCCTAAAACCTGCCTTTCCATCTTCCTTTGCTTTTAAAAAGATGAGAACTTAGATAGGAAAGACATCTGAAAAATGTTGTCCAGTAGAACTGTTTGAATTATTTCCACGCTTCACTCATATATATTTTGTCACAAAGGAAATATACTCTATGGAACTCATTTACATAGGTTTTGAGATCTAAGTATCTCTTATCTTTGATTTTTTTTTTTTTGCTGGTAGCCACAGAGAAGTATGAATCATTATGATGTGGTTCTCTACCTAAAGTCATGACTGAAATTGACCTGGGAATACAAGTTATTCTGATTATACCTTGTCATAGAGGAAGAAATACATCTAGGTCTCTCTTTTCAAAAGTATAACTTCACTTCACTTCACTATCAGAGTTCTCCTTTTCCAATTTAAAATTTACCAAATGTTTGCGGATTATTCCCTTTGATGTTGTGTTGAATTATGAGGCATGTCATGTAATACTGTTTGAAAGATAGATCCTTTTTTCTCTGTATTTCATTGTATATTCCAGTTACTTAAAGCAGAGTCACGTACTCCAAACTATGGCAGTTAATGCCTCTAGTAGAAATTGTATTGTAGGGCGCCTGGGTGGCTCAGTGGGTTAAAGCCGCTGCCTTCGGCTCAGGTCATGATCCCAGGGTCCTGGGATCGAGGCCCACATCAGGCTCTCTGCTCAGCAGGGAGCCTGCTTCCTCCTCTCTCCTCTCTGCCTGCCTCTCTGCCTACTTGTAATCTCTCTCTCTCTGTGTCAAATGAATAAATAAAAAAAAAAATCTTAAAAAAAAAAGAAATTGTATTGTAGGCTAATGTATCATAAATGATAGAGGACTAGTAATAATTCCCAAAGTGTATATAAATTTTAGATATAGGTTTGTAGAAATAAATCAAATTGACATATAGGATACCTGATCTAAATTAAAATTTTTATTAGGTAACCTGTAACTCACTCATAAAAGTGAGAGAAATTGAACCCATTTAAAATTGCTATTAATGAAATATACATGTAGATGTGGATACACTGATTTTTACTATTCTTCCTTTTAAATTGCTATGCCTTGATATTTCTAGCCCCAGTGGTTTCCTGGCAGCTATTTCAAGAAAATAAAATAGAAAAATGGCAGTTTGAATAGTATTGAAACATTTGATTTGTGCATTAAAAGTATTTGCTTTCTTCCTCTCCTTGTAAATATGGAGGAACTCTNACCCCCCACAACCCCCCACCCTGCCCCTCAAGTTCCTCATATCAGAGAGATCATATGATAATTGTCTTTCTCTGATTGACTTATTTCGCTCAGCATAATACCCTCCAGTTCCATCCATGTCGTTGCGAATGGCAAGATTTCGTTTCTTTTGATAGCTGCATAATATTCCATTGTATATATATACCAGTCAAGAAATGGGCAGTAGANTATCGTTTTTACTATAACAACTTGAGAATTTACAACCCAGTATTCATGACTTATATAGTTTTTTTTTTATNCATGACTTATATAGTTTTAAAATTTTCTTTCAGGTCAAAAGATAAAGGAAAAAAACCCTATTAAATGTTTACAAACACCTCTACTTTTGTTTTTGGGAAGGAAAGAAACCACCCTTGAATCTAACAGTACAAGTACTGTGTTCATTACTGGGAAGTGAGAAACTTTCGAAGACCATCCACCTTGAGCAGCTTGGCCAGAGACACCTATTTTTCTATGCCAAGAACTATGTATGGAAGGTTCACTTGAATCCTCTTCTAGCAGATTGGCATCCTCTCCTATGTTCTTGTTCTCTTTTCTTCTCTTTTTCTCTTTCATTTCTTCCTCCTTCCATCCCTCCCCTCTCTCTCTCCTTTCTTCCATCCTTTCTTTCAAAATAAGCCTATTTAAGAAAATAAACTCCCATAGGATGCAAGTGCCAGTCTAACAAACTATGCTATGCAGCTTGGCTTTAGGAAAGTCTAAAATACAATAAAGAGTACAAAAAATAATGATAACTTTGTCTCCTTGAATCTTGTAACAGCAACAAAATTTTACTTGCTCAGGCTGTAAATTATGTGAAAAGGAGTTGATCCCGTTACATAATTTGTTAATTTAGAGTGAAAACCAACCAACCACCCCACAACAGATTGTGGGAGTTTGTTGCTGGATGATAGTCTGAAACTTAGAAAGTTACCTTAAGAATCAGCAAAGCCAACAAAACCAGAACAACCAAATGATAGAGAAGACAGTTGGAGACATAAGAATTATGCCTTTTATGTATAATTGAGGGTACCGTGGGGGCCTGTGGGCTGTGACCCATCTGCATATGGGTGTGGCTTAGAGCACAGAATGCTTGTGGATACAGTGTCTCAAACATTTCTGCATCAGTTGCCAACGTTAAAATGGGAGGTTTCCCCAAAAATATGTATACATCTTCCTCTTTTCTTAAAAAAAAGATATATTAATAATAGCAAATACCAACTGGCATGGAATAAGGACCCACCTTGTCCCCTGCATTCCATACTTCACAGGTCCTATCCTTCGTGGTTCTCAACAGAACCCATTTCTCACTCTCTATTGTTTCCAACTCCTGATCTTTTACAGATGAAACCTGATCTGTTCCCTTGGACCTGTGAATTTTTCCCCTAGTTTAAATCATATACACCATTTAAAAAATATAGATTAGTTTAATAGGCCATCACATATGTGGTATTTATCAAGTAAGCAATTAAGATCAAAACCAAAAATAAATTAAGAATTTTGTTAACACCTCCAGTTCACTTTATCCAAAATGTGAGAGTTGTCAAATGTTGTCATAATCCTTATCTTCATTTTGAGGGGACACAGTACCCTCTAAAACATTTCCATTCTTTACAATCCTAGTTGATTGACGGGGCAGCAGATCCTAAAAAGAATCCATAACTTCTATTTCAAAAACACTGGAGTTGTTTGCTTATATTTTTTTGTCTTATATTTATAATGGGATATGACTCTAGTAACATATTTTGTGCAAAGCTTTTTCTTTGATGATTGGTTGTTATCTATCACATCTAATACCTGGAAGAATAAAAACAAAAATAAATTTAAAAAAATCAAAACCAACTGGATACACAGACATCAGGGATAGGGTTCTTTCACACAGACCAATGAATTCACACTTGCCCATTTGTTCCAGGAGGATAGGCAGAGTGTACAGTGTGAACACAGGCTCTTCCAGTAGCGCATAAAATGTGCACATTGTAAAAATGGGCTTGTGTTACTTAAAATCTTTAAAATGCAGCATGATATTAGCATATATTTTGGATCTATACTCTAGAAGAAAAACAATGTCTTCTAATAGGTATTTTTCCTCTCTTCACACTTTTTCATACCACCTCAGCTGATCGTTCACGTTTCCCCTGGTTGGTGGAAATAGAGGATTTCATAGTGGGTGACAAACACTGTATGGAGAAAATCTTTTCATATTTCCTCAGGAATTTGTGTCCAAATGCACATTGTCTTCCAGTTGGTGATTTGGTTTATCTTCTTTTGTTACCGTGGAGGGCTCAGACCAAAAAATTATATACATGTAAAGTGAAGTTTAAATAATCACCTCAGTCCTTTGAACATGAAATAACTGTAAGAGGAGACTGAATTTGTTTGTGTTATCATAGGATAAGCCGTATTTTTGTTTGTTTGTTGTCTTATAAAGAAATGTATAATAGTACATTACTCTATGTGATTCAGCAGTTGTAGGTGGGAAAATGTTGCAGCTAAGAGTGTAACTTAGCATTAGATTCCTGTGGTTTGAACTCTGACTTCCATCTTTTCCTGAACCTGTGAACTTTTGTTATTTACTCCCCTTCTTCAAGCTTCAGGATTCTTCTACGCTAACTGTAGATGATATACATTATCCAGATTATGTGAACTGTCAATGAGTAATTTAATGTGAAATATGTAATAGAGGGCCAGGTATATTTAAAAACTTGAAAACATTCACACACATATGTATGTATGTGTGCCAATGTGTGTAGATTTATTTACATTTTGTGTAGTAGTTTACATTATTCATTGTGAATAAATTATAATGGTACGCAATTCTAAGAACCATGAGGAGTAAAGAAACTCCTATTTCTGGAATAGGAGTACATTAATCTGGTCTTGCTCTGCATTAGGATTTATTTGTTGGCAATAAGTATTTATACATGTCTCTGCCTGCCAAAAATCCTTGATTTTTGTAGTAAGTGAGAGACAAGACGAGTCTAGCAGTAAGGCAATAGGAAATGGAAGTCCAGCAGGCCTTTCTGTTGATGAGTGTCAGATGATATGCTTTTTTCTTATATTCACATAGACCTTAATTTACATAATTTTATGTCAAGAACAACTGGTATATATCAGGAAACAAATGGCTGGATATTCCCCATTTATGCTTCCATTTTCGCTCTCTACCCTTGCTCCATTCCTCAACAAGCTGATCTGTGTGGGTTGACACCAGTGGGCTCCCTTTTTTTCTAGCTTCTAATTCCATGAGACCCATGAGACCAAAGGGGTGAGATCGGTTTGTAGAAGAAGAGGTTGAGAACTTCTTCTCTTTGCTTACTCTCTGAGGAGACCACAGTTTGTTAGTGGGTCCATTCCTCTGGCTTAGCAATGGCTCTTGTCTGGTGAACCTGTCTGGCCAGGTCCACACTTTCTGTCCCTTCAGACCCTAGTTGGGGAGTGGCTTCCCACTCTCCTTAGTCCCAGAGTATTTTTCTTCCTTGCTTTTTCCTTACCTCTGCCCTATCCTTGGTAAATAGTCCCTTCATTAATATCTCTTTAATCGTGGCTTTTTAAAGTGGCATATGATTCCTGACAGGACCTTGACTGATAAAAATGTCCTCAATGAAACAAAATTAATGATTTCTCTGTAGAGAGAAAGGAATCATATATTATTCTACTCCAGGGATCAATAACACTTAATGTCTCTATTTCTAAAGCCAAGACAAGCCGTAACCGATTTGCTTGAGCTTCTCTCTCTCTGTGATTAAGAGTTTATAAAAATGCTACAACTGTGTGTATGTGTATAGTCTTGTATTCGCCTAAGGGCAGAGTAATGCTGTGGTTTGCATTTCAGAACAGCTGGTGTAACGGCATGATGGAGAGTGGCTAGAGAAGGGATAAAACTGAAGGTAGAAACAGTTATTCAGAGACTGTTGTGTAGTTTAGGTAAGAGATGAGAGTAAATTTGACTAGGTCAATGGGAGGAAAATGTACTGGAAAGGAATAATTTAATTTAGAAGTTATCTAGGGAGTAGGATAATACAGTGGTTAGCTTCTTACCAGCTCTGTGACCCCAGGCAAATTCTTTTTATCTTTCTGAGTCTCTATTTGTTCATTATCTGCAAATTGAGGAGAATAATACCTATATCAGAGAGTTGTTGTAAGGATTAAATTGATATGGGTAATGTACATAGAACAGTTCCTGGCACATGGCAAGTCTTGTACATCCACTTTAAATATTACTAGTAGTATCTTTATGGATGCAGGATAGGGGCAGAAAGAACATGTCTGGGATGACTTGCAGATAATATAATTTGGTGGGGTATGTGATTTTTGGTGGCATTCACTGAAATAGGTAATGTAGTGGAAATTTCAGATCTTTAAGTTTTTCTGTTAATTCCATATAGATTTTTTTTCAAATTTACATTGCTGCCATCTTAAATTACTGTCTGTTGCTGTCATCCTCATGTTCAAAATATGCTAAATAAAACTCACATTCCTTTGTCTAGAATTCCAAATGCATATGAGGGATCTTCCACTTGACCTGTGTCTTAATTGATCTCTTTATCCCCAGTGGAGTCCCCCACAGTGGCCAAGGACATCTTTCTTGCAGTTCTTCTCACCTAAATTGTCCTCCTTGTAACTTAATCTGATTTAGTGTTATGTATCCTCAAAAACCTTCTCTGGCTCCCTGTTTTTCCAGAGTATATGGTCTTAGCTCCTGACTCTAGAATTCACAGCCCTCACTAATTTGGCCTAATTGTCATAATGTTTGATTTTCTCATTATCAGACATTTACATATCTTTAAGAGTTTTGATTTATTTTGCCTCTGAGTCTGTGTTATAATTTAGCTCTATAACTGACACATATCCTTCCCCACATGTGCCTAATGAAGCTCTACTCATCCTGTAAAGGTCAGCTCAGTCCCAGTTTCTCAGAGAGATAAACTTCAGGATTCCTCCTCCTGTGTTCATTCTGTCTCTCCCTCCCTCCTTTGCCTTTGCCATGCTAAGTGAAGATCTATGATAGTACTTTTAGAAGTATTCTTGTATTAGAAAAGAGGTTCTCAGATTTTATTGTGAATGTCAGTCATTAATACAGCTTCTTGGATCACCCAATCCAAAAGATTCAGATTCTTTATGCCTTCAGGTTTTAGTGCAGATGCTTATCTTAGAATGATAAATGCTCAAAGAGAAAAAGGATTGACCCTTCCTGTGACCTAGCCTCACAGCTCCTTCTCTTGGCAAGGATCCGTGATTCTCACGATTGAGATGTCTGCTTCCCGGGGTGAGTGGATGGGTGCAATCAACCCATGTCAGTTGATTTATGACTGAGCATTGCTGAATTCCCTGTTTCAGTTTTTTAGTTAAGGGTAATTTGAGAAATCAAGTCAGATCCTGAAAGTCCAACCCCCGAATCAGAATCTGCAACCAGTCATATCCGTATCTTCCATGTGATTTCCTGATCTCATTCTTAGCACAGTCTACTTCTCATTCTTTCTTATTCCTTTTGCTGCTTAGGCTGGCTTTTACTTCCAAAATTGTGCTGTGACACAGTAGTCATGCCATTGTTTGCTTTTGTAATAGTACTGTTCTGCTTTTTATTAAGATACATGTGCCTATTTGCCCTTGCTCTGTCTTCACAAAGTTTCCCATGTCATATACAGAGCCTGCATCTTTTTGATTTAATTATTCTGAAGGTTGCCTAATTTCCATCCCCTTCTCCTCTCTCTCTCTCTCCTTCACTCCTTCATACGATGCCAAGCAACATTTATAGCACTTTGCATCCTTTCCTTTCTCACCAAGATGAGACAACATTGAACAGAAATCAAGATAAAAACCCTTCACATTTTAAAAATTTCAAGCAACTTATAAAAGTTAACAATTTAAACAACTTACATCTGAATCTAAAGTATGGAAGCAGAGGTTCATGGTCAGAAAATAAATATGAATGAATTTGTTCCATTTGTACGTTCATCATATTTTTCAAGCAAACCAGGAAGGAAAAAAATCATGAGAAGATTGTCTTACGATAATTTTGATAAAACAATGAATCAGTCCAAAGGTTCTTGGCCATAAAAGTCCACTGAGAATTCCAGAATCTGGACTAATTTGTAATGAAGAAAGGAAATATTCTGACTTTCTCTAGATTAAAGGTAACTTTGACATTTTCTGAGTGATTAATGGAATGTCATTTTTAACATGCATTCCCAGTGATTATGGTATAGCTGGCCCATGGACAACACTGATGCATTTGACTTAGGCTTCTAATAATACTTTGAGCTTCTGCAAGAAAGAAAGAATGTTTTATACTTTTGTCTCACAGACCTTAATACATTTTGTACAAAGTATCTACTCAATTAAACGTGTCCCATATTGAATGGTATTATTTGACATTGAGTTTTTCTCATACTTATTTCTTTCATGCTATTTCATGCTTTTATTCTTACTATGTTCCTTTCCAGTTGATTTTACGTTCCTCCCACTTGTAGCCTTACATCGCTTATGCCAACCTCCACTTCCAAAGTTGCATTGCAAACTAATTCTAATTGAGGATGCCATTCCAGTTGAAAATGTTTAGTAACTCTTTTATAGTTGTATAGGCAACTTTCTTTTCTTTTTTTTTTCTTTTTCTCCTGTTTAGGGAATGAACTGTTTATTTTATCATGCCTCTTAATCAAGCCTAGCCACAAGTCATTTCAAGAATAACTGTGGTTGAGTCTTTTATTTTCAATCTTTGCATAAAGACACTTTGCATAAAGTATCATTTGAAGTATATACTGTATACTGTATACATGCCTTGGCAAAGTTCATTCCAGAACAGTGGTTGGAGTTAGTCTTTAAATGAGGGGAGGAATCTTCTACTACCCCAGAATTTGTGCCTCTGCTTCTCTGAAACAACCTTAAGAACTTCTCCCATTTCTTATTTGAGGCAACTGCAAGCTTGCTATTAATACTAAGCAGTTTCCTGAGGGAGAGAGATGTATATGTTTGTGAGAGCAAGTGGTGGTGGTGCGAGGAGGGGGGCAGTTTATATGTTAGCTGACCTAAGTCAATGCTGGCAAAATATTTCATGTATTTGCATCATGGCTTATGGTGCTGGAACAAAATTCAGATTTTAGGTAAATAAGCAGTATTTAAAACACAATACTAGTCTACTCTTCATAAAATCTAGAATTATTGTACTCTGTCAGTCCAAATGGAGACTCTGAATACCCACAGATGACAGATACAATCTGAGATGTGGATATGATATTGAAATTACTTTTTCTGTATGCAAGTCTTGTTTTTGGGTAGTGTTGCATTAAAAATCCTGCCTTCTCTATTCTAGGCCTGTTCCTGAAGGATAAAATCAGATTGAATTCTGTTTCTCTAGGATCTGTATCTCCTTGTCAGGTTGCTTGACTTCATTAAATTTTAGTACTAAGCTTTATTTTTTAGTCTGTTATTTTCCTTCTAGAGATCACTAATACTAAAATAGTAATAATAACAGTAGTAGTAATAATAAGGCAGTAAGCAAATTACATTGCAGACCTATTTCCTAAGATTGCTATCAAAAGGTGACCTAATTTTGGCACTTCAAAACTTGTCAGCACAATACCTTCTAAAGAAGAGAAAACATTATTTTATGTGTAGGACCCCTTGACTCCCCCCACCCCCTTAAAACTAGTCACTCTGCTATTTATGGCAATTTCTGCTGTCTCAATTTTTAAAAACATATGCTCTGTAACATATGGGCCCCTGTCTGGTCACTCTGTGTCTCTGGTGATAAGGAATCAATCTAAATAGAATACCATGAATAAAAATGTTTTCCTTTACATGGAATATCTTGGAATCTCTCTGTCTCTTTCTTCACTCAGTTTACTATTACATGTGAAGTTCGGTATTTGGAAAAAAAGTCCTTTTTAGCATTTTAATAATAAACAACCTAGCTATTTCTGTCTAAATAAAATGGAGCATGCATATAAAATCGTAACTTCTAGAACTGAAAGGGGCCTTGTTCAATCATTACAGAACAAATTATTAAATAATTGCTAGTCTCTTTCTGAATATATGTGATAAATAGTTATTAATGGCAGAGAAGATGAACAAAGGACATATCACTTTTCCAGACAAAGATTGTGGAAGCTTGTTTTGGTAATGCAGTGTGACCACCTCCTTATAAATATCATCATGTCCTATTTTGAAGCGTCTTTAACTTGCATAGCTAAACTCTTCCTTATTACAACAGTATGATAATTTTTCTTTTTTCTCTGGCCCAGATAAAACTGTAGTAAGTGGAGTACTATAGGGTACTAGATGACTTCTAGTTAGCTTTAGTAGCTCTTGCAAGATCTGTTTATAGTACAGAAGAAACTACAGCACAGGGAGAGATAACCTCATCCCCAGATTGAGGACAACTGGCATTGAATGCTGGCAAGCCTAGCAGCTAGATGTTGGGTTTCAGTCGACAGTCTTTTTTTTTTTTTAAGATTTTATTTGACAGAGACAGAGAGACAGCGAGAGAGGGAACACAAGCAAGGAGAGTGGGAGAGGGAAAAGCCAGGCTTCCCTCTGGTTAGGGAGCCTGATGCTGGGCTTGATCCCAGGACCCCGAGATCATGACCTGAGTTGAAGGCAGACGCTTAATGAGTGAGCCACCAAGGAGCCCCCAGTCAACAGTCTTTAAGGCAAACAACATGCGGCAGCTAGCAGTGGAATGCATCTTTTAGTCAAGACATTTCCTTTGATAAATAAAATTTGCAGTTATTATTACATGTAATCTTAATGCTCTGTTGAATACAAACTGTGTCAAAAAGCAATTAATTGAAAGAAAGTAAAAATACCAACAGACTATTTCCTTACTGCTGTGACCTTGATGAGGCCTTCCACCACACAAGAGGGAACCTCAACAGCCAATGTATAAGGATTACCCAGAACTGATTGAAAAGTCACTTTGAGGAGTGTGTGTGTGTGTTTTTCCACTTTCAAGATAAGAAAGAACAACTAGCGAATCACTCAGAATCACAACCTACTCTGTCTGCCTTCTTTCTCCTTCAAATATATCATTTTCAGGCACATGTGTGATTTATATTGTTCCTGGAAACATGTCATCCTTTCCATAGTATTCAATAGGGTGTTCTTGGAGCTCTTGAGCCAGTGAAGTCCATCCTTATTTCCCCTTTGGCCATTAACTCTTACAAGTTTTGATTTATAGTATTTGATGGGTAAATGGCAAAGATAGATGGCTTTCTCCTAACTTTAGCACAAATACAGATACTCAAGACAGCCTTAAATCTCTTAAATCCAGGCTATTCTCCTCCAGGAATAATACAGGGGAATTTATGTTTTTGATAAAAATTTTAGATTTTATAACCATCTCTCCTTTATTCTTACTGTATTTAAGTACAAAATAATGGACTTTTCCACTCAGAAAACTCAAGCTTCTTTTTATAGTGTTCTTAGAGATTCTGTGATATTCATCATGTTCTCCAAAGGAAGGGAGGAAGGAAGGGGGAAGGTCAGAGAGAAAAAAATAGCAAAGGAGGGAAAGGAGAGTGGAAAAGAGAGGAAAGAAGAAGCGGGTAGGAAGGAAGGAAATATGGGTGAATGTGTTGCTATCACCTGTCCGTTTTGGTGACTGTATCATCAGGGGAAATGCCAAGGTATGAACCCCTTATCTTTCTCACTAGGTATTCAGTAGTATCTCTAGTTGTTCTGTACAATCTCTAGTTGTATCTCTGGTTCAGTAGTCTCACTAGTTGTTCAGTTGTTCAGTTTCTTAGTGCTGCTGTAACAAAGTACTACAAACTGGGTAAACAAGAAGAATTATAGTGTGCCATGGGTCTGAAGGCTAGAAGTTTGAGATAAAGGTTTTGGCAGGATTGGTTCCTTCTGAGGGCTGTGAAGAATCTGTTCATGCTTCTTCCCTAATTTCTGGTGGTTTGCTGACAATCTTTGGTGTTTCTTGGCTTTTCTGGGTGCATCATCCCAATCTCTGCCTTCATAGTCACCTGGTGCTCTCCTGGGGTGCATGCCTGTGTCCAAATTTCCCCGTTTTATAAGGAAATCAGTTACATGAATTAGGGCTCACTCTAATGACTTCATTTCAACTTGATTACCTCTGTTAATTTCTGTCTCTACATAAGGCTACATGCTGAGGTATTGGGGGTCTGGAATCCAACATAGTTTGGGGGGGTTCACATTCAGTCTATAACAAATAACATATCTTTTGTTGTAGTACAAAAACTTTTAAAGCATTTGGAGTATGTTTCTCTTACTGCTGTCATAAACCAGCATAATTCAAGGTAGTAAAGTATAATGTTGCCCTATCCCTCTCTCCCAAATTAGTAGTTAAGAGCGCTCTCTATCAGTGGGAATCTCTATCATTGCAAATAAACTGCTGCTAATTTTTAGCAGGTCTACAGAATATGTGGAGATGAACTTGAGGAGATGAAATATCTCTGACACCCTCTTTCTGAAAAATGGATTTCAGTAGCATGTGCTGATTGAAAACGGAGTGTGCTTTCAATCTTTTAGTTTAAAGGTACCTGTGTACTAGAAGGAACGATGTAAGTTTAACAGGCCAATAAACATCTAACTATAGGTAGAAATCATTTAGTTATTTGAAAGGCAAATAGAATTTTGGAAATTATAATAGACATCTTGCAGTTTGCAAGTCAGAAATGTATAATTGCAAAGACTGGTTGGGAAGAGATGGTTTGCTTGAGTTTTGTCAAGCCAAAGGATATTATTTACAAAAGTCAGTATCTGTGCTTCACCTGCATAAAGTAGATAGTCTCTTGTTCCAGTCCAGAATAACAGATGACTGAAGATCCACCAACCAGGAAGAAGGATATTATAATATAACACTTAGTGAAGATACTATATTATAAATCACAATATACTTTTTAAGCAGCACATTCTAAGACATATTATATGTAGAGATTGCTACGTAATAAACAGGCTATGGGAAAGACAGTGAAAGGCTGTGTCCTCAGGCAAAGGAAAGTTATGATGTAAATTATTTTACCAAAAGAGATAGGGATCTAGATTAGTCCCATTTGCTAGAATGACAAGCAGTTAGGAAAAAGTAGAACTTTTGAAAATAGACTTGTACATAATCTGTAAAATTAATACTTCTAGTCTAGTCAGGAATTATGTGTAGCTTTTTTTTTTTCTATGTCTTTCTTTCCTTCCTCCTTATTTTGTACTATATGCCTATATAGGCTATTGTTTTTTACTGTATCCCTCTATTTTTTCAGTAAACATTTAATGAACTACATCATGTGCTGGACACAGTGGTAGGGGCTTGGGATATAATGATGAATAAAACAAGGCACTGTTCCTGCTTTCCTGGCATTTACTTCTAACTGGAGGAGACTGACTTTCATAACTACAAAGTACATGTAAAATTGTATCTGTGCTCAGTGGTATGAAGAAGAGGCCCATGTTGCTCTGAGTGCCCATAAGTAAGGGATTTAATTTCTCTAGAGGAGCCAGAGAGCATGTTCCTGTGGTAAAAACACTGGAAGGAATTGCGAGTAAGCAGTAAGTAGGAAAAGGTGAGAGGAAAGGACTTTGGACGCAGAGAGAACAACATGTGCAAAGGCCTTAGACCAGGGTGAAATCCAGCAAGTTAGAAGGACTGGAAGGGAGAATGAGGAGAGGTTGAGTTCCATGTGGAAGCAGGGGAAGAGCATTCAGGGTTTCCAAAATCCTAATAATAGCAGTTTTATTTTAAAAGCTTTAGGTTCTTAAGTAAGGGATTGATATGGTCATTTCAAAATATCACTGGTGTGCTGTCTGAAGATGCAGTTGGAAAGGGGTCATCAGTTAGGATGATTTTGTAGTGAGTGAGAGAGGATACTGGCTTGGGATGACATGTTTGTGCTGAAAATGGAGGGAACGAGCCACTTAAGGGGGTAAAGTCAACAGCTCTTGGTAATGGTGTCAAGGACGAGGTCTAGGTAACTGGTACACGTAATTTTTCTGATGGTCTTGCCATTCGATGATACAGAAAAGGCTGAAAAAAACATCTTCTTGAGGAGGGAGAGGTTTTATGGATATATGTTAAATATATATATATAATGGTGGTATTGAATTATGGATATATATTATATTATGCATGTTTTACATTTTGGATATATTAGAATATATTAAGACATTCAAGAGAGAGTGTCAAGTAGACAGTAAGATATAGAGACCTGAGGGCAGGACCAAGGTCTGTGTTGGCAGTATGAATTTGTGAGCTGTCCTGTAGATGGTATCTAGGCCCAACCATAGCTTAATGCTTCTGTACTCTAGAATAAGAATGGATGAGAAGAGGCTAGTGTAACACAGGTAATAGCCTTACAGTGCTTGACATCTTCTCCTAGATAACCAAATTGAGACCCCTCCCCCATGTAAATGGCTTATGGAAAATGAGATTGTTCCAAGGGAAGATTTTTTCAGTGCTGACAAGCATACAGGAAGCTTTTCTTGAGAAAATAGAATTGGAAGCTTTAGACAAACTCTTCCAGAAAGTATAAAAGCCCTTAGATCCACAGCACACAGTTTAGCAGTCTCCACTTCAAGAATGATGAAAATTAACATATTTTAACCTGTTACCTTATATGAAGAAGAAAAAGGTAGAGACAAACATCATGTCAGCATGAGTTATATGTTTTTTATTTGAGGTTCTCATGGGCATATACATACATATATCATACCAAAGACTTTGTACTTAGATTTCTCAAAATAAATTATTTTTTGTTTTATTTAAAGAGGAAGTTTATTTCCATAATTAAATTTTTAGCTTCTGTACTAAATCCTAAGTAAAAGAAAAAGATTTTGAGCCTCTCTAAAACTATTTATTGTTATACTCAATTTTTCTTTATTGTCTCATCAAATAAGTAAAGTTGAAACAGAGGTATTCATGTTTCATTGCTACTGAGGTGCTCTTCTAAATGTTTGACTAGAGACTGTAATCTGAATTATTATTGTGTGGAGTCATTAATTTGCTGTCATATTTGATATACTAATGTAGGTCAGTGACAAAACACCACTTAAAGGTACTGGTAGCTAATAGGAACATATCGACATGAGAACCTGTCAAAAAGGCCTTTAATTGGAAATTAAGGAACATTTGATATATGTCAAAATAGCTCTGGATTTAGACCCTCTGGTCTCTTGTCCTCAGCCCTTAATTAAAATGGAGGCTTCATCTGCATAATAACATTTTTGGCTTGTGTCATTCCTCCATTATTCATTTTAGTTATCAAAACTTCAGTATTAAAAATGTCATTTTGTAATTGTTTGGCTATGTCTTTGAAATTTTTACACATGTTTAGGCTTTTTTGAGGTTATGGTAGGGAAGCAAATACATGCTTTGCACTATGAATATTAAAATATATTTCTAAGAATGCTGATTATGTGATTAATTAGATAAAAACCTATCTGAAATACTTCTCTGTAGATGTACCTACTTATTCTTCACTGCTTCCTTATTTTTATGTATTTAAAAGTGGTTTATGATACTAAGTAATTTGTTTTTGAAAAGCACCAGTTTCAGTTGAAATTTTCAGCAATAATTTTCATTTATTTATTTGATCAATGGGCCTCAGAAAGAGTTTATATTTGTTGACAAATTTGATCATTTCATCATGTGGACAGTTTATATAAAGTTGGTATCATTTTTACAGATTTTGTTCATTTTGTTTCATGTAAATTATTGGGAAGAAAATATAATGATTTCACTAATCAGCCATAATATTATTCCTTCAATTTTTGCTCCATACATGGAGATTTCAGGCTGTCAATGACTAAAACTTTGAATGCTTAATGCTGTGAGCCAGACACTGATGTAAGCTTCAGATATGCATTGTTTAATATGATTGCTGCAGCAGTGTGAAGTAGAAAGTTTTATCATCCCCATTTTATACATGAGGAAGTGAGACTATCCAAGATTTTATGCTAGTATTTCCAACCCAGGAAACCGAACTTCAGACCCAGTTCGTTCGTTCGTTCATTTTCTTTTTCTTTCTTTCTTTCTTTCTTTCTTTCTTTCTTTCTTTCTTTCTTTCTTTCTTTCTTTCTTTCTTTCCTTTCCTTTCCTTTCCTTTCCTTTCCTTTCCTTTCCTTTCCTTTCCTTTCCTTTCCTTTCCTTTCCTTTCCTTTCCTTTCCTTTCCTTTCCTTTCCTTTCCTTTCCTTTCCTTTCCTTTCCTTTCCTTTCCTTTCCTTTCCTTTCCTTTCCTTTCCTTTCCTTTCCTTTCCTTTCCTTTCCTTTCCTTTCCTTTCCTTTCCTTTCCTTTCCTTTCCTTTCCTTTCCTTTCCTTTCCTTTCCTTTCCTTTCCTTTCCTTTCCTTTCCTTTCCTTTCCTTTCCTTTCCTTTCCTTTCCTTTCCTTTCCTTTCCTTTCCTTTCCTTTCCTTTCCTTTCCTTTCCTTTCCTTTCCTTTCCTTTCCTTTCCTTTCCTTTCCTTTCCTTTCCTTTCCTTTCCTTTCCTTTCCTTTCCTTTCCTTTCCTTTCCTTTCCTTTCCTTTCCTTTCCTTTCCTTTCCTTTCCTTTCCTTTCCTTTCCTTTCCTTTCCTTTCCTTTCCTTTCCTTTCCTTTCCTTTCCTTTCCTTTCCTTTCCTTTCCTTTCCTTTCCTTTCCTTTCCTTTCCTTTCCTTTCCTTTCCTTTCCTTTCCTTTCCTTTCCTTTCCTTTCCTTTCCTTTCCTTTCCTTTCCTTTCCTTTCCTTTCCTTTCCTTTCCTTTCCTTTCCTTTCCTTTCCTTTTCTTTCCTTTCCTTTCCTTTCCTTTCCTTTCCTTTCCTTTCCTTTCCTTTCCTTTCCTTTCCTTTCCTTTTCTTTCCTTTCCTTTCCTTTTCTTCCTTCCTTCCTTCCTTCCTGAGAGAGAGCACTCACGGATGCATTCAGAAACACAGGTGAGGGGCAGAGGAAAAAAGGGAGCATCTTAAGCAGACTCCATGCCCAGCATGGAGCCTGACTTTGGGTTTGATCTCCCCACTGTGGATGTCATGACTTGAGCCGAAATGAAGAGTCAGACACTCAACTAAGTGAGCCACCCAGGTGACCCCCAAGCCAGTACTCTAAATGAGCAATATTAGAAAGATTAAACTCTTTTATCACTAGAAACTTTTTAATGTAAGGATTTTATTTATTTGAGAGAGTGATAGAGAGTGAGCACAACTGGGGGGAAGTGGCAGAGGGAAAAGGAGAGACAGAATCCCTACTGAGCAGGGAGCCTGACATGGGTCTTGATCCTAGGACCCCGAGATCATGGCCAGAGCTAAATGTAGCCTCTTAACCAACTGAGCCACCCAGGCACCCCTAGAAACTTTTTGAATTAGAGGAATACATAGATACTCATTTTTGATTATTTATCAATAACATAAAGCAAGTAAGGGACAAAATTACTTGTGGCAAAACTTCCTCTTGAAAGAATAAATAACATTTATTTTTTGCTTAAATTTTTGACTGTTTTAGTTCTTGGTTTAAGTTATGTTGATTATGTAAAATCATAATGTTGGCGTAGGTGAAGTAGGTCCCTAGGAGAGTGGGCCAGTAAAAGTGGAAGTGTAAGATGATACATTAGTGATGGTTAGAATTAGTGCAATTGTGAAGTGGAAGCAAAGTATGTATATTTTTGAAATTGCCAAAGCTTAAGATTTAAAAAAATAGAATGTGGATGATAAGATTTACTAATAATTGCTTATATTTAACATTGCATGATTTAAACAGATATTTTTATTCTGGTTCTTATGGCACCAAGTAACTTAATAAAAATACTTTTTGCCTACCAGTATGTAAGTGATCATTTTCTTTCTGTATTTTGTTTTCTCCCCCTAAATTCCAAAGATATATAGGAATGTCTGGTCTTTTAAGATTGACGATGCAACATGGCAAAATGAAACACAACAAAATTTGTTTTTAGGGTAAAGGCAGAAATGTAGTTAAAACTAAACTTTGAAATTTACTGTTTCACTGAAGGTATATCATTTTTCTTTTTTTCTTTTTTAATTAACATATAAAGTATTATTTGTTTCAGGGGTACAGGTCTGTGATTCATCAGTCTTACACACTTCACATCACTCACCATAACACATACCCTCCTCCCCAGTGTCCATCCCCCAGCCACCCCCATTAATCCCAACCACCTCCCTTCCAGCAACACTCAGTTTGTCTCCTGAGATCAAGAGTCTCTTATGGTTTGTCTCCCTCTCTGATTTCGTCTTGTTTCGTTTTTTTCCCTGTCTTCCCCTATGATCCTCTGTCTTTTTTCTCAAATTCCTTATATCAGTGAGATCATATGATAATTGTCTTTCTCTGATTGACTTATTTTGGTTAGCATAATACTCTCTGGTTCCATCTACGTAATTGCAAATGGCAAGATTTCGATTTTTTAATGGCTGCATAATATTCCATTGTGTGTGTGTGTGTGTGTGTGTGTGTGTGTGTGTGTGTATACACATATATACACCACATATTCTTTATCCATTCATCTGTTGATGGACATCTAGGTTCTTTCCATAGTTTGGCTATTGTGGACATTGCTGCTATAAACATTTGGGTGCACGTGCCGCTTCAGATCACTACATTTGTATAGTTGGGGTAAATACCCAGTAGTGCAATTGCTGGATCATAGGGGAACTCTATTTTCAACTTTTTGAGGAACTTTCATACTGTTTTCCAGGGTGGCTGCACCAACTTGAATTCCTACCAACAGTGTAGGAGGGTTCCCCTTTCTCCACATCGTCGCTAGCATCTGTTGTTTCCTGACTTATTAATTTTAGCCATTCTGACTGGTGTGAAGTGATATCTCATTGTGGTTTTGATTTGTGTTTCTCTGATGCAAAGTGAGGTTGAACACTTTCATGTGTCTGTTGGCCATTTGGATGTCTTTTTTGGAGAAATGTCTGTTCCTGTCATCTGCCCATTTCTTGATTGGATTATTTGTTCTTTATGTGTTGAGTTTGCTGAATTCTTTATAGATTTTGGATACTAGCCCTTTATCTGATATGTCATCTGAAAATATCTTCTCCCATTTTGTCGGTTGTCTTTTGGCTTTGTTGACTGTTTCCTTTGCTGTGCAAGAGGTTTTGATCTTGATGAAGTCCCAATAGTTCATTTTTGCCCTTGCTACCCTTGCCTTTAGGGATGTTTCTAGGAAGAAGTTGCTGTGGCTGAGGTAGAAGTGATTGCTGTCTGTGTTCTCCTCCAGGATTTTGATGGATTCCTGTCTCATACTGAGGTCTTTCATCCATTTTGACTCTATTTTTGTGTGTGGTGAAAGGAAATGGTCCAGTTTCATTCTTCTGCATGTGGCTGTTCAACTTTCCCAACACCATTTGCTGAAGAGACTGTCTTTTTTCCATTGGCCATTCTTTCCTGCTTTGTCGAAGATTAGTTGACCATGGAGTTGAGGGTCCATTTCTGGGCTCTCTATGCTGTTCCACTGATCTATGTGTCTGTTTTTGTTCCATTACCATACTGTCTTGATGATTACAACTTTGTGATAGAGCGCGAAGTCTGGAATTGTGATGCTGCCAACTTTGGTTTTCCTTTTCAACATTCCCGTGGCTATTAGGGGTCTTTTTTGGTTCCATGTAAATTTTAGGATTATTTCTTCCATTTCTTTGAAAAAAAGTTGATGGTATTTTGATAAGGATTGCATTAAATATGTAGAGTGTTCTATGTAGCATAGACATTTTCACAATATTTTTTCTTCCAATCCATGAGCATGGAATGTTTTTCCATTTCTTTGTGTCTTCCTCAATTTCCTTCATGAGTAGTTTTCTATAGCTTTCTAATTATGGATTCTTTGTCTCATTGGTTAGATTTATTCCTTTGACTGCAATTGTAAATGTGATTGACTCCTCAATTTCTCTTTTGTCTGTCTTGCTGTGTATAAAAATACAACTGACTTCTGTGCATTAATTTTATATCCTGACACTTTACTGAATTCCTGTATGAGCTCTAGCTGTTTTGGAGTGGAGTCTTTTGGGTTTTCCACATAAAGTATCATATCATCTGCAAAGACTGAGAGTTTAACTTCTTCTTTGCCAATTTGGATGCCTTTAATTTGTTTTTGTTGTCTGATTGCTGAGGCTAGGACTCCTAGTACTATGTTGAATAGCAGTGGTGATAGTGGACAACCCTGCTGTGTTCCTGACCTTAGGGGGAAAGCTCTCAGTTTTTCCCCATTGAGAATGATATTCATTGTGAGTTTTTCATAGATGGCTTTTATGATATTGACAAATGTACACTCTATCCCTACACTGTGAAGAGTTTTGATCAAGAAACAATGCTGTACTTTGTCAAATGCTTTTTCAGCATTTATTGAGAGTATCATATGTTTCTTGTTCTTTCTTTTATTAATGTATTGTGTCACATTGATTGATTTGCAGATGTTGAACCAACCTTGCAGCCCAGGAATAAATGCCACTTGGTCATGGTGAATAATCCTTTTAATGTACTGTTGGATCCTATTGGAGAGTATTTTGGTGAGAATTTCTGCATCCATGTTCATCAGGGATATTGGTCTGTAATTCTTTTTGATGTGGTCTTTGTCTGATTTTGGGATCAAGGTAATGCTATCCTCATAAAATGAGTTTGGAAGTTTTCCTTCCATGTCTATTTTTTTGGAACAGTTTCAGGAGAATAGGTATTAATTCTTCTTTAAATGTTTATTAGAATTCCCCTGGGAAACTGTCTGGCCCAGGACTCTTGTTTGTTGGGAGATGTTTGATTAGTGCTTCAATATCCTTACTGGTTATGGGTCTGTTCAGGTTTTCCATTTCTTCCTGGTTCAGTTTTGGTAGTTTATATGTCTCTAGGAATGCATCCATTTCTTCCAGATTGTCAAATTTGCTGGCGTATAATTCCTCATAGTGCGTTCTTATAATTGTTTGTATTTCTTTGGTGTTGGTTGTGATCTCTCCTCTTTCATTCATGATTTTATTTATTTGGGTCCTTTCTCTTTTATTTTTGATAAGTCTGGCCAGGGGTTTATCAATCTTATTCATTCTTTCAAAGAAGCAGCTCCTAGTTTCGTTGATCTGCTCTGCTCTTCCTTTGGTTTCTATTTCATTGATTGATGCTCTGATCTTTATTATTTCTCTTCTACTGGGTTTAGGCTTTCTTTGCTGTTCTTTCTCCAGCTCCTTTAGGTGTAGGGTTAGGTTGTGTATTTGAGACCTTTCTTGTTTCTTGAGAAAGACTTGTATTGCTATATACTTTCCTCTCAGGAGCACCTTTGCTGTGTCCCAAAGATTTTGAACTGTTGTGTTTTCATTTTCATTTTTTCCATGAATTTTTAAAAATTTTTCTTTAATTTCCTGGTTGACCCATTCATTCTTTAGTAGGATGTTCTTTAGACTTCATGTATTTGAGTTATTTCTAACTTTCCTCTTGTGATTGAGTTCTAGTTTCAAAGCATTATGGTCTGAAAATAAGCGGGAAAAGATCCCAATCTTTTAGTACCAGTTGAGACCTGATTTGTGACCCAGGATGTATTCTGGAGAGTATTCCATGTGCACTAGAGAAGAATGTGTATTCTGTTGTTTTGGGATGGAATGTTCTGAATATATCTGTGATGTCCAACTGGTCCAGTGTGTCATTTAAAGCCTTTATTTCCTTGTTGATCTTTGCTGAGATGATTTGTCCATTTCAGTAAGGGGGATGTTAAAGTCCCCTACTATTATTGTATTATTGTCAATGTGTTTCTTTGATTTTGTTATTAATTGGTTTATATAATTGGCTGCTCCCATGTTAGGAGCATAGATACTTAAAATTGTTAAATCTTCTTGTTGGACAGATCCTTTAAGTATGATATAGTGTCCTTCCTCATCTCTTATTATAGTCTTTGGCTTAAAATCTAATTTATCTGATATAAGGATTGCCACTCCAGCTTTCTTTTGATGTCCAAAAGCATGGTCAATTGTTTTCCATCCCCTCACTTTAAATCTGGAGGTGTTTTGGGGTCTGAAATGAGTTTCCTGTAGACAGCATATTGGTGGGTCTTGTGTTTTTTTATCCATTCTGTTACCCTGTGTCTTTTGATTGGGGCATTTAGCCCATTTACATTCAGGGTAGCTATTGAAAGATATGAATTTAGTGCCATTGTATTGCCTATAAGGTGACTGTTACTTTATGTTGACTCTGTTCCTTTCTGGTCTGTTACTTTTAGTATCCCTCTTTGCTTAGAGGACCCCTGTCAATATTCCCGTAGGGCTGCTTTGGTGTTTGTGAATTCTTTTAATTTTTGTTTGTCCTGGAAGCTTTTTCTCTCTCCTTCTATTTTAAATGACAGCCTAGATGGTTATAGTATTCTTGGCTGCATGTTTTTCTCATGTAGTGCTCTGAAGATATCATGCCAGTCTTTATGGCCTGCTGGGTCTCTGTGGATAGGTCTGCTGTCAATCTAGTATTTCTACCATTTTAAGTTACAGATCTCTTGTCCAAAGCTGCTTTCAGGATTTTCTTTGTCACTAAGACTTGTAAGTTTTACTATTAGAGGACGGGATGTGGACCTATTTTTATTGATTTTGAGGGGGGTTCTCTGTGCCTCTTGGATTTTGATGCTTGTCCCCTTTGCCAAGTTAGGGAAATTCTCTACTATAATTTGCTCCAATATGCCTTCTGCCAGTCTCGCTCTTTCTTCTTCTGGGATCCCAATTATTCTAATATTGTTTCATCTTATGGTATCACTTATCTCTCGAATTCTCCCCTCGTGGTCCAGTAGTTTTTTGTCTATCTTTTGCTCAGCTTCTTTATTCTCCATCATTTGGTCTTTTACATCACTAATTCTCTCTTCTGCCTTATTTATCCTGCAGTAAGAGCCTCCATTTTTTATTGCACCTCATTAATAGCTTTTTTGATTTCAACTTGGTTAGATTTTAGTTCTTTTATTTCTCCAGAAAGAAATTTTATTTCTCCAGAAAGTGATTTTTTAATATCTTCCATGGTTTTTTCAAGCGCAGCTAGCACCTTGATAATCATCATTCTGAACTCTAGTTCTGACAGCTTACTAATGTCCATATTGATTCAATCCCTAGCCATTGGTACTGCCTCTTGTTCTTTTTCTTTTTCTTTTTTTTGTAGTGAGTTTTTCAGCCTTGTCATTTTATCCAGATAAGAATAGATGAATGTGGGAACAAAATACTAAAAGGGGTAGTAACGACCCCAGAAAAATATACACTAACCAAATTAGAAGAGACCCAAAACAAGGGGGGAGAAAAAGGGGGAAAAAAAGAAGAAGAGAGGGGAAAAATATATAAATATACATAGAGAGAGAGTGTGTGTGTATGTGTATATATATATAGACTGGTGAATTGAACAGAGCCACACACGTAGTTTTGGGTGTATTTTGGTCTGTTAGAAGAAACTACCACCCATGGGGCGCCTGGGTGGCTCAGTTGTTAAGCGTCTGCCTTTAGCTCAGGTCAGATCCCAGGGTCCTGGGGTCGAGTCCCACATCAGGCTCCCTGCTCAGTGGGGAGCCTGCTTCTCCCTCTCCCTCTGCTGCTCCCCCTGCCTGTGCTGCTCTCTCTCTCTCTGTCGAGTAAATAAAATCTTAAAAAAAAAAGAAGAAGAAGAAACTACCACCCACAAATTTAAAGAAAGAAAAACATATAGATACGAAAATAAGGGTAAACACGATGAAGGGATGGAATATAACTCTAAAGATAAAAATTAAAAAAGATTCTAAAAAAGGAGTTGAGAAGAAGTTGGTTGAAATAAAAGGAAAGAATGTGATCAGGCTGGAGACTAAAACAAAGCCATGGGGTAGATTTAGGGTATATTTTGATCTATTATAAGAAATTGTATCCCACGATTTTAAAGAAAAGCAAAACCTATGTGTATACAAAAATAAGGTTAAATACAATGAAGGGTTAAAATATGAATATAACAATGAAAATTTAAAAAGAGAAGAATAGGATACAGAGAGGATTAGCATGGCCCCTGTGCAAGGATGACACACAAATTCGTGAAGCGTTCTATATTTTTGACCACTTTCTGGAAGGTAGGACGTGCAGAGAAGTGAATCAGAGATGATGTATGGGAAGAGAGACTGCAGGGCTAAGGGGCTAGCTCCCAGCAAGTGAGAGAGCAACAGATCACCAAATCAGAACTTTTAGTTAGAAGTCTGCTCCATGGAGGGATGTGGCTTCAGTGGCTAAACAGAGGATGGAACACTCACTGGGACAGTGTGGTCTCAGGACCCTTTAAATACCTAAAAATCTTTAAAATAGGAAAGAGGAAAAATTTAAAAGAAAAGAATAAGAAAAAAATTCACAAAAATTTAACTTTGAAAGTCTAAAGGATCGTGGGGGAAAAGCCATGAATTCTATGTGTTGCTTTCCACTCGCTCTGGTGTTAAATAGTTTTCATTGATCGGTGGATGAACTTGGTCTTGGAGGGATGTTCTCGCTGATCTTCTGGGGGAAGGGACTGTTGCAGTGATTCTCAAATTTCTTTGCCTGAGGCAGAATTGCACCACCCTTGCCAGGGTCCAGGCTAAGTAATCTGCTCTGATTCTCTCTTGGGGAGCTTTTATTCCCTGAACGCTTTCCATAACTCTCTGGAGGACGGGAATGAAAATGGCAGCCTCCTAATCTCTGGTCTGGAGGAGCCGAGAGCTCAGGGCCCCACTCCTCAGTGCATCCTCAGAGAAAAGCAGTCAGTCCCTCCTGTCTCCCTGGTTTCTGGCTGCACTCCGAGCTCACCTGGTCTGTGACCGAGAGTTTCTATCTCTGGCACAGGGCCCCATTTGTAGTCTCCAATCCCAGCAGATTCCTGCAACATGCTCCCATGCCAGTTGTCCTTGTGGAGGAAGGAGGGGGTCTCCCGGATCTGCCACTTTTGGGGTCCCTGCTTGAAGAGTAGTGACCCGACTGCGCCTTGAGTCATGGTTTAAGGTAACCCCGAGCTGAGAGCTCCCTCCTCGGCTCTGTCTCTACATCTGACTTCCCTGCTCATATACCTGGACCTCTGCCACACTCAGGCACCCCCCCTCTTCTTTCCGTGACCCCGTGGGCCCTGAGACCACACTGTCCCTGTGAGTGTTCCACCCCCTGCTTAGCCACTGGAGCCACGTCCCTAGATGGAGCTGACTTCTAAAAGTTCTGATTTTGTGGTCTCTTGCACTCTCACTTGCCAGTAGCTGGCCCCTCCTCCCACGATCTATCTTCCTGTATATCATCTTGGATTCACTTCTCTGCAAGTCCTACCTTTCAGAAAGTGGTCAAAAATATAGAACACTTCATGAATTTGTGTGTGATCCTTGTGCAGGGGCCATGCTAATCTTCTCTGTATCGTTCCAATTTTAGTATCTGTGCTGCTGAAGCAAGCACAAGTGTGTCTCATTTTCTTAAATGGAATTAAAGATATACATTTTCAGGCTTCAGAGAGAACTAGAGATTGTCAAAATCACATGTGTTACACAGGTTCTGGTGTTTGCTAAATTCTCAGTCCATGAGAGCATCGTCCTAGTGGAGGCTGACTCATTCTTGCTTAGTGACAATCGCTCTTCCGCTCTGTTCAGAAAGGGACTTTGGGTGTGGGTCACTGTCACACTGATTCCTGCATTCCGGGGTCTGAAAGGCATTTTTCTGACATGCTGAGGACCTTGTCCTTCTTGGGATTAGTCACAAGCAGCAGCAGTGATTTCTCAGTGGAGACAAACAATGGGGAAATTGGCAAGCAAGATCCTAAAAATTCTCTGCCTGCCATTGCCACTCTTGGAGAAGCAAATTGAAGTTTTCATTTTTGGCATATTCTGTAGTAAATCTCATTTGTTTTCTTGATGAGCTAGACTGGAAGAAATAATGGCTGTCTCTAAATACCCAATTTGTGATTAAGGTTGCAGCACAATGATGAGACTAATTTCATTTTACTTCGTATTTGCTGTAGCTTTTTAAGTTCTTTCCAAGAAAGCTGAAAAGCTCTTAATTTCAGAGAAGGATGAGTGTATTTAGGTATACATTTCAGTCTGGAGGGGTAAAAAAGTGATGTAATCAGTACCTGTGGCTCTGGGAGTCTTGATCTCATAAGATGTGGTGATAATTCATAAGAGGCAAGGAAGACGTGGTTCAAAGAACCTTGGAGGGTTCACTCATCGCATGATACATGGCTTCTGACATTATTAGGAGGAAGCCATTTCACAAGTTTGATTTAGAGGGAGAAGGCCTAATCAAAGGTTTTAAGGATTAAATGCTGCCTTCTCTTGCAGTGTTATAATTGTTTCTCTGTCTTCTTCACTATGCCCCCACACTGATTCAACGCACATAAAGAACAGTACCATCTACATCTGAAACTAATAAGGTACTATAAGTTAGCTAGTTGAATTTAAATTAAAAAAAAAAACAACAGTGCCATCAAAGCAAGAGTAGGTTTATCTCAGCTTTTTGTTGTTGTTGTTGATAGTCTATGGCCTAGCCCCCAAAGTTTCTGGCATAGTTATTTTTTATTTTTCTAACATTTACTAATTAGAGACATGATTCAGTTCTTAGTTGGAAACAATTTAGAACACACCATGGGATCCAGTAGAAAACCAAGAACTTGCATATAGTGTATCACATTCCTACCCAGGAAAGGGGAAGTGTAGTTCCCCTTAATATTTCAAGTTGGGATATCCAGCTTAGTTCACACAAATTCTCTGTGAGCAAAATATGAAATTAATGAAGTATTTGATGGACTTTCAAATATTCCCAAGGTGTGGGTCAACTGTTTTCCCCTGAGAAATACTGGGAAGAACATCATGAAGGACTTGGGTGAGAATGTCCATGTAGAGATGGGAGGACATACGTGACTGGTGGCTGACTAGACATGTCCTTCTGTGGCACACACATAAGAGGTTGTCAAGTGGTCTATTTGAAAAAAAATGTGAAAAACCTTGGATTCAGTGAAGTGTGTATTTTTTTCATCTATAAAACATATAAGAGTCTTTGAAGTTTTAGCCAGAGATATTAATAGGTTATGCTTTTAGGTGAAAACAAAGAAAGGTATCTCTGATGAAATCTCAAGTTGCAAATATAGAAACCTTCATGTAATAAAATTTAAAATTTTTATACTGTTTCACTTAAAAAATAGGACACAAAAGTGTCATTTTTGGAAGATATTTTAGATTAATATTTTGCTGTTATGTGTTCAATTTTCCATAGTTAGTACCCTGCTTGGATAATGACATTACAAGATAGTTCTTTTACACAAAAATATTATTGCTTTTATTGTTGTCTTAACATTACAATTTAAATTGCATTACTGCTTTTTGTGTTTAACATCAAAATTTCATATATATAATTATATTATTATTGAAGGTCATTTTCTTCTCTTTTCTATTCTTTTTTTTTTGGTCTTTTTTAAATGTATTTTCACCATTTCCCCACACACCTCCGCTCTGGTACCCAGAAGTTTGTTCTCTGTATTTAAGACTCTTTTTTTGTCTTTCTTTTTTTCTTTTTGTTCATTTGTTTTGTTTCTTAAATTCCACATATGAGTGAAATCATATGGTATTTTTTTTCTCTGACTGACTTATTTCACTTAGCATTCTATACTCTAGGTCCATCGATGTTATTGCAAATGGCAAGATCTCACTCCTTTTTATGGCTGAGTAGTATTCGTGTGTGTGTGTGTGTGTGTGTGTGTGTGTGGGTTGGCTTAGAAGGTGTACCATTATTTCTAATCACTAAACCATAAAGGAAAGACAAGAGAAGGCCTTGATGGGAGAATGAATACTGTTATTTTATGTCCATTTTTAAAATATGGGTTCATGTAAGCATATTTATGTGTTATGGGCATTAACCTTGATTGTATTTTTACAGAAGAGATTAGGTAGTTTTGAAAGATTTCTGCATATGGAGTACAAAAGTTGGCAAAGCTAAACTTGTAAAAGAGTAAATAGACAGGTGCCTGGGTGGCTCAGTCAATTAACCATCTGGCTTTGGCTCACGTCATGATTCCAGGGTCTTGGGAATCAAGTTCCGTCTTGGGCTACCTGTTCAGCGGTGAGCCTTCTTGCTCCCTCTACTCCTCCTCCTGCTTGTGCTTGCTTGCTCTCTCTCTGTCAACTAAATGAATAAAATCAAAAAAAAAAAAAAAGTAACCAGAAAGGAAAAAAGGAAGGAAAAGAAAAAAGATGGGATTTTAGGGAAGTTAATTTTAAAAGAATGATGAATAATAGTAGAAAATAGTCTGGTATTGCAAAAAAATCAGTTATGTTTAAAATACAAACATTATGGTTTATTTCTTATAATGTAATAAATTAGTCTTTGCGGTCCTGAGATGGTGGTATAATACCGTTCAAGTATTCTATTCTATACTTACCATTCCTATTTACACATGGGCAAACCTCAACCACAGTCTTGCTTTTTGCCCTAAGCTCAGTTTTACCTACTAAGACTGCTCCTTTTCAATCAAAACTTATCTCATTCAGCTTTTGACCCCATTACTGTACAACCATATCTCACTCAAAATTCACCAATGCCATCCTTGCTGTCATAAGCAATGACCTTTTGTCTGTGATCCTCCTAATTTACAACTCTGTTTTAAGTGACAGTTTTGGACAGTTCCCTATTCTTCAGCATCTCTTTATGTTACTTTTAAAGCACCACATTTTCTGTCTTTTCCTTGTATTTCTCTGACTTTGGGAACATCTTAAGTCTTTTTCCTTGGCCTGTTTGTGTTAAGAATTCATACTACTCGTATTTCTATCATTATCCTCCTAATTTCTCACCTTAAAAGTTCTCTATTTTAGAGATTCGACCTACTCTCTTGTCAGCCACACACTACTATTTAGAAGCTCTAAATTTTTGTGTCTAGCAATGACTTTTTATCTGTTGGTCATTCTGAAACTGAGTTCTTCATCTCTTCTCCCAGGTCTTCCTATTCTCTTCTTCCCTGTGTCTGTGATATCAGAATATGTAATATAGCAAGCCTAAGCAGAAATATATTAGGTAAATGTTGTAAACAGCAAGAGGGATAATTATGGACTATGCCTATAGACACAATACTTAATTTAAAAGTTGAGTTGGGAGATCACTGTGAAAAAAGGAAGAAGAAGACTCACTGACTACCTTAAACTGGTAACTTCGGTAGGAAAGACAGAAAATAAGAAAGGAAGACACTTTTCTTTTTTTTTAGAATTACTACTCAAATGTGGTATATTGGAGATTGTGAAATAAACAGAAGAGCCCAATTATTGGTAACATCAATTAGCTAAATGTAAAATGTTGTAGAAGACTAAGAAGTGTTTTATGAAAGCATGTAATCACTTAAATCAATAGAAAAGTGGAAATAAATTTAATTATTTTTATATTTTCTTTAAAAGCAAAACTGAATGCTTGCTAAGAATGGTGTTAAGTAAGTGCCAACTGTATTATCTCTTGATGTATGAGAGCATTAGGTTAGGTGTGAGACATTCTTTCTCTATCTCTCTGTCTCTGTGTCTCTGAGAGAATGTGTGAGGGATGCTGATGCAGGGTGGCTCACTGATGTCTTCCCCAGGGCTTCTAAGTGTGTTCCCCACTGAACATCCCCCTCTCCACACTGCCTATCCCAGGAGATCTGTGGTCTACATCAAGAATAAGCTGTCTTGACCTGGTGTTGAAAAGTGTCAGGATTGGGGCACTTGGGTGGCTCAGTGGGTTAAGCCTTTGCCTTTGGCTCAGGTCATGATCCCAGGGTCCTGGGATTGAGCCCCGAATTGGGCTCTCTGCTCAGCAGGGAGCCTGCTTCCTCCTCTCTCTCTGCCTGCCTCTCTGCCTATTTGTGATCTCTGTCAAATAAATAAACAAAATCTTAAAAAGAAAAGAAAAGAAAAGTGTCAGGATTATATTGGCAGCTTGAATTCCCAGAGAATAGTTGCATCAGGGATTTGAGAAATTTACCAGACTACAGAGCTCTTACTTGGTGTTCTTAGATGAGAGAAAACTCCTAATACCAAACCTGTTTACTGGCTATTGACAATGTGTCCTTCAGGAACAGTGCCTGCTACTGAACTGTTATGGGAAAAAGTGTCTTTTTCAAAAACGCTTTGCAGCTAAGTCCTTACTCTCACAAAGCCCTCCATGATTTGGGTTCAGAACTCGTCATCTCAGATCTCTCGCATGAGTAAATAATGTGGAGTCCATAGTGATCAAGAAAGCTCTTTCTTTCTCTTTCTCTTTCCCTTTCCTTTCCTTTCCTTTCCTTTCCTTTCCTTTCCTTTCCTTTTCTTTTCTTTCTTTTCTTTCTTTCTTCTTTTTTCCTAAGCAGGGTCTAGGTCCACATGGGGCTCAAACACATGACCTTGAGATCAAGAGTTGCATGCTCTGCCAACTGAGCCAGCAAGGTGCTCAAGAGAGTATTTCCTGTTAAAAGCATGATCTTTTAGGGCACATGGTTAGCTCAATCAGTTAAGCACCTCACCCTTGGTTTCAGCTCAGGTCGTCATCTCAGAGTCGTGATTTCAGAGTTGTGACATCAAGCCCTGCCTTAGGCTCCTTGCTCAGTGCAGAGTCTGCTTGTGACTCTCTCTCCCTCTCCCTCCACTCCTGTCCCCTGCTCTCTCTCTCAAACAAATAAATAAATCTTTTTAAAAAATCATCTTTTACCTAGTTAACTGAGGTATAAACTTCAGTGTCATCTTAACTCCTCCTCCTTCACCCCACATTCAGTTAATCTTCAACTCCTTCAGTTAAATCCTTCAACTCGTCTAACAAAACCTCTAAAGTAGGTCTCTGTCCTCATTTCCATTCCCAGAGCTATACAGTGTCTCTGCTGTGTCTGGACACATAATGGAAACTTGAGAGAGTGGCGCCAGTGTCAAAATTCAGAGTAAGATATAAACTACATGGACCACATTTTAATGTAGTTATTTCCTAAACACTGCAGGCAGTCTCTTGCAGACATGCCTTTGAACACACTGCTTCCTCTCTCTGGAATGTCCTTCCCCTTTGTTCTTTCCACATGCATTTTTCCAGACCTGGGTTGCCTGTCATTCACTCTGTAAAACACATTGGAACCCTCCAGGCAGATTTAGGCATCTTCTGCTTTGTCCTCTTACACTACTCTTCACTTTCTTCTGTTAGTACCTATCCTATTTAACTGTAATTGTTCTTTTCTCTCTTCCTTCCTTCTTTCCTCCCCTCCTTCTTTCCCTCCTTCTTCCTTTCCTTCCTTCCCTCCCTCCCTCCCTTCCCTCCTTCTAAAATGGATGGACCCAATAGGGTGTAAGCTGCTAAAAGGTACAGCTCATAGCATTAAGTTTTATAACCCCAGAACATAGCCTCATGTCTGACCTATAGCCGTTGTTCAGTAAATATATGCTTGAAAGTCTGTGTATGAGAATGAAAGCCTACATATGCTCCTGGTTGTTGCCATTGGAGAATAATTTATTTGTGATCTTTCACCAACAGAATACAGAGAGAATTTGGTTTAACTTTCAAAAGTATACTCTAACAAGATAAAAGAATGTCTCTCTTTTGCCCTTTTAGGCTGAACTTTTAACCCCAAAGCCAATTTACTCGAATTAAGGGAGTTGATGTGATTAGTGTTAGGAAAGATTTTATGTAATGCGATTTGGTTTACTTCAAACAAATTTGGATGAATATGAGTCTCAGGCAATATTTTAACATTTTAATTCATTGCTGACTCTACAGGGCAAAGGGGATCATAACCCTTAGTCCAATTTCAGGATGATGAATTGAGGCTTTTTTCAACAAGGCAGAGGATAAAAGATGACTTGCTTCAGTGATAGTACTGCAAATTGCATTTATGTTTAAAGTAAATTCAGTGCCGTAATAGTTGATATTTTTGCTAAAATAGGATGTTGGTGTCATTATAGTGATATTTGCTAAAACACAAATTACAAATTAATTATTAAATTAAAATAAATTATTAGATATAAACATAGTCTGTGCTCTGAATCATGTGGTATGGGGCAGATGCCTAAAATGGTACTCATCTTGGCAACGATGTGGTTAATATAAAGTCAGCATGTTAAGAACAAGGAGAACTACTGGGCAGTACCTCTCTCCTGAAGCCAAGAAAAGAGAATCATTGCTAAATCGTCCAAGATGGTGTCAGGAACGTTGATCTAAATATTAGTGTGGGAATTCTAGATGGGAGAATATCACGAGCAAAGGTTGTCGTATGTGATGTATAGCATTTGCTCAATGAATATATGCTTGAAAGTCTGTGTATGAGATCAAAGGCTTAAAATCTCAGTGCTCTTTACCTACCCACTGATATTGGGCTAATGTTACAGAGAAGTAGGATTTCGAGTTGTATAGTCGGTATGAGGACCTTTACAGAGCACTTAGAGGCATTAGAATTCTGGAGTGTCATGGAGAGACATCATGAATCCTTAGGCAGGAAGAGGTCATGATGAAAATTGGAATTACAAAATATTATTTTGGCAGTTGTGAGATTTCCTGGGTTTGGCAGTAACTGGAGGCAGAGTGGTGAATTGAAATGTTACATTCATTGTTTGTAGCAATTATACCACTCACATTGCTCATTTACTTATGGTGTTCTAATGACTTCATGAACAGTTTCTCAGTCTTGTTTTTATTCTCCTAGTTTAGTGTACCTCTAGTTTAGGAGTTATTTAGAACCCTAATTTAATTATGTCAGACATTTTTTTGATAGCACGAAGTAGAGAAAAGAACAAAGGACTGCTGGTTCTGCTCTCATTTAGGCCACAACTAGCTGCAAGCCTTTGAGCAGGTCATTTGATATCCTCAATTTGGAAATAAGAGCAATGACCTGGATGAGCTAAGACCTTTTCAATTGAGCTTTCTGCAGACCAAAAGAGTTCTTGGAAGCTTCCAAAATATACATCTTACCGTTGAGCAGTGAAAGTATTCTGCACATATTTTAAGGCATACTAGGAAAAATAACATCTTCCACTCTGAAAATTTGGCAGAATATTCCACCTCCCATAAGGGAGATGGTAGGTTCATATTAGCAATTACCTTTTCCAAGAATGTGTTAAAATATAGAAGAAAATTAACCCTTGTAAATGAACACAATGTGCTTCCTGTATAATTTAAATGTTTTAAATAAAGCTACTTGTTTGCATAATGACGCTTTGGAAAGATATAGCTTAAAAATAACAATGCTATTCATTGATTTGAAATTAAAACAAAATAAAGTGTAAATTAATCTGGAAAAATGTCATGCCACTCTATAATTACATGTGTTAGTAGACACGTGCTATCACTTATTAAGCTGAATTTGGCATAGAAATGTATTTCAAAGTAATGAATCTATATTTTCTATTTATATTTTGCAGATTTTTATTGATCATCATCAGGTTCCTAACCTCTATAATATGTATACACTTTGTATGATAGATGTTTAAAAATAAGTAGCTCTCTAGTATTACTTATCTAAGTTGAAGTTTAAATTTGATCACCGTAGGAAATGATTTATAGGAAACATTGTGTGAAATATATCAGAACACCCAGAAAAATACTGCAGATAAGAATTTCTAATGTCATAAAACTAAACAAATTATTATAGTGTCTAGACAGTGTCTAAAGACATGGTAAAAAATTTTTTTGATAAATTGGTTTTATAGACCAAACAAAATATTTGATTTGTTTGAGCATCATTTAATTTTCCAAACCAGTGAAATAATGCACAGCATGAAGTTTAGTTACTTGAAAATATTAAAAGGAAAATATCCCTTGGAGTTATTTTCCTTTAGTCAACATACACTTGTAAGTTTTGGAAAATTATTCCGAGTCATCTGGTCTAAGTAGCACTGGCATTACTATCATTTGGGCGTTTGGCAAAAATGCAGATTCCTAGGTTTTTCTGCATGCATAACAGATTTCTGGCCATACCTCTGAAATCTGTATTTTAAAAAAGTTTCTGGGTAGCTTTTTGTACAATGCTGATTGTAAGAACCACTAAATTCTCCTCTTCTTATCCTTCTTTTGGAAATTTTTGCCTTTCATTTGATGTGGAGTATTGGAGAATGGAATTCTGAATTTGGAAGTTGAAGAACAGGACTCGGCTGGGATATCCAGAAAAATCTTGCAATACCCAGTTGTATTACAATCTGTAAATAGGTTTTTCTATCTTTCAGTTTCTGTTTGAAATTGAAAAGGTTAATAAAATATGTTCTTTTCAATTGTTAAATACTATGAGTGCTCTATACATTTGGCTATATAAAGCAGAGTATTAGATAGTGGAAGCTTTCTTTTGTGTTACTTTCAGAACACAGATTTTTCCAGAAGGAATTTTCCCATAAGTTGGACTTATATTCATTTTGTTTCCTCCATAGAATCACCAAGTTGATCCAAATTCTACAACATTCATGATCCTTTTAATGTTAAATAAAAATTCCAAGTATGTCCTCATTAATTTTTAAAAAACCATAGCCTCTGCTGACAATACTGATGTTTAGGTTGAGATTGGTACAGGGAATTCTAGAGATTATTGTCCTTTACCTATAGATAAAGCCCTTCCACTTTCCTTTAATTAAAATATCTATATGTTGGCTAACTGAACATAATAATTAAAAAAAAAACCCTTTCTCCTCCCTCAGATGTATTTATTACAAAAAAAATGTTGGATTCATGAATGGGGTGATCTCCAATTTGAAACTAGTAACTGACAGTCATCTCCTTGGTGACAGGAAGCATATCTTATTATCTAAGTGTTTCTCATGATTTATTTTGCATATAGTGGATTTCCAATGATATGTAAGTCAGTGAATGCTTTTCAAGTTTTATTGGCCTGTGTGGTATTGAAAAAGGCAAAAATTACACTTAGGAATTTGGATAACTTCATGAGAACTAAGTCTCTTGAATCAGAATTTAATAGTTGGGCATTAATGATTTATTGCCTTCTTCAGTGGCTTAATTCAATGATCATCTTTTGCTCATATCAACAGAGAGTCTATAAATATTGAAAACCAAGTTGGTTTCAGTTCCTCATAACCAAGTCTTCTCATTCCTTAGCTCACTATTTGCACCACGAGGCTTATTAAATTAACAGAAAAATGCCAATATCTTTCATTCACATTCTTTTTTCCTTTCTAATAGTCTTTTGAGTTTGTGTTACCTGGATTTTGGACAGCATCCTTTACTGTATTAAATTTTGGGTTTCAGAAAAGGGACGTCTCACATTTTAGCAGTCAGATTTTATCATGTTGTCTTATAACAATGATGATTTCCTAAGTCACTGGTGTTTTCCCACCATCCTATTCCCCTTTGCCATTTTCAGAATGTCTTGGTGACCGTTAGATAAATTTGAAGTTTTCTGTCCATCAATATCTTTAATCCCTTGGGGTTTCTCAGAGTGTTAAGACTGATGGATCTGACTGTGTTAAAGTCTAATAAGAATTGCTCTTACAACCAGGATGATTCATGGGAGGACAGCTGACTTATTTTTTTAATGTATCTTGTCTCTCTTCTTCCTGACTCAACAGCTCCCCCAACGGTTCGTATTGTGCATTCAGGCTTGGCCTGTAACATTGAAGAAGAGCGCTACTCAGAAAGGGTCTACACCATACGGGAAGGAGAAACCCTAGAACTGACCTGTCTGGTCACAGGACATCCACGTCCACAGGTGAGTCCCGAACCGTGACATTGAAGAAAACGTTCTTTGATCTTTCTCGGAAGACAAAAATATGTATTTTGAAGATATAGTTAAAAAAATTATGTGTGTTTGTGAGAAATTCAAGTAATTGTGTGTGTGCAATGCAGGATAAGGGTGGTGATTGCTGAACATTCATGCTTGACGTACTCACTTGAATAAGATGAAGGGAGAAAGAAATTTTTGTTTTGGTATTGTGAGAAATTTGGAAGACACTTCTAAGGAAGCTGTTAAAAGACAACTACAAAAATATCTCAGTCAGATAACAATTCATATGGCAATGAGTTTATTTTAGAATGTGGAGCATGATTTCATGATGACATAATTGCAGCCAAGGAAGCATTTGTTCTGAAGAATGCAGTGCACGAGGTCACATGTACTTTCCTTACTCCTAGTCATTATATTCGTAGAAAACTTTAAAAACAAATGTTTGCAGGTGTACGCATTCAGGCTTTCAGGGTCATCTGCTACAGCTTTCATAAGCTACTTTAATAGCAGGAACAGAAATTGAGACTTTTAAAGACACTAAAATTATTAATAATGAGCAGAAAAAAAGTGAAAGGAGTGAAAAGGAGTGAAAGAAAGGGTTAGGCAGAAGGTAATATAGTTAGGCTGTGTATTTATGATGAAAAAATTCTGATGCAATGCAGAATATTCAGGATATCTTAGTCACTAATTGCCAATTCTTATTGTCATATATTTAACCTGACTAGTTCAAAATATACACCAGTAATCAACACAAACACTACGATGAAGAAGAGGTCTCATTTGGTAGCAAAGTTACATATTTTAAGTATTAGTGTTGCAGGAAGAAAAAGAAAATCCAGCTAACACCACTACAGAGAAGAAAGTATAGAGCGATGTGGAGATTTTATGAACTCATTTTAATCTTATCTTTTGCTCCTACCATCCTTAACTCTTAATACTGAAAGATGTTGAACCTTACCACTTTAACCTGAGCAAAAAATAAAAATAAGCATATGAACTTCACAGAATGAAGCAATAGATTGAGAGATATGACCGTGACTAGAACTAAAATGGTAAAATATGTTTAATAAAATTTAATGCTATGCTGTTAGCAAAAAGTAATCTAGAAAAAATAGTTATTAAAATAGTTATTATTAATTATTAAAAATAATTTAAAAAATTAAAACTGTGGCTTAAATTGCAAATAACAACATTTGCTTTTAACTGAAAATTGATTAATTAATAAAATTATCTTAATAAAATTGAGTTCTATAAAATTTGGCCCATTATGATTAGGCTTGGTAGAAAAAAAATGATTATAAAGCTAACCATAAAAGGACAGAAACGATAATTATTAAAATTTGATATAGACAAGCTGATATGTAAAGATTTTTATTTTAATATTTATACAGGAAACAATGGAGTCCAGGGAAAATTAATTTTACTAAAATTTTAAAAATCATAGCATTAACTCAAGAATATTATCTCAAAGAAAATTTACGGTTGTGATGATGTGATTATAATTTTTCTATTGATACACATAGAATAAAAATTCCAGAATCAAAAAGCTGGAGTCAAAAAAGGAGTGTCCACACAAACCTAAAAGAAGCTACAACCTGCCATATGAGAGACAGTTTATGGGAGGAGAAAAATCATAATGCTTCCATTATTCCTGTACTGAACATCCCAAATTTAGCACCTTTTAAACTACAAATTTTGCTTAAAAATACAACTTCTTGTCTTTTTTAAAAGGCATCCCTGCTGTTCTGCTCTCCCTCACCTCCATCCTTATACTCCCTTGATATTAGGAATTTCTTATTTTCTCCATACATTTTCTCTGTAATGATTCACAATCTGGAGTGTAATCTCTGATGTCTGGCCAATCCAAAATAAGTTCTGGAACAAAGGAGTAGATTATTACCTTTTTTTCTCCCCCTAAGCAATTCCATTGCTGAAACCATTTCAATGTGTTCCAACCCTAAGAAAAATTTATTTCAGTATTGCTATTTCTTCATTCCTAGAAGTAATTCAGGTATTTGCAGGTGAATCAGTTTCAGTTTATATTGCCTGTTTGAAAAATTAACTGGGCTCTTCTTTATCAATAAACTGTATAAAGAAAGCTGACAGAACAGCTGGGCCTCGGCATCCCGGCCAAACGCTAAAGGGCGTGCTGGTGGCAGCTGGTCCTCAGGATGGGTTTTCTTGCCTGGTATCATGAAGCTGGAATGCCTTTCTTGCTGCTTTGTCTAATCTGAATATGATGATAGTTGGGAATGCAGGGGGAGAGAGAAGCTCCTCATTGCACTTTTCAGGAGATTTCTCAATCTATTGCCTCTTCTTGTGGCAATGAGAACCATAAAGGTCTCCATTTCGAAGTATTCAAAGGCAGCATTTTTTTCTAGACTTAAAAAAATTTTTCTTCAAAAATATATCATCTGGCAACGTGTAATAGCCTGAGAGTACTATTGTATACAAGGGAAAAAAATGAAGGAGAGGATGGTACTATGCCGCGGTTCATAGCACAGCACTGGGACCAGACTGCCTGGGTAGAACCTTGGATCCGTGGGCCTGCTGGGTTGACCTTGGGAAAGTTCCTCAACCTCTCTGCTCTCTGTGTCTCAGATTTCTTATCCATATAAAAGGGATGACGGCAACCATCGTGCCTAAATCATAGATGCCTTTTGAGAGTTAAATGTATATTATAAATATATAGGTACATGTATTATATTGTGTATACACACATACATATATATGTACTTGGCATGTAATAAACATTATGTCAACACATAATAAAACATATGCTGGATTTTTATTGTTTCTAAGTAATTTATACTTAGACTAAGGTCTAGAATTAAACATGTAAATATGAAAATAAGTAGATTGAAAAAAATGGTTCTTAGCTTATAGCCTACTTTAAATTAGATGCATTTAAATAAATTCAGTGTTTTTTTTGTTTTAATGCTCTGCAGAGCCTTTACATCTCTGTTAATTACCTTTTTTTTAGGTTTTTTTTTTAGGGACTAGAACTATGTTCAGACTACTTCATTTAATGAGGATTTATTATAAAGATAGATGGAGAGATAAGAAAGAAGGGAGGTAAAGATTTGATGGTAAACCTACCTAATATTACCTCTAAATGCCCATAATGTCAGGATTCAGCTACCCACTCTCTTCCTTCTTTTCTTTTTCCCTCCCTCCGTCCCTTTCTCCCTTCTTCTATTCCTTCTTTCCATCCTCTCTACTCTCTCAATATTGTCACGTGAATACTAAATGAATTGTGAATATAGTTCTCTTGTAAATGATTTAAACAATGAGATATTTAACTTAAATGTTCCCTGGCACTCTCTCACCCACCTCCCAAAGGTTAACATTAAATAGTTTGATGTATTATCTTACAGTTCTTGTTTAGTGCAATTCTATAAATATGATTATATGGGTTAATGTTTTATTTTCATTTTTTGAAAATTAGGTAATGAAGAGTATTTTTCTGTGACTAGAATTTTTCACTTGGCCATGTGTCCAAATCAGCAAGTATAGATCCAGACTAGTGGTTCGCAATGGGTGATCCATGGAGAGAACTGGTTAGAAATGAAAGTTCTTGTGCCCGTGATATCAGGAGCTCCTATGTGGGGGCCAGCAATCTGCATTGTCACAAGCCATCTGGGTGATTCTGATGTACACTAAAATTTGAGAACCACTGGCTTAGAGTGTTAGCCTCACAAAGGCTGAATTGTACTCTTTGTGTGTGCACTAGACACATGTAATTGCTGCTATTTTGTTAAAAATTGAATTACTTTTAGATTTTTACTGTTACAAATAATAATTTAGGGAACACTTCTGGAATGTGTATGTGTTTATGCACATCTTTATTACATGTATGCCAGCATCATTGTGGGATAGTTTCCTTCCTCAAAATGGAATTCAGCCAAAGTTAAAGGTGACTTTTAGTTGCTTCCTTAGCATAAGTGAATCCTTAATATTTTTGCCAGTTTGATGTGAGAGGGTAAATTACACCCCAGTGACATTTAAATTTTCATTTTCTTAATTACTAGTCAATTTGAACATATTCCCACACATGTATCAATCACTTCTTCATCTATTGATTGTTCTTATCTACTTATCTTCTTGTGGACCTGTGGGGACTTTTTATGTAGCATAAAATTAAATTCAGTGTCTGCCAAATACATTGCAAATTTTATCTACCAGGGCATATTTGTCTTTTAATATTGTTTATGTTACTTTTACCCAGAGATTTTTGTTTTTTAAAAGATGAATCATTTACATCGTTTCAGCTTTGGTTTCTAAATTTTGTCCCTAGTTTAGTAGATCTCTTTCATATCAGTGTATCTTACATTGTATGCTTTCTTTTTAAATAACAGCTTATATAGTTGCTTATATACTCGATTTAATCATTAGGAAACATGTTGTCCACAGTGTGAATATTAGTCTAGTGTTCTCTCTCTTCTTGCCTCTGCCCTAGTCCAGACAGGATAGTTAACGTTCTACCCTACAGCTTTAAAATGCTATTTTTTCTCTTATTAAAAGAAAATTGAGGTACAATTGACATAGAACATTATATTAGTTTCAGGTGTATAATGTAATTATTTGGTATTTGTAAACATTGAGAAATGATCACCACAGTTCAGTCTAATTAACATCTGTCCCCATATGTGGTTATAAAAAATTGTTCTTGTGATGAGAACTTTTAAAAACATTTTAACATTATATAATGTTTAATGTTAAACATTAAAGCATTTTTAAAAGTTCTTAAAATGCTATCTTTATCATGAACAAAATTGCACTATTTTATTCCGTCATTCTAGTTATTCCTTCTTATACCATGCCATGCTATTTTAATTTCTTTTTTTTTAAGATTTTATTTATTTATTTGACAGATAGAGAGAGATCACAAGTAGGCAGAGAGGCAGGCAGAGAGAGAGAGAAAGAGAGAGAGTGGGAAGCAGGCTCCCCTGTTGAGCAGAGAGCCCGATACGGGGCTCGATCCCAGGACCCTGAGATCATGACCTGAGCTGAAGGCAGAGGCTTTAACCCACTGAGTCACCCAGGCACCCCTCTATTTTAATTTCTATAGCTCTATTTTATGTTTTGGTATATAAGAAAGCAAGTCACTCCTTTGTTGTTGTTTTTCACTATTTCTTCGGTTGGCGTCAAACATTTTTCTCTTTTCTTTGATGTTGAAAATGAGCTTTTCATATCCCCCACCCAAAGAAATGTTGAAATTTTAATTACATTGCATTTCTCTTGCCATGAAACCATGTAGTAGAAAGTATGGAAAACTTTTACAAAGGACTTCTCAGTAGGACACTTTGATTATTTCAAACTTATCAAACAGGAAGACAGCTATTGTAATCATTTTAATGTAAAGGTCTTTGAATTTGTTTTAATAACTAACATGGGTATGCATATTTGGGAGGCTTTCTTTCTCTTTTCAAAGACAAAACAAAGATGACAATGTGCATCAAACCAAAATAGCTCTTCATTTATGTGTTTTATATGCTGGCTTTCTGGATAAGATTTCTTTTGAATATTTTTCATCACTAAAATATTTCTCAAAACCATTCTTTAAAAAATAATTATGTATATCCAAAATACTACCCTAAGAAGCATTAAAATTGTCTACTAGTTTATTACAGCTCATCCTTAGGGATTGTTTGTATTTTAAATTAAAAAAATAAGGGGTAAGGCCATTTCTCAATTTTAAAATGGGATCATATCAGTCATTTGTTTGCTAAGTAAATGTATTCTTAACTGCCAAGCCTGTTGCTGAGTTATTGATGTTTTTATCCTTGTTAATTTCATATGCAGACTTTTAAGTGATAAACTTACCATAGAAAATCTTAGCTAACCTTCATAACAGGTTTTTCAGTTTGAAACCATTACTACTACCTGTGTGTTGTCCTTTGCAAATATTTTGTACATCTTGGTTCATATTTCCATATATTTTTTCTAAGACAGTCTGTTAACTTTCTTTCAATAATATTAATGCATGACATGAAAAATAGATGTATTTGATTTTTGGATTTATGTCCAATTAATGGGCAGAATTGGAATCAATTATCTAAACAGAGATCATCAAATATTACATCTATTCCTTCTTATGGTTTATAGAATTCAATACAATATACTTTTTTCATCTATGATAAATCTATCTAGATTGGATCTGTCTGCTACATCACGTAAGAGGCTCTCCAACTAAAACAACTAATATTTTTCAATGACTTTTTGGGTAGGTTGTAGGAAAGGCTTTAGGATTTATTGTATTCAGAAATATATTAATCACAAATTCCATGTCAATAACTACCTTCACAGTCTGTCTTCCCATGCACATATACACACACCTACTCTTTTCTCCCAAAGATCAACATCTTCTTTAAGTTCATGGTTACATGGGTAAATGTCCTCACCATTAACTAATTTAGGAGGAAGTGCTTACAGTCTTTCTGATGGTTGAAGTTATACCTTCGAGTAGTTTTGTTTCCACTGATTTTTATAAAAATTATGGGAAGTCTTTTTTGATTCAACACTTTCCAAAACTGTTTATACTTTTTATTCTCAGTCTATCAGCATTAACCAAAGAATTTTTTTTAAAAATCTAATGAAAAAATTTAATGAAAATCCTCATTACATGAAGATTACATGACAAATAGTCATATTTTTTGCTCCTTAGGAAATCTGAATCTGTTTACAGTTATTTCAGAGTTCATCTTTTGTTTAATTCCATGGATAGTCTTTATGCGTATAAGAAACATTTATCATACATTCCAGATAATTACTTAAAAAATATTAGTTAATGAAAGCTTGAAAAGGTGGGAATGTTAGCACAGATTTACTATATGAGACTTGTTTTTAGAGAGTTCCCACGGGGTGCACCTGTTAGTATGAGAAATACACTGGTCAGATGGGCACTGGCATTTTGAGAAGCTCAGAGGTGACTGTCCTTGGGAGACGAGCAGGGGATGCTGCCATAGAAGCAGGATCTCTAAAATTAGCAGGATGATAGGATTCTAAAATGACAGAGATTGGGTGGTAACACTTCACCAACATACTCAGTGTAGATATAAATGGTGTAATGAGCATCAGGGTTGGAGTAGCAACCAGGTTGCCTTTATCTACAGGGCTTTGTGATGGATGATAGATTATGGTGGCTTTAAGGGTAAAATAGGTAGCTGACTAGAGTGGTACTTGACTCACATTAATAGCAAAAAAGGAGACAAGGGGGAAATTGACATTTTCCACTATAGTAAAAAATTGCAATCACTCATTCTGTTTCCAGATCTAAGCTAATACAGAGCCAACACTTATTGTTTGAAAGGGAAGCCAGGTTTCTTTGAGGAAAGATCTACCAATATCATTACAAGCTTACACCAAAAATAGTATCTATCCCAAAGGGATTTGTGGCCATTTGTCATAGTAATTTACATTGAAGAAAGAGAAATACCAAGACTTTCTGAGGGCTTTTCAAAGAACAAGGATTGAGCTGGCACTGAAATCAATGGATCTGTAATACTAACATAGAGTGGAGGCTTAAGCAGCCAGATAATAAATAGAGGCCTGGCCCAGAGAAGTGGTTTTATGGTTATTTCTCCAAACTCCCAAATGTATAATTGGGAGGGACATCTTTAATAGCGGGCAGGATCTCCAAATGGTTACCTGATCTGTGGAATAAATCAGAGTCAATATGGTTGGAAGGACCCAGTGGAACCCTGTAAAATTGTCCCTCCCAAACCAAAATATTAAATCAGAAGTAGTACTGCATCCCAGAAGAAATTCCATAGGTTAGGTACGACCATCCAAGCTTTGACAGTGAAGGAGCAGTAGTCTCTATCATGTTCCAATTTCTTTCACGTATAAGATACCTTAAAAGCCAGGTGGATTATGGCAGATGATGCTAGACTATGGTAAACAACCAAATCAACACTGCTTCTGTGTCAAATGTGTCTTCATTGGAACAGATTGGCTGGTATGCAGCTAGTCATCTGACAAATGTATGCTTTTCAGTTCTTATCCAGAAGATTTTTAAAGTTTGCTTTTATGTGGATGGACAGCAGTTCACATGTACTACTCTCCCCTGGGTCAAATTAACCTTCTCACTCTCTGTAACATTACAATGCACAGGGAACTTGATTGTCTCAGTAATCTACAAAACATTATATTGATTACATCATGTCATTTTGACCTTCTGTAAAGGCAGTAACAAGTATTTTGGGTGCCATAGTAAGATAGACACATGCCAGAGGATGAGAAATAAAGTACCCCAAATTTTACTGGTCTGTCAAATTGGTAAAGATTTTTGGAGTCCAATGAGGCGTGCTAGCATCATTCCATTTAAGGTTATAAAAAAGTTCTTGTTTCTCATAGCCATACCTCCAAGAAAGAGGCCCTACATATGGTGGACTTTTTTTGGATTTTAGAGGCTGCATACATTTGGAAATATTGTTCTAAGTCACTTTATTGGGTGACTTTAAAAATTATCAGTGTCAGAATAAGAGAGGGCTCTGTAACAAGTCCAAGTTCTGGTGTAAACTGCTTTGCTGCTCAGGCAGTCCTATAATGTGGCAGATTTAGTGTTGGATGAGGGTGCTGTGTGGATTCTTTCTTAAGTCCTAAGAAGAGGGTCACAGCACACAACTTTAGATTCTAGAACAAGACTACACTTTCTACAGCAGAGTACTAATTGCTATTTGAAAAGTGGTTCTTCAGTCAGTAGGGAGTAGGATCCAATTGTTATGTGCCCCCTTGGTCAGGCCAATCTGTGACACATTCTACATCATTCCTCAGAGGGTCTCAGGATAATGGAGCCCCAGTCACTCCTAGCAAAGACTAGCACAACAACAGTTTGGTTTTTTCCCCTCCTTCTCTATAACACTATTCACAATTCCCTACTCTGTTTCCCCAGGATTAATTGCAAAAACAAACTATCTACTTGTAATCTCTTATCTCAGGCTTTCTTTCTCCCGGTCTGTTCTATAAGACAATACCCATTTCCTGGACTCAAACTTAATGGGGAATAATACGTTTACACATATAACCCTAGACTCTTCATCCTTGCTGCTGACCTTATGTTGCTTAATTGTGAATCAGAATTATTATACTTCTGATTTTCCTGAAGACTTGTAAAAGAAAGTCACAAGTCATTAGCAAAGGTATGATGTTCAATCAATTTTACTTTTATTTCTTAAGACATTTATTAACATAATTAGCATGGGTATAGACTATATTTTCATAATTTATTCTCCTAATCTTTTAAAAAATACATCTTTTACTTGAGTTAAATCTAAGCAATGAAAGTTTGCAAGTCCTTGCACAAGGAATTTCATGTGATGGTGATTGACTATAAACACAGACTGAAGATTTGTTTGGTTATGACAACTTTACCTCTCATGGTCAAAATTTGATCCTCTGAGAGATCAGAAAGTGAATCTCAAAACAGAGTCAAAATTGTAGTTATACAAATCATGTGGAAGTCTGAAGTTACAGGCACCTGTATGGCTCAGTTGGTTAAGCATCTGCCCTTGGCTTAGGTTGTGATCCCAAGGTCCTGGGATCGAGCCCCGTGTCAGGCTCTCTGCTAAGCAGGGAGCCTGTTTCTCCCTCTCCTGCCTGCAGCTCCCCCTGCTTGTGTTCTCTCTCTCTGTCAAGTAAATATATAAAATCTTTATTAAAAAAAGTCTGATACTAGATATCGTCTTTTGAAGTCTACATATTTTAATGAAAAGTATTATAAGTAGGAGTGCTAAGATGATAACCATTATTTTATTACAGTAGTTGACATAAAATAAGCACTTTAAAATTATCAGGGCATTTCCAGGAGATGGAAATCAATCTGCCTATTAACATATAATGGAGAATCTGTTGGTTGTGTTGTTCATAGTTGAAATGTATCATTTTAAGGTAAACAATTACAGTTCTTTTACTGTAGATGTTCTGAATAATTACATGGACATTGATGAATTGGATTTTGTATTTTTATTATTAGCAAAACACTTATATTGGCATGTTTTCAGATGTGTCTTACTTAACTGGGGTGATCTCCAAATGGTAGAGATCCCTCCTCAATAGTTATTTTTTCTCCCTCAGATTTTAAAAATCTTTTTTTCCTAGTGGTTATTGAGTGTCAACAAATCTAAATTCATGAACCTTCACATAATGTGAAGTTAATTTTTTTACATAGTGGAATGACAATCAAATTAATTGATTTTTGAGTCTATATTACATATATGCTATAAGTTTGCATATATATGTATATATCCATGCACACATTTGCTACATCTATGTCCTTACATATATGTCCAGATAAAAAGAAATTTACAAAGTATGAGTCATTTAGATGTTCAACATGTTGCAAATGGTCATTTATAGTTATATCCACTACTACTTTCAAAAGGTAGCATGTAAACAAATATAGTAGTTGCCTACTTGTGATCCTATGGAGTGAAATTTATTTTCTGCACTTACGGCTAGGACATAGAGATACCAATTATGAGAATTGGATTTACCTAAATTTTCAAACTCCAATCTAATGTATCATTCCTTAAATTGACTTTAATAGATTGAGGTTTCAAATTTAAGTTTAATAATTTCAATACAATAATAAAAAGTCCCCGTCTATTCCATGCTAAAGAATATCCTGTCAGAGGTAATTAATAATCTATATCAGTGCTGGTTGTAAACATGACATATCTATCTGAATTAGGCTCATCACTGCCTTTCCCTGAAATGCTCAGAGATGCCTCCAAAAAATCAATAAAGAATAAAAACCTTTCTGTGATCTGAAAAAGTTAAACGACACAAGGAAAGTGCTTATAAAATGTGAGTATTTCCAGGACTGAAAAATGAGAAAACAGTTATTAGGAATGACTTAATCAATTCTTTTTTTAGGAATTATTAATCTTTTATTTTGATTTTCTCTAAGTGCCAAAGTCTTAACAAAAACCTAAAAATAACATTTATTTTCCTGACAGTTTTATCTTTTTCCATCAGCAAACATTGATTTCTTCCTTTTTCTGATCCTCGTGGTACATGAGGAAACATTATCCCATACAACCTGGCACCTTCTTGTTTTCTTACTTGCCTTTGGCATAAATCATTAAATGATGTTGGATAAGCTTGAGCAGAGCAAAATCCTTAGTTAATTAGTGCCTTTTCTGTTGGGTGTCTGTGTTTTTTAAGATTAACTTTTATGCATCCAGGTTGGCAGTGGAGTGTCAAATCTAAGTGATCATTTCCATTGATACCATGTAAAATTAGAACAACTGACCATTTTGAATACAGTGCCATCAGGAAGATGGATTATAGCCGATCATTTTGGAAGGAGTTTTCTGAAATAGCACAGGCGCACAACATGTGTTATTATATAAAATTCTTGTAAACACATTTTATGAGATCTTTAAATTCTACATCAACTAATGTCTAATATTAGCCTAAAGGGTCCCTAGTTCCAAAATTGTGCAAGTGCCTGAATTTCATGATTGTGCTCTTACTAGTTTTATAGGGCTGCCAAACAAAGTACCACAAGCTGGGTGACTTAAGACCACAGAAATTTATTCTCTCAGTTCTGAGGCTAGAATTCTAAAATCAAAGTGTCATCTGGGCCATGCTCCCTCTGCAGTTCTGCATAGAATCCTTCCTTACCTCTTCTAGCTTTGGGTGGCGACTGTCAATCTTTGGTATTCTTGGCTTTCACCTGCATTATTCCAGTCTGTGGCTCTGTCATCGTGTGTGTGTGTCTTTGCATAAAGACACTAGTCATATTGGATTACAGGCCCACCTACTCCAGTATGACTTCATCCTAACTAATTACATCTTCAACTACCCTATTTACAAACAAGGTCACATTCTGAATTACTGGGTATTAAGACTTCAGCATATCTTTTTGGGGCGCAGGATTCAATTCATAAGATATATGCCCTGTTCTTTTAAATTAGATAGCTCCTACCTTCACTGGGCATATTCTGGGGTTGCCTTTAAAGGGCACACTATCTGTATGATGACTACTATGTACCGTTAATCTCAAAGAAAGTTGTAGCGCTTTGCCTACAGATTTTATATTTGTTGTTCCTTCCACTTGTCTGCACCCCTGCCCCTTGACTAATTGAATAAATGGCGTGTTTGTTACCTCTTCCTGAAAGCCTCACTTGGTCAAAGAGGCTGGCTTAAATGTCATTTCTATGTGGTTCCAGAAAACCCAGCTATCTCTTACCATAATGAATGCAACATAGGATGCTGCGTTGGGGAGTGAGTGAGATTTTAGGCTCTGAACTCAAACTGCATAGTTTGGAATGCCACTTTTTCCACTTTCTAGCCCTGTGAATAGGAGTAATAGTTAACCCCTCTTTCATTTATTTTCATCATGTATAAAATGATGACAGTAGTAGTAATGATATAGTAAGCTTCTTGCTATTTCAAATCAAATCACAGAAGGGAAGACTTAAAAAAATCTTGAATAATGATAAAAAACCAGTGAGAGTCTGGGAAATATAGTCTGCAAGTGTTTAGTGTCTCCCAATGATACAAAGTAGAGCAGAGGAAGGTTTAAAAGTTTAAAATATGGGGTGCCTGGGTGGCTCAGTGGGTTAAAGGCTCTGCCTTTGGCTCAGGTCATGATCTCAGTGTCCTGGGATCGAGTCCTGCATCGGACTCTCTGCTCAGCAGAGAGCCTGCTTCCTCCTCTCTCTTTGCTTGCCTCTCTTCCTACTTGTGATCTCTCTCTCTGTGTGTCAAATAAATAAATAAAATCTTTTAAAAAAAGTTTAAAATATGAATTTATGGGCAAACTGGCCACAACCAGCCCTCAAAGCCATGCAGAGAATACCACCTGGGGAATTCTGGCTTGCTTTCTAGGTAGTCATCCACAGAGACGCATTTTTGCCTTGGAAAATAAGGCCATCCCTGATCTAATACTCATTTTGCAGGTTCACAAGCCTGGTTTTGTTAGTGTAATGAAAGCAGATTAGGGATGACTTTGCATTTTCTAAACTCATAAAGACTCATACATGTACAAACAATGCAAAAATCAGGTTAGACATTTGTAATGAGAAATGCAATTGCAGATCCTAGCAGATTGTCTCACTTATAAATCAGTGTAGGTAAGCTACAGATAAAGCTAAATTACGATCAAAGTGCCCATTTTTAGACTTGCAACGGCAAATTGATTGGACATTGCTCTCGTCTAACAGGTTCACTCTCCCAGTAGGCAAACCAATGAAGAAGCCAAATAAAAATCATGTTGGTGAGTGAGGACATTCAACTGAGGTAGCTGAAGGCCATCTAGTCTGTTATTAGAGTAGAAACCCATGAGGCTTGAGTCCAATAGTAAAGATTTCCCTTTTTGGATAGTTCCCGAATAGATACTATTTGCCAATTTGTTCTCCTGAAAGCTTATTTTTCCATTCCCAAGGTTGACCAATTCCTGTTTTGATTGGCACTTTCTTTCTTTAGGTATATTAATATTAATGCATTCAATCACATTATAGTCAATTCCCAGAGATGTGTTAACAATTTGCCTTCATTATGCTGACTTTGCACATCTCTTTTCTGAATTGCTGTGGTTAATTAATTATAGCTGCATTCTCTGAGGACAGTCTTAATTCTTATATTTCTAATTTCTTTAGAATGGGTGCACCTTATTTTATTTTATTAGAATCTTAAAACTCTGATGAAAACTTGAATATAGCTTATCCTTTCTCCTGCAGTTCACACATATGCAGGCAGAGGCTGGAGAAGTTGAGTGACTAAGCTCAGGCCCCCCAGATCATTGGGGACAGAGACTAGATTACTAGGTGGCTGCCAAACTGCTGACTTCATGCTCCTTTCTACCTGTCCGTGTTTTTGAAATATTTGTGCCAATTTATCCCCTTTTTAGGAATTGCACACTTTTCAGCCTGGTAGTCTGAAAATGATCGTACTTGATCATTACTTTGATCAGATTTTATTATTGGTACTCATTATAAGTCTGGCCCATCCAACTTAAATTGTGGTCCATGAAACAATTGCATCAACATCACCTGGGAACTTGTTAGAAGTACAAATTCTTGGGCCCCAACCCAGACTTACTGAATCAGAAACTCTAGTGGTGGGGCACAGTGATATATATTTTATTTTATTTTTTAAAGATTTTATTTATTCATTTGCCAGAGAGAGAGAGAGGGAACGCACAAGCAGGGGAACAGCAGGCAGAGAGAGAAGCAGGCTCCCTCCTGATCAAGAAACCGGATGCAGGACTTGATCTTGAGCTGAAGGCAGATGCTTCACTGACTGAGCTACCCAGGTGTCCCAGCAATATATATTTTAATAAGTCTTTGAATGATTCTGATACATGTTAAAGTTGAAGGTCATTCACTTAATGGATTTATATAGTGATGCATTTGAGAATATCCCCAGAGATGCTCATATATGGTACCAGAATATCACTTGACCCCAGGTGGATATGGGTCCTAGATATTTACGTACCTTAGAAGGGTCACAACATAGTCACTGCCTGCATTGTTTCATTTCCACAGACAGGCCATTCTCCAGAAGTCAGGGACAGTCCTTCTGCTGTTGGAGACCAGCACTTTCACAGAGGTCCTCCTGCTGAGCACACTCATTGGTCCTTTGGAGGCAGTTCTCATCCAGAACACGGTTAATGTAGGATGACACTTAATAGATTGTTTCAGACTCACTTCCTTGGACATAGCAGAATGTAGTGCTTCATTAGAGGCTGTAAGGAAAGATAGATTTAGGTTCTAGTTTATACTTTACCTCTTAAAAGGTTTATATGAGGATTAAATTACATAATATGTGTAGGAAATTTCAGTGTAATGCCTAACAAATGTTAGGCACTAATGTAGATGCTAATGTCATTACTGCCTATATTACTAATACTACACAGAGAACATATTGCTCCTTGAAACTACTGCTGTGTTTGACACCTACACCTTCTTTTCCAGCTGAAACACAGAGATTTTTTTTTCTTGTGGCCCCCAACAATGTTGCCTCAAGAACCTATTCTCTGGTACATTTATTATGCTCTGAATAAAAACATCAACAGGATTTTTTTAATTAGGCAGGTTTATTCTAAAATGTATGCCGAAATAAGTAAGAAAGCAAAGGTAGCTAAACATTTCTAAAAAAGTTGGGAAGATTTACCCTACCACTTTTTAAAACCGTGTAAATAGTAATGATTAAATACCATGTAAATACCATGTAAAAATAATAAATAAAATAACATGGTATTGTTGCATGAATAGACAGACCTATAAGCAGATTATAAAATGCTGGAAAAGAACCATATATACTAACAATGGAAAATAAAGGCAGTATTTCAAATCATTAGAGGAAAGTTATATTTTTACTAAGTGGTTTTGATACAAAATGCTATCTCTCTAAAACAAAATACATTTGAATCTTTACCTCAGATTTCACACTATTAGATAAAATATGGTCCATACATTCAGTGAAACTCTAGGCGCCTGTGAAAGAAATGAGGAAGATCTCCATATATTACAACAGAATGATCTCTGTGGTTGAGATCTATCACTCACTCTATTATCTCTCTGAATTTATTTATGTCTATAAAAGTTCTTTGATATTTTTAGAAAAAAATAATGTAAAAAAACTGATGAAGATTGTTACCTTTTAGAAATGGAAGAGAACAGGAATGAAAGGGTAGAGATTAAGCTAGATACTTTGAATATATCTTTTTTATTTTTAAATTCTTATTTAATTCAACTATAATTAACACATAGTATTGTATTAATTTTAGGTGTACACTATAATAATTAAAAAATTCTATACATTACTCAGTGCTCATCACAATAAATGTACTCTTAATCCCCTTTACCTATTTCACTCAACCCCTCACCCATCTCCCCTCTGGTAACCATAGTTTGTTCTCTATAGTCAAGAGTCTGTTTATTTTGGTTTGTCGCTTTTTTCCTTTAATCATTTGTTTTGTTTACTGAATTCCACATATGAGTGAAATCAAATGGTATTTGTCTTTCTCTGACTGACATATTTCACTTAGTATTCTATTTTCTAGACCCATCCTTGTAGTTGCAAATGGCAGTATCTCATTCATATATTCTAATATGTGTTACATGCATGATGTTGACAGTGAAGGAAACCATCAACAAAATGACAAACAACTGAATGGGAGATTTATTTGCAAATGATATATCAGATAAGGGGTTAATATCCAAAATATATCAAGAACTTATACAACTCAACACCAAAAAAATAATAATCTGATTAAAAATGGAAAGAAGACATGAATAGACATTTTTCCAAAGAAGACATACAGATGGCCACAGACACATGAAAAGAAGCTCAACATCACTAATCATCAAGGAAATGCAAATCAAAACCACAATGAGTTATTGTATTTATATTTTTTGAGTTATTTTATATTTTTGATTTTAAAATCATATATATTTATATAGCTTCAAACAAAATAAATTATTTTTAAATTCCTAAAATTTGAACGCTGATGGGAGAAAATTAACCAAAGTCCGTATCAAGCTGATAAAATCAGCCCATGAGAATTATATCAAGTGATTTTAAAACATGATCTTTTGGTTATATTTTAGTGGGATCCTAAATGGAGACAGTGAGGGAGAAGTGCAAAACAGATTAAATTGCATTTGGTAGTTGTTCTTTTAGTAATATTATTGCCGTTATTTTTATTTTTTGCTTTGAAGCTATTTAATATATATATTAAATATTAACTATATCTATATATTAGCCATGGGCTGAATAATAGCTCTTAAGGATATCCAAGTTCTAATTTTTGGTACCTGTGAATGTCACTTTATATGCCAAAGGGAAATTTGCAGATGTCATTAACTTGATGGTCTTGAGATGGGAGATTACCCTGGATTATCTGGATGGGCTCCATATAATCATAAGAGTCCTTAAAAGAAGGAAGCAGGAAGTCAGTAAAAAAAGAGAGAACGTATCTTGCTGGCTTTGAAGATGGAGGAATGTAGCTGCTATTTAAATGACAAGGCAGTTTCAAGAAGCTGGAAAAAGCAACAAGGAGACAAAACAAAAACAAAAACACCAGATTCTCTTCTGGAAACTTAAAAAAAAAATTCAACTTTGGGAACTCATTTTTTTTTTCACTCTAGTGGTGTAAGATAATAAATTTGTGTGTTTTTTAGCCTCCAAGTTTATACTGTTTTGTTATAGTAACAATAGGAAACTAATATAGTAGGCTAAAGAACGTAATAGATGTATGTAAGTATATACTCAGGTAATTTAAATGAAAACTTTGTGATTTTAATTTTAGTTGGCAATATCAATATGAACTCATAATTTATTTTTCATTTCTAAAATATATGCATTTTCTGGCTCAATCTAATGAAAAGTTCTAGAAATAATGTAGCAAAGAATGCTCATAGCACTTGGATTTTTATCTCTGAATAAGTTTTCCAATAAATGAGACCAGGTCTCCTTGGAAAAATGCTCAATTTCTGTTCTGGGGGAGGAAATTTGTAAAGTGGGCCTTAGGTTTTTATTCCAGCCATAAAGAAAAGGAAATAATCAAAGATTACTGAGGGTCACTCCAAAGAACACAAAAGCCAACTGGAAAGGGCTTCCACTGGTCAAATAAGAAATAATATGAATATTAGGGTGACTGTATTAATGTCAAAGGGAAAAAAATCTTTGAGTATTTAATAACATGCCAAAACAAAGCAACAACATAATAAAATAGCTAAACCAACGAAAACTTAATGATCACATTTAGAATTTGCTAAAACACATACATTTTTTTGAAAATTGGTAATAGTTGAGAATTTTTCTTGCTTTTCTATACAAACTGTATTTCAGTGAGAATATTTGTTGAAGAAAATGTCTTCTTTAGAGATGAATTTCAGCAAATACATGCTGAAAAAATTATAGAGTTTAAATATTACCATTTTGCAACCCCCTCAAAAAATAATGATGTAGGCAGGAATCATTTATGATGACTGAAATCATTAGGTGAAATATGTTGAGGAAGTTTAAAGTAGATGGCTCAGTATGACATCATCTGGACCCTCTGTTTAGTCTTAGCCTAACCAAAAATAGGACAACCAGATACTATATGCCTCTTGATGAGAAGCACTAGGAATTACACAGTGCCACGCATGAATTATTCTTGCTATGTTTCCAAATAAATTACAAATGAACCTATATATAAGGAAGCTTCTAGAACTAACTAGCAATTTCCAGAAAACTGCTGGGGATTAGAGCAATGGCAAATGACATTAGGATGCAGTCACCTAAATACAGAATGTAGGAAAATGTACAGGTCAGATCTTCTAGTAGACAATGTGGGATGGAGGGAGAGGAGGAAATGTTAGATTGAGATACATAAAGGTCATCATTCTTATGCAGTGGATAGACTTTTTCCAGACTCAGACTGAAAAAATACATATTTAATATGATGTTTTGAGTTAGTCAAGGAATACTGAATACAACCTGGTTTTCTTGTATTCTATTAAGGAGTTTTTGTTAATATTACAAGGTTTAATAAATGGTATTATGGTTATTACATTTTTAATGTGCTGTCTGATAGAGATAATATGATGTATTTACAAAGGATATAATACAATGTCTGGAATTTGCTCAGACACTTTAAGAAAATAAAGATAAGTGATTTTTTTTTAATGAGAGGAAGGATAGGAGAAACTGAACAGTAACTATTGCTTGTTGAAGTTGCGTGATGGGTACACACTAATTAAACCATTGTCTTTACTATGGTGAAGGTTTAAATTTTCCAGGATATGATGATAAACATTTAAAGTAATATTGGATTGGCTCTAGCACACAGGTGACCATATCTGACCCTGTAGAGTCCTGTATCTTCTAGCTGCAAGTTTGTACCCTTTATTAATATCTTCCCAATTCCTCTACTTGCAATCTCTGGGAACCACTGTCTGTTTCCATGAGTTCGATGTTTTTAGATTCCTCATGTTAGTGATAGCATATAGTTTTTGTCTTTCTTTCCTTGCCTAGTCTGTCTCACTTAGCTTAATGACCTCGAGGTTCATCTGTGATGTTGCAAATGGCAGGATTTCCTTCTTTCTCTTGGCTGAATAGCGCACGCGCACACACACACACACACACACACACACACACACACACACACACACGTGCTTTTCTGCTGATAAAGCCTTTGATTATTTCCCTGTCTTGGCTTTGGTGAGTAATGCTGCAATAAACATGGGAGTAGAGATATCTTTTTTGATATCCTGTTTAGAAAATGTTATTTTTAATCTCAGTAAAAATTTTAACCTTAAACATAATAACTTCCTGGTATATGTATCATAAAATGAATTATACAGTATTTAATAAGTTATACACAAGTATTGACTTGGTTTTTTTGTTTTGATAACTAGATAGGTGAATGTCTGAAAATGTCTTTTAAAAAGGAATTAGGACAATAACTTCCTTGAGTTTGTTTATTTATTTATTGTTTTTAAAATGAACATATAGGGTATTGTTTTGGAGGTACAGGTCTGTGATTCATTGTCATAAAAGTTGATATTTACATTTAGGGAGAAGGAGATTGGGAAGGGGCATGTGAAGAGCTTTCTAGAGTGCCTGAAAAAGGTTATTTTTTGCCTATGAATTCACTAAGCTAATTGTTTTATGAAAAAAATAAATAAAAAATAAAGGGATGCCTGGGTGGCTCAGTCAGATAAGCATCTGCCTTCAGCTCAGGTCATGATCCCAGGTTCCTGGGATCAAGTCCCTCATTGGGCTCTCTGCTCAGTGGGGAGCCTCTGTCTCCCTCTGCCTTCCGCTACCCTGCTTGTGCTCCTCTCTCTCTCTCTCTCTCTCTCTCTCTTTGTCTATCTCTCACAAATAAAATCTTTAAAAAAAATAAAGTAAAAAGGAATTAGGACTTTAGACTTAGTTATTCTCTAGTCCTTTTTAAATAGCAGGAAGAGCTTTCTGGTGGTAAGCTATATCTAAGGTCAAGATAAACCATTTCATCTGAATTTTTATAAAAGGTGTGTTTGTGTGTCTGTGTGTGTATTATGGAGGTATCTAAAAGTTAAACTTAGAAAATGCAACAAAAATACTAGAGGAACCTTGATTTTTTTCCCTAAATCTCCGAATAGGTTAAACATTGGTAACATTAAAGCCTGAAGCCATAAATAAAAGACTATTATGTTTGAGTACACTAAATAATGAAGATGGTGATGGTAATAATAATTCAAAGTAAAGTTTGGGGGAAAATCCTAAATTACATTAAAGGCAAATGTCAAACTGGAAAAGAATATTACAATATTTATAATTTATATCCAAAACAAAGTAATGTTTCAATAAAAGAAACCACAGCATATATAAGAAAAAGTACTACAACTGAAGACAAGCATGGTCAAAGAATGTTAATATGCAAAAAAAGAAAGACAAATGTCCCTTAAACATTTTTTGAAAAAAAAATGTCCCTTAAACAGACCAAAATTAGCTTAGTCTGACATTTATATAAAAAGGTTGATGAAAATTTAAAAGAGAGACTTAAAAAAATCTGTTGACAAAGAAAATGCAGTTGATAATGCAGTATCTGCAATATGGGAGGGAATGAACAGTCTCCTGTGTTGCTGGTAAGAGCATAAATTATTAAATTTATGGTCAATTTGGAAATATAATTGAAAATAATACACCTAGATTTTGGCAGTTACCTCTTTTCAGTGTATTCATCTTACAGAAAAACTCACATGTGTTTCTGATGTTACATATTACATATATTTGTCTAGCAAGAATTTACATTGCAACATTTTTGTAGTAGTAAAAACATGGAAACAACTTCAGCATGAAATAGTGGAGAACTAGATAAGTAAATCCACAACAACAGCAACAACAAAACCAAACAAGTGCACAATGGAATATTATACAGTTATTAAAAAGAATAAGGTCCTGCTGTGTGTTTTGATTTCAAACTGTCCCAATGTATATTGTTAAATGGGTTGTGGGGAGGAGGATAATCAGACAGGTGGAAAAACAATGCTAGCATTTGTTTGAAAAATTCATGAAATAACCCTGAAAGACAAAAACTAAAACAATGTTTACTATATCTTAAGCAGGAGAGCTGGGAGGCATAGGATGCAGGAAAGAGTATTTATTTTTAACTGTATTTGTTTCTTGTTTCTTTTGAATTGTGTACATATGCATATACTGACTATATTTTAACTTGAAAAACAGGTAGTATCCCCAAAGGGGTTGCTAGGGATTAGAAAAAGAAAAAAGAATATTATTCTAATATGGCCTCATTCAGTAAGCTCACTACTTAGTACAGGGCTTTAGATGATTGGACCAAAATTTGGGGCCCAGTTTGAGATTTCACTGGGGATCCAGGATGCTTGGCAAGTCTGAGTCTGTCGCTAGGCTCCTGTCAATTTGTGAGGGAAACTGGTCTCTGTGAGTACACAGAGGACCTCTAGGGGGCAGTGTTTCCTAACACCACTGCCAGGCTTACAGTGTCCGTTCTTCCTTGATCAAAGAAAATATCCTCCAAGAGTCCTATTTTCATTATTTCTACTATAATTTTGCATATTAAATTCACTCCCTGTTATTGAAGCTACGTCTCTGGTTTTCCATGTTCATTCTTCTAGCTATGTAGATTTTAAACCTGAGCTGGTTTTCTTGCCCTTCTCTATCCTTCATGGCCTTCTATAGCTTTGAGTGTTCCTTCTCTAACTCTGCTGTCCCCCTTTGCTAGCTGCTGCCTGCAATCCTCCTGCTTCTTTTTCATCCTCTTCACTTCATCTGTGGGCCAGTCTTGGGCAACTTCTCACTTTTTCACATAGCAGCACAAATATAGAAAAATTACTTAGATTGAGGATCATAGTTACCAGCATTTCCAAGAAAACTGGGGTGGTAAGATTGTCAGCATGCTCAGAGCTATCTAATTCTTGGTGCCAAAACATTCAAGAATGGTACATGAGCAATTTAGCCTTCTCGAGCTTTGAATTCATCTTCGTTCAGTTCCCACTGTGTTTCTTGCTCCTCTCATTTGTGATGAAGAAACATTTCATAATTCTGGAAGATTAGGTCCAAGTAATCTATATACTTTGCCATAATTGATAACACTTAATTTCTACTAATTAATATTAATCCTGTTTCCTGCAGTTAAATAGATTTCTTCTCTGAAATCCCTCTCTGATCAGTATTGCCCAATCAAAGGCATAGGAATTAGTCACTGGGTATAATGTGTTTTGTAATTGTTCATAATTGTTCACCTCACATGTAATTATGGAGCATCTACTAGCTAGTCAAAGAAAGGTGATAAAGATGGTCTCACTGTGCACATAGTTATCTAAGTCTAGCTTCTTTGAAAAATGTAAATCCATCTTGTTCATTGTGTGTCCTTGTTGCATATCATTTTCAATATTTTTCTTCTATCATAAGGGACTTAGTTTACGTTCCCTAAAAGCAATTCCTGAGGTGAGTTTTGGTGTGTAAATGATTTGTTAAGGAGGTGCTGATAAAAGAGATGGGTAAACAAAGGAGTGGGGAAGCAGGGTGGGGAAGATGAGCAAGCAACAGCAGCCATGGTGTTAGGCAAAGTCCCTTTAGTAGATGCCTTCACCCTAACCCTGAAGGGGAGCTCTGCATGTAAGTTATAACTCCATTTTTCTGGCCCTTGTGGCTTTCGGTCTGACTCTGTACCCTGTACACAGTGACATAAACTTGATAAATATGTATTTGTTAGATAAATGAATGGAAAATAGACCTGCTAGGGAATATCAAGGAGCTTAGACTTTAACCAGAGGTTAAAATAAGGAAGAGTATGATCAAAGCTGTAAGAGGAGTACAAATACATACTGGATTCTGGGGAAGAACAGGTGTCTTTTCTTACCTATCTTTTTTTTTTCCATATAATGATAATATTTTTAAAAAGCTTTTAAGGTATACTTATCGGTCTCTTACAGTGTAGAATCCAGAATGAAAACTAGGATATGTAAACTGGACTTTGCCTCAGGGCATCCAAATTAGAGGACACAAATCTTTTAATCATTTGAAGGAATAGAGGTATTTTTTAAATGTTTACATTATGTGGACCTCCTTTCAGCACATGCATTCCTTTAATTGAGCTTAACCTGCAGCTAGCAACAGAGTAATGTCAATAATACCCTTCTGGGAACTACACTGTCTATCCTAAAACTGCTAGGATGCTGTGGCTGAGTTGCTAGGTACGGCTCTGCGGGTGTCTGCCCTGCTCTACACACGCGGAAGAGGATTTCACAGTGTATCCTGCTTCCGTGCCACTGCTTGTCCTGTTACTTCCACATGGAATGAGCTTCTACTATTCTTAATTTGGTTCTTTCATACTCATCATACGAGGCCTAATCTTAGACGTCTTCTTAGCTATGCCACCAAAAGCACAGGCAAGAACAACAACAACAACAACAAAACAGATAAATGGGACAACATCAAAATTAGAAACATCTGTGTTGCAAATAAGATCAAGAAAGTGAAATAATTACCCACAGAGTGGGAGAAAATTTTTACAAATCATATATCTGATAAAGAACTTATATACAGAGTATATAAATAACTCTGCTAGGGGCACCTGGGGGCACAGTCAGTTAAGCTTGGTTTCCGCTCAGGTCATGATCCCGTGCAGGGCTCAATCCCAGGACCCTGAGATCAAGAGTCCACCACTAAACCACCTGTGCCACTGAGGCCCTTGGACACAGATGTTCTTAAAGCATTACTTATAACATCCCCAAAATGGAAACAACCCAAATTTCCTTAAAAGATGAATGTTTAAATAAAATACAGTATATCTGTACGGTGGAAGTTTATTCGGCAATAAAACAGGAATACAATACTCCATGCTATAACAGGATGAGCCTTAAAAACACTATGGGAAGTAGAGAACTCAGTCACAAAATGCCACATAGTGTATACTTCCATTTATATGCAATAGCAAATCCATAGAGACTGAAGGCAAATTAGTGGGGTGCTTGGGGCTGGTGGGATGGGACTGGAAGGTGATAGTGCAGGGGAAGATGAGTGACAGCTAGTGGCTACTGGGTTTCTTTCAGAGGGACAAAAATGTTCAAAAATTTGATTTGGGTGGTTACACAGCCATGCGAATATATTAAATATTGAATTGTAACTTTTAAATGAGTGGATGGTATAGTATGTGAATTACACCTCAGTAATATCTTAATGGAACTCTTAAAAAACAAAAAAAGCCCTGAACCCAAAGGTATCCTCTAGAAGATTTCCTGAGGGGCACCTGGCTGGCTCAGTCAGTGGAACACGGGACTTGGGGTTGTGGGTTCGAGCCCCACATTGGGTGTAGAGATTACTTAAAAATTAAATCTTAAAAAAAAAGATTTCTTGAAACCTCAATTTGAGCTCATTACCCATTTTTGGGTTGCTGGTACATATATTTATGTTAACAGCCATATTGCATTAAAATTCCTCATGTGGCTGGCTTTATCACTAAGCTAAATTCCTCAGAAATGAATTCCCCTCTTCTTCCTCCTCCTCCTCCTCCTTCTACTATTGTTATGTTGCCAGTGTCTAGCATAGTTTTTCATATATAGGAAGCAAACAACTGAGCTTAACTGTATTATTTCTTACATTCATACAGTATTTTGAGGCTATTTCATAATATTAACACCAAATTTAAAATGATTGTAGACAGGAAGAATTCCTTCCTCAATTTTAGAAAATGCTATGTGCAATACTCTTTTTTCTTTCTTCCTTCTTTTTTTGTTTTAATGGGGGAATGTTTTGCTTTGAAATTATGGATGATAAAGACAAATTATAGGAGCATATAATCAATATTTGATACAAAAAGCACAACATATACTGGCCCATTAAAATGACTTTATGAAGGACAAATCCAATCAGACTCATTTTTACTTTCTGCTCATAATATACACCTTATAAATTTAAAAAAACCTTATGATTATTTTATCTTTTGTAAAGGACCATTAAGCTTTTCAAACATTGTTAATTTGTTCTGACTTTTCCTTGTCTCCGTGTACTTCAGTGAAAGAAGCAGATCGAACCACTAAAACCCTGCTACTCAAATATTATTATATGATTTTACTAAAAGACTTCATTGTCATCCTAGTTTCCTTAATAACACCAGAATATTATTTGATGGGAGATTTGAAGACAGCTTTAAGTAACAATTATTAATTGGTTTTATATTCAAAATTATGTTTGGAGAAAATAAAAGTCCCTTACCTCAGTGATTGTCAAGATTTTTTGAACTGAATTGTTTCTTAGCCAAAATCTTATTCAAAATCCAGTATATAAATCATGTAAGAACAGAGATACTCTGCTAATTAGAGGTTGAAAAAGAGGGTCAAGAGACCCAACCTCTAGCCACAGTTGTTCCCTAGGGCACCTCCAAAGATGGCTTATGGCTCCTTAGAGTAAAAATCACTGCCTTAGTTAGACGGAAAGTAGGTCTATGAACCGCCCTGCACCTGGGGAATTATAATTTTTATAGTAACCAATTACCTTGAACTCAGCCAAGTTAATGGTGTTTTGCTAACTGATTAGCAAACACTGGAACCTACCTCATATCCATATTGTTCTATATAGCCTTTTTAATAGAAAGGTGTTAATAGGTAACTCTATGATAACACACTGGGGTGGTGGAAACAGCTGTGAAATGGGTTGCTTGTAATTTGTTACTAGCAATATTTAAAGTGCCAATTTTTGCAAATGGTTCACTTGGAATAAAAAGAAAATTTGAGGTTATTTCTATTAAGATTATTTTTATTCCTTTTGCTTTCCTTCATTGAAAGCACTAATTGGAGAACAGAGAAAGAAGCCAAGTAACAGCTGGCATGGGAATTGCTTGTAAGCCAAATGTGACTTTGGGAGTGGGGGAAGGGGCTGAACAGTGTCCATTCACTTCTTATCTTCATCTCCACCCCAATATCTCTGTCTCTCTCTCCTTTCTCTTCTTGATCACATATTTGGTTATCTCTATAGGTCTGCCATTCACCCACAATGGAATCTTCAACAAGACCTTTTGCTTTCATTTCATTCAGTTTTCTTGTCTAAGCAATTGATAATCATGTCACCTTCCTCCTGGGGCTGTGTGAGAACTCTATCATACAGTCCCTGGAAAGCACCTAGCACAATGTATGGCTTGTAGTTAGGGTTCATTGACTAGTAATCTTCTTCTACTTAACTATTTCCTTTCTTTTTTTCCTCCCTTACTTCGTTAAATTTCAGTTTAACATTTCTTATATTTCTTATATACTTTATACTTACTGAAGAGAAAAATGGTAGGCATTTTTGTTTGACTTTTCCAAGTTTGGGTTTGGGTAGGTTTTAATTTGTAAAGAGAAAAACATTCAATTGCGTTCATAATTTATAAGAGAAGTACAGAGCATTGTTACTCATGAATGTCTAGATTATAAAAACTGGGAGAGCACAAAATAGCAAAATATCAACACAAATCAGTGAACAGTGATTTTCAGTATACTGTGACTCTCATTAAGTGTGAGGTCCTAGATTAAACAGTGTTTGTAGGAGTCTGTCACTCTTAACGGGAAAAGAAAATTGTTTCAGAAATCCAGGGGAAAATAAGGAACAAATACTTGCTTGGGGGGAGTTATTTATAAGCAAAATTTTATTAATAGTTACGTTATTTATAATTTCAATATTTTTTCATTTTAACAGTTTTTATTTAAAGTTGTGTATAAGATTACTTTATTCCTGCATCTCCTCAATTGTTTCTTCCTTATATTTGCCCTTTTCCTTTCCTTCTTGGGGAGATTTGGCTTTATGGTTCAAGGATCTTTTTGTGGTCTTTGTCCAGTTTTAGTCTAGGGATACCCATCTTGCTGGAGTGAATGCCCACATGGTCAGCGGTGCCATGCTCCTGTTCTCGCTCTCCTCGTTCCATGTAGAGGACATTTTCTTCCTAGAAACTTGGACGACCTTGCCAATTTGCTGACCTTTGTAGTGTCCTCACACAACGTGTACTTCATCCTCCTTTTGGATGGACAAGAATCAAATGTTTCCTTCCTCTCCACTCTTTATAAAGAGGGGAAGACATAATCTGACTGCAAATGTGGGAAGGTGCGTTGAAATGCCTCTTATAGTTCTTGTTCCCCTCAGAAGTCACAAAGGGACTGAGCTTCATTTTGGCTGCTTGCACTTTAGGGATGGCAGCAAAAGAGAAGAGCAATTTTAATAAGTTGTAAAGAATTATCTTCTAACATTAGTGGTGTTGCTCTTTCTAGAGGGGGAAAGTGATGGTCTCTTTGGCCTCTGTGATTTATCCAGAATCAGGAAGTCGTGGAGCCAGCCACATGGGGCTGGGATGGGAATTCTGACTTTATCATTCCTGCTCCTACCTGGTGTCTCTTTATAGGGCAGTCCTCCCAGGGTCTTTTCAAATTTCAGGCTCTGTATTTTTCCCGGTTCTCCGGGTACTCTTTTCTCATCCTTTTCTATAGATGGACCCTTTGCCAAAGACCTAGAACCATATTTTAGACTTTTAAATTTCATCCATTATTTTTTTAAAAGATTTTATTTATTTATTTGTCACAGAGAGATCACAAGTAGGCAGAGAGGCAGGCAGGGAGAGAGAAGGAAGCAGGCTCCCACAGCGAGCCTGATGCGGGGCTCTATCCCAGGACCCTGAGATCATGACCTGAGCCAAAGGCAGAGGCTTTAAACCACTGAGCCACCCAGGCACCCCAAATTTCATCCATTATTTTCTTTTATAATGACACAAGCTTTTAGATAGTGAGCCCACAGACTTGCTCACACAGTGTCCTGTGTTTTTGTAGGTTTTTTCTTTTCAAAATTGGTGGTGAGGGGGCCGGAGAGGACAGAATTACATTGGTTATTTCTAAGTGTGTTTAAAAGATTAAAAATAAAAGGAAGGAAGGCATCAGAGGTGATGCTGTTGCTAGTATCAGTGAAGTGAGAATTGAAAGGGGTGGGTGGAGCTAAGCCTTTGTGGGAAGGGAGAAGGTTGGTGGTGTGGATATTGAGATTTGGAACCATTTTAAGTTCCTCTCTCAGATAGTGAGGATATCCAAACTTGGACTGGCTCCTGTCAGAGATATGCCTTCACTTCTAAAGTGAGGAATCCCACACAGGAAAGAAAATGGCCAAGTATGACAGAAGAGGAGAAATCACCTCCTCTTTATCTCAAAAAAGCTTTAATCCTACTAAGTATAGATTTTCTCCACAGGATTATGGTAGCAGAAGTCACTTGAGTAAACAAACCTCTGTGGTTTTGAAAATCAAATCAAGTAACATATCTTCCCTAGATAGCTCTTATTATTTTGAGTGTACATTCACACACACACTTCTCACATACCCACGTATATGTGACCTGTCCCATGCATAATTAAATATATGCTAATTTACTAATTTGTAGTTTTAAATATGTATATAATTCGTAGTTTTTTTGCTGTGATGATCATCCCCGTTGTAAAATATTTAAGTAGTTTGGTGTGTTTTCATCACTAGATCTTGTCCTAAAAATGCTGTCAAAAAACTTCATCAGATCTCACTTCTCATCCTGGCCCATCTTGTCATTTGAGTGACACATAAAAGAAGAATAGATGTAAAATAGTATCATAATTTCCTTTCCCAATTAACATTAATCTATATGCTTTGGATATATTTGACTTTTTTTTAATTTTGTACTTCTTGGGCCTGTTAAATTATAGCAACTAAAACTCTTTTCTCTCTGGTTTCCTAAATGGCATATGCCCATATTACCAACATGAATATTAATGCTTCTCTGCTCAGTTATGCCTCTTTAACGTAACTGGTGTTCTCTAGTTTATGTAACCACTTAGTTTGTTCTATTAGGCAAAATCAGGATTGCATATATATATGATAGAAAATTCTCGTCCTCTGGCAAGAGAGTAGGAAAAAAAAATTACACTGCCTTTTTTTAGAGCATGAATAACCTTAGTATAGTGTTTAAGTGTCTAATATTGCTTAATGGAAAAATCCATGGTACGGTTCAAACTAAATGAAATAATGATGTAACTTAGGGTGCTTCTTCAAACAGCATCTTAAGTAGATACTTATGTACTTCTGAGTTCGACCCCACAGCAGCCATGCAGCCTCAGAGCTTGTTATGGAATTTCATATTCTTTTAATGGAGATGGCCCCATGCCGGGCTTTTACTTTTCCAACTGTGGCAGTAATAGTTAGTAATCAAGTCATAATGTAATAATCACAACTACAGGGAAATGCTAGCTGAAGTAATAGGTTGCAAGGCAAAAAAATATTGGTGTTTTTCCAGACCTCATTCCATCTGTCTTTTTGTTGTGTGTTGAAAGAATCTAGGCTTATAGGTGCAAACAGTCCCTCAAAAGTGCCTACACAGATAAGGCTCTATCACTTGCATAATCCTGGTAATTTTTTTTTTCATTTGTGTACTCACGAAGAGTCACACACTTGGGAATTTTATGTTGAAATCGGAGAAGTGTGCTCTGAACAAGAGCCAGAGCCTTCGTAATTTTCAAGTCCCTCACATATTTAACTGATATTTTAATGAAACAGGCATCAATAAAATATTTATATTCTGTATCTTGCAATTATCTGACTTCTTCCAAAAACTGCTTCAATATTCATAAAGAATGCTCCTTTCTGCTAAGAGTTATTACTACTGCTTCTTATATTCTGGACCCCAAAATTATCTCAATGAAGGTACAAAGTTCTCTCACTTAGAAATGGTCTCTATGCATTTATTCAGTAAAAACTATCTGGTCTATTCTTTTCATTTTTTGAATAAGGAAACTGGCCCCTGGGAAGTTAACTATCTCTGTGTTCTTTACTTGCAGAGTGATACTAATGAATGTGGTTAATGATGACATTGGATCATTTCAAATGTCCTCTAGCTTCTCTCCTACAAGAACAAATATATGACATAAACTAGCTGGAGAAAATGTTCCTGTAAGAGTCCATGAAATTCTACTGTATGTCATTCTAGGCACTAGAAATTTTACGTTGAGATTTGAATAATTAACCAGATCAGAATGGAAGTGTCGGGGAAGAGTAGGAGCAGAAGATTAGCCCCTCAGGCGGAAGAAAGTGCTTGTTTAAAAGTCAATTGGTAAAAGCGTGGCACCTTCTGAGAACCAGAAGTGGTCACTATAGAAGGGGACGGTGCAATGTCAGAGGCTGAAGAGCAAATCGTGAAGAGCTTGGGGAAATCCTTTTTAAGGACTTCAGTCTTCACTTCAGCTCTCACTGAAATATTTTAATGAAGATTTTGACAGAATCAGATTTTAATTTTTGAAAGAGTATTCTAGCTTTATGCTAAAGAGTGAGTAAGCATGGAGGTGTAGGAGATTGTGGCAAGATGGAAGGAATGGAAACCATGCAGGAGATTCTGGCAGTTTCCTAGGCCAGAGATGATGGTAGCCTGGAATAGGGTAGTGGCAATAGAGATGAACAAATTTGAGACCTATTTTGAAGTATAACCTACTGGTTTTAGTGATCAAGTAAGTGTAAGGGGTGAAAAACATTACACATTAAATAAGTTTAGGGTTTTGGGTTTGAACACTGGGTGGACAGAGTACAAATGAGATAGAGATCACAGGTGTAACAAACTTAGTGGAATTAAGAAAGGGCTTGGGAGTTCCATAGATGTGGGTCTGGGTTTCTGTTTTATCCCCAGCATTATTTGGGGTAGTTATTTAGGCTATGTGAATCTCACCAATTTGCTCACCTTTAAAATGAGGATAATAGGGGGCACCTGTGTGGCTTAGTCAGTTGCGTATTGGACTCTTGATTTTGGCTCACATCATGATGTCAGGGTCGTGAGATTAGGCGCTGCCTCAGGCTCTGGGTCAGGCCTGCCTTGGTCTCAGCACTCAGCGTGGAGTCTGCTTGAGATTCTTTCTCTCCCTCTGCCCCTCCCCCACTTGCTCTCCCTCAAATAAATAAATAAATAAATAATAAAATCTTTAAAAAAATAAAATGAGAATAACAGAAGTACCTCCCCCATGTGGTCAGGAGGGTTATATGAGGTACTGTATATAACAACCAGATCAGTGCTTAGCAATAGTGTTTGCTACTAATAGCATTAGTTGCAATAATATTAGTGAAGATTTTTGGAGGCTAAAGATTATGATTTCTGTATACTGTATGTAGGAGGTATTATGATTTGTGGCTTTCTCTTTAAAGGCTTGGATAGTACCCGATTAGAAAATACTGAACTTCTGTGCTCTTGGGAACTTGGGCTCGTTAGTTTTAGTCTGTATTAACACGGAAGGCCTCTGAAGTGAGAAAGGATTTTACTGACATCACTGATCCTCACAATAGCATTGCAATTTTTCTAGGACTTTTCAGAGATTTACCCAGCCAGTTTTTTTTTTTAACAACTTATCATATCATAAATCAGCTAGCTTAAAGAGGATATAATTCCCCAAACAAAATCAAACACTGGCTTCCACAGTAATCTCAAATTCATGCCCTGCATTTAGTCTTTCCTCCATGAACTTGAAAGAAGATAGTAACATACTTCAACTACCATGAATAGAAATATAGCAACCAATAAAAAAAAGTGTACAGTGTATTTAGATGGATGTTTAAAATATGGATTTTACTATCATGAAGATAGGTGTAAGCTTAAATCTTGATTAGCTGTCATAATAGAAGCAGTGGTGTGCTTGAGCCAGCACTTAATGGCTTGTGAAAGATGATTGTTAAACACACATGTTATTAAAAATTAAATATGATCTTATGATTAAATAAATTATATTAAAACCAAAGGTAATAAATCTTCAAAACTAATCACTTCTTAATTATTTTACTATGTCTTATTATCAATATTCTTGACATTCTTTATTTCTGTTCTATCTATGTGGTAGAGATATCTCTCCCTAACTTTGCATTCAGCGTCATTATATTGGTAATTTGAAATCAGCTCTGTTGGAAGCATTTACACCACAGAAATTGGCAGATGTTTTGCGTCAAGGCTTTTGTTTTGTTTGTTTTTGTTTGGAGAACTGGTTGTTAAACATTTGCTAGCACACCACTGAACAAAGGTAACCACTTGCAGATATAATCTGAAAGATATTGACAAGGGGCAAGACAAGGAAAAGCACTAATCAGGAATAAAAACATTTAAAAATTCTTTGGAGCTTTCTTAGGAAGTAAAACTTCATAAGCTTATACCTTATCTTCAAGTTAAGTCTTGTGCTGTAGGTAAGATGGAGAATATATTGGGCATCAGACATTTTTCAAAAGGTGCCCTCTTTCAGCAATGCCAGGAGAGGCAAATTCTGTTATGTTTAAAATACTTTTAAAAATGTTGAAAACTACAGTTAAGCCATTTTTTAACCTACTTGGGAGAAAGAATTATGAATTTTAATAATAGTTGTTTTATTGGTTTTTGTTTACAACCTTTTGATGGTGATGTCTATAAAGACATGATAATTTGCAATGATCTGAAAGCAGAGAAGTGACGATTTCTTGGTGAAGTAATTTTCAGCAAGACATGAGTTTTTAGTGAAAGCTATAGAGATGAGGCTCAGAAATACAGATACAGGAGAGGTGCTCCGAAATAGGACCTCTCTGCTCCTTGGAAACATTTGTGGTTATTAAATTATTCTCCAAGGACATTTTGACTTAAAGAGCTTGCTTTTTTATTTTCTTCCTGGGTTCAAGGAATGGTAAAAATGGTAAATTCTGCGAAATAAAAAGTACTTTGAGTATCACAGCTTTAGATAAATCTGTGACAAAATGGAACATGACTTGGAGAGCTTATGTAACACCACAGAGGTAGGCTGGCTTAGTCACAAGTTAGTGCTTCTTAGGGTTTTTGAACTCAGGGTTGTATTGTTATTTTTCCTTGTGAGAGAGAAAAAGAGACATCATGACTGATGACAAATCATAAAACTTAGGATAAGGTGAATCACTGTCAGTTGTAATGTAAGGATGGCTTACAACATAGGCTGTGAGTGGATATTCAGACAATTACAACGCAAACGTGAATGGCTTTGCTGTGTGGTTGTGATCACCTGCAATGACTATGAGGTCTGGGAGTTGGACTAAGAGGGTCTGATACAGTTCCAGTGAATTTGTTGGAGCTTTCTAGCTCCTTTGCCTGTGATGACAAGCATAGTTAGTCCTAAATATAGGTCATAATCAGTCATTCTACTGTAGGAGTTTTTTTAATGAGTACCTCACTGAAACACTAAAACCAGTAGTAGATCAGAGATCTTTCTAATACAAAGGATGGCCTCTCACAGGAAAGTATAAATCAATTATGTTCTGAAAGGGGCTTGAAAAATTTTGTTCCATACCACTATTTAACTGTGTGTGCCTTAGTATTTTTTCTTTAGTGCATACCAAAATGAGATTATAAGACTGAAGGTGGAAAAATACGCTTAGTAATTTGAATCTACATACCTAAGTAAATCTCAATTCTTTAAGTTCTAAGATTGGAGGTTATGGAGTGTGAGTTCTCTATGATTCCACTTACCGGGATTTAAGGCAGTTGAAGGTACCTGAGTAGCTGGGACGTCACCAGGAGGATGCAGCCTGGCTGGCTGGCAGGCAAGAGCCACACAGGAAGGGAATACCCTGGCGAATTTGCCTCTATCCAGGGTCTGGCCCACAGACTGCCTGGTAGGCCCTAAAACTCAACCTTTTCAGTGAACTTGAGAGGTTGACTTATGCCAGAAAAAAACACAATAATTTTAAGTTTGTTTGTTTGTTTGCTTATTTGTTTATTATGAGAAATGCAACAGCTAAGGAGGTAGTTTCATTCTTTGACTAGAATATTCTTCCCTTGTTAGAAAGCTCTAAGGAAAGCCAAATTTTAATCAAGCCAAATTCAACCTAAAATGGCATTAGGTTTCAAAAATCTATTCTGTTCATGTGTGTGAGTGAAGTCCGAGATACTAGGTACTGTTAGGACAGATATTGGCACCTTTTTGTCCTATCTTTCCTGGTCGTTGCTTGAACAGGGATGGCCATCCTCATCTTCTGATGATACTTTGTTCCCCTGTTCAACTTCTGTCCCTCAGATTGTTGGTCAGCAGTGGAGTCGTGCAAGCAAATTCACGGGGCATGCAAAGAAAATCTTAGAATTTCCATTTGTGCTTATCTTCATTATTTACATAATATATAATGATAATATAAATGGTATATAGTGAAAAGTATGTATTGGTCACTGTTCTGAGGGCTTTAAATTCATCAGTTCATTTGATCTTTAGAATAGCTTTGTGAGGACACATATAGATGAAGCCCAGCGTAGTCACCTGATTTGTCCAGAATAGAGGAGCTGAGATTCAAATCCAGGTTGTCTGGCTTCATATTCTATGCTTTTAACCATTACACCATGCCACTATTCCAAACTAATCCCTAGGCATAATTTATAGATAAATGAATCCATGTATGTTAGTGAATACTATTTATTGATTGGGCCTTGTAAGTGAACAATTCTATAAATCTCAGACTCTTCTTTCTGATTTGGGAGATTTTTCTCACATCTCTTTGAATCTACGTGCCCCGATCTGCTTGTTGTGTGCCGGTTTTATAATCGAAATGCCTGTGGGTGATCACAGCTCACTGCTCACACCCATCCCCATGTGTGTCCATGTTCTTGGAGCGATTTCCTGGCATCACCTTTAATAATCCTAAGGTCACTCCAGCAACATTTACTGTCACCAGATTTAATGAATGTTTCGTTCTTCATAACTAATTCAAAGACCAGAGAATTCTCCAGTCAGCTTGTTTAATGTGGAAAAAAAATTTCTGCAAGATTATGAGGGATAGCACTTTCCTCTTAAGTTGTGTGTTTAGTTTACTCTCGTTTATCTCCATATCACAGGTAGGCTCATAAGACAAGGAAGCCTCATTCAAGGAGAGAGGTTAGTTTCTTTCATCTGAGCATGGCAAGTACCCAGATGCTTGAACATATGCAACAGACCAAGAGTAATTCAGAAAATAGCATCAAGTGTAAGGGGGGAAAACCTTTTTCTGAAGTGAGATTCTTCCTAAAGGTATTTTTGCTGCTGTACTTGGCATCTTGTTAATAAAAATATTACTTGGGTTATTTTTGTTCTCGTCTCCATACTTATGTGATGTAGCACTGTGACTTAGGCCATCTGTTTTTAACATCTTATGTCATTCTTTGCTGCTTTTAGCAGATGAATCTTCCAAACAACAGTTCATGAAACTTAATCCTTTCCTCCTTATTGCATCACCTTTTTCTTTGTTAAAATCCTCTGGCTATCCCAGAGCTAACTCTGTATTCCACTCTTGACCATGTGTATTGAGATTAAAACAAGGGATATTTAGTAAGGTGGAGACCATATAGTTGTAAAATATTTTAGCTAAGTATCATTTTTTCCATTCCAATTTGATGATTTCACTTTGTTTTGTTTAAATCCCGAATTTAGAATTTTAATGAGATTGTAGAATATGGTAGGTAGAAGACATAAATAATATGCTACAGGTTTCGAGAACTGATGATTGATTTGTCCTTTTAACTATATTTCTCCAAACCCTCTTAAGCCTACATGGCTTTCAGTGTCATTGCTATGTGATATGACATTGAAGTGATTTGCTTTTGCTTAACTTTTATGCCATTCTTGTCCGTATTATTAACTCAGTGGGCTAGAATGCTAATAACTTTAGCCCATTGGTTGTCATAGTAACTGATATTAAAGCTAAATATAAGTCTGTCTCTTGGATTTCACATTTAAACCATTGCTGGAATTTGCATTCTTTAGGAACTTGATGAACTGACGATACAAAGGGGGCCTTGAAAATTTAGGTTTGAAGTAAGAGTTGATTCAGTAACATCTGTTTTCAGCCTTCAGTTTATGATTTATTCAGATTTAGTCCAGTTACATCAGATATATATTCAGAGAACCCTAAGAAGGATGCTTATCTAAATATTATAGACGTTATATAGACAAAAGTTTTACTTTTCTAAATTGTTACTATTCACTGTGGGTATTTTCCGTGCTGGTTTTCTCTTTTACTTACCAGTGTGATGATTTCTATAATGTTCCTAAATTGTTTTTAAAATCACACTCTGAGAAGGGGTGGCTGGGTGGCACAGTCAGTTAAGCTTCTGACTCCTGGTTTCAGCTCAGGTCATGATCTCAGGGTTGTGATCTCAGGGTCATGAAATCAAGCCCCACATAAGGCTCAGCACTCAGCGTGAATCTGCTTAAGACTCTCTCTCCCTCTGCCCCACTCCCCCACTGACATTCTCTCTCAAATAAATAAAAATAAATCTTTAAAATAATAAAATAATAAAGTAAAATTACAGCCTGAGTGCTGAGAAGAGAGAAGGCACGTTCAAGGAAGTCTTTTAGAGATGACTGCTAGATACAACCTATGCTTGTTTGAGGTGACTTCTGTTCCTCCTGTCTCAGGGCTTCGTAAAGACTTCACCTCTGTCTTAAAGCCTGACTGTCCTCTTTCACTTCTCTTGTGTCACTTTTTTTACCAAAACTATGTGCACTGCATTGAGCATGGGAAATTTTGTTATAGTTCTAGGCAATCTCTGAGAGAAAACTGACTAGATATTAATTTATGTTGTGTTAATTTAAATAACTCATTACTCTCATTCTGACTGTGTAATCTTTCTTTCCAGGTAGTTCACACATAGCATTATATTTTAGGCTCCGCTATCCTTTTTTTACCCCTGAAATTAGCATTTTTTTTTTCCTACCTAGCACCAGTTTGAGGCTGAATGAATTTTCTCCCTTGATCTCTGGAGATGCAGAGTTATTTTCTGTCTACGTTCCCACCCCCAGCTTCCAGAAGAAAGAACACTCTGTTATCAGCAGCAGCTTATCTGTTGAATATGTATGAAGCATCCTAGATGTTGGACAGTCTTGTCAGTCTCTTATATAATAATTTGGTGGTGACATTGAGTCTTCTCCCTTCCCCCATATTTCTTGAACTAGCGCCTTTTCTGTTGTAAATATGCAATATCCTGTTCTACTCCTGGGTCCCCATCTACTCTCTGATTCCTTAGTCGCCGGAATTCACTTTCCAATGACAGCAAGCCCTTACTTCCTAAAACCTTGTTTTTTTCCCCTAAGTTCCTACTTTACTACACACACACACACACACACACACATACACACACACACACACACACCCATGTCTTTCAGTAGCTACATCTAGCACAGTGTTAAACATGTACCAATGGACTATTAATTCTGTGGGCTGTCAAATAATGTTACAAGGGAAAAGGTTTCTGTGTTCAAAAATTATTTAGAAGGGCTGAATTAAACAAGGCAAACAGGTTTCCTCACCAGAGAACAATGAATATTATGACTCTCTTAAGAGGGAAAGAACAAAAGCATTTCTGAAACATGTCTACCTCAGAAACATTTTAGAACCCTCATTTGTGAGATTTCTTTTTTTTTCTTTTCCTTCCTTTCTTCCTCTTTCTCTTTTCTTTCTTTCTTTCTTTCTTTTTCTTTCTTTCTTTCTTTCTTTCTTTTTCTTTCTTTCTTTCTCTTTCTTTCTTTCTTTCTTCTTTCTTTCTCTCTCTTTCTTTCTTTTTCTTTCTCCTTCCTTCCTTCCTTCCTTCCTTCCTTCCTTCCTTCCTTCCTTCCTTCCTTCTCTCTCTCTCTCTCTTTTTTTTCCTTAGTAGCAGTCTTCAAACAAGGGTCTGTGAGTAGAGGGGTAGTTTTAAGGGAATCAACCTTAGTATTTTCAATTTCTCTAAAATTACTACACTTTAGAGAGGATTGGGGAATTTGCGTTGTCACCCCACCATCCATGATAATCACTGTTATCCTTTTATACAAAAAACACAACAACAAAACAACACCAATACTTAAGAGTTAACAGCCTTAATCTTATTATTGGTGCATTACCTCAGGGTGAAAAAAAAAAACTTCAAGGCACCAAACAAATGGAAATTAGTTTTGGAGTTGAAAAGGTAAGTGACTTCTGTTTGGGTAACGGATTCTTTCGTTGAGCTGAGATAGTTTCCAATTCTTTCAGCTTTCAACAAAATTGAAGATGAAGTTCTTAATGAAGACAACTTCTTAATGAAGTTGTCAGTAAACAAGTTACTGGAAATAATTTTTGATGATGTAGCATGGCACTGTATGTTATTCTTCCCAAAGCTAGAATTTCAAAGAAGTAAAATTCTTACATTCTTATTTATATGAGCACATCTCTCAGATTTTAATTAGGAGAATGAAAAATAGAAAAAGAATGATATTGAACCCTTAGTTTCATTCTAGCCATAATGATCATTTAGTATATGTGAATTAATTTGAAAAAAAGAGTAGCCTTATTCATCTGATTAATAGATGCATTTTTAATAAATACCTTTAAAAATATAGCATTTATGTTTTTAGATCAGTTACATACTAATATAATTTTAGTGATGACTCAAAGTACTTTAATTTCAACCTCAAAAAATACACTCCATTTCTCCCACAGGTAATATGAAACATTAATTAGTAAATGACTTTCAAGCATATAAGCAAACATATTACCTCAAGAGAAAATACTTTGAGAAGAGTGGAATGAAACATGATTCCAGGAGAAAAAAATGATGTAAAATGTCTGACTATTATAAAGACCATGCTTTCGTATTTTAACAGATGATATTGAGCATCAAAAAGTTGTATATTCCATGGATACCCCCTTTTATTTTCAATAAGTCACAGCCATTTATTGAGAGCCAAAAGTGACAAAACTTTTTTCACCCCATCTGAAAGGGTAGGTCTTGCTGAATGTACAATGTCCAAGATGTTATTGTTACAGTGGTTGCTAAAAAAGGGAAAATAATGAAAACATAAATGTTCTCTTTTAGTTATAGGTGAATTTAGTTAATCTCAAAGTTGGAACTTTGGCAGATTTTAACTTTGGAGGCAGGTCAAAGTTCTTTTTTTATGTTAAACAATTTGAAATTAATGTATAATCCACATACCATAAAAGTCACCCTTTTAACATGTAACAATTCTGGGGTTTTAATATCTTTATAATCCATGGATCTCATTAAGTGAATGATATAATCATTTTATTTTCAAATCTTAATAGTTACCTTTTACATCTTTGCAACTAAAGTTATGAGAATAATGTTAGAAGCTAACCTGAAAATATGTGAGGTGTACCTCAATTTTAGGAGACATGTCTTTTAGGAGATATGTGGGCAAAAATGTTTGAAGGACACAATCCTACTTAAGATTCTTTGGGAAGCATTGATTTGAGACTCCAGGTTATTGTTCTGGTTCTTATTTTCCCATGTCCTTCCCCTCTTTTCAGGCAAAGTGGCTGTTTCTTGGTAGAGTTTCTAAAGAACTATAAAATAGATTGATTATGCAATTTAGATAATAGGTAATAAATTTAGGGTTCAACAATTACAAAAATTTTATTGAGCAACCCTATGTATTAGGCATAGTTCTAGGCGCTGGACAATCAGTGAATGAAATGACACGGATCCCTGTTCTTAAGAATATACTGATAAGAGGACACAGACAATGTGCAAATATATAAGTAAAATATAAGAGTATGAGAGCTGTGAATTGTGTAAGACTGCTGAATCACAGACCTGTACCCCTGCAACAAATAATACATTATATGTTAATAAAAAATTTAATAAATATGCATTTGGGAAAAAAATAAGAGTAGGAGTTGTAGAGAGCTGGAAGTGGTATTTCAAGTTGCAATAAAATGTTTAGGGAAAGCTTCAGTGAAAAGCTGATATTTGAGCAAGTAATTGAAGGAGGTATCGGGGTGTGGCAAAACATTTTCGGAAGAGGACATAGCAAGGACAATATCCCTGAGATGAGATCATACCAGTTGTTAATGAGGAAAAGGTCAGAGTGGCCGGACTAGTGTGAGCTACAAGAGCATAAGAGCATAAGAGATGAGATCTGAGAGAAAGGAGGGCAGAAGCACAGGGTCCTGTTGGCTGTTGAAAGGACGCTGCTTTTTATTCTCAGCTGAAGTTGTTTGGAGTGTTTTGAGCAGAGGAGTGTACCTGCTGCCAGCCACAGTGTAAGTTATAACTAAATTTATTTTAAACCTGGGCTTTCTTAACCTAACACTATCCCTACATATATCCTTTTCTCTCCCTGTCTATACTTTTCTATCCCACTCCTGTCTCCTTTATTTTTCTATTTGTTCCCCACCCTTTCTTTTTCTTTCCCTTTTTCACACCTCTGTCAATATGTAACTAAATATTTTTTAATTTATTACATTTAACAAATTTTTGTATCATTTTCTCCCAAATTAAACAGCCAACGACCTTGAACCTAATCAAATGTAATAGAGAAAAAAAATATATTCTGTTGAATATCATGGATAAGTAGAATCACTTCTTCCCCTAATGGAGTGTCAGAATTTCCTTCTACAGAAATGATCTTTGTGTAGCATATTATCTTCTTTAAGTGTGTAGGATGAGCAGTTGAATGCCTGGTTTGGTTGGAAAGGAAGAAGCAAATAGATATAAATTGTTCTCCTAGAAAAATGCACTGAAATTTGCTAGCAAGGGAAACCAGGGAAAGGGAGGAGGAGAGTCAGAGGGTGAGGCAGAAGGAGAAAGCAATTAGAGAGAGAAGGGTCACTGAGCATCATGGGAGGGGAAGGCACTGTTGGTTAAGTGTCAGCTACTGATAAACTCCTGATTGGAATGGAGGGAAAGTAGATGAAAGGTTTTTGGAGGTGCAAGTATTTAATGTTTTATTTTCCACGGTTTGCTTGGCAATCCTGCAGTGTAATCCCCGCTTCTCCTCCCAGTTATTCCAAAATTCAGGAGTCTCCTACACATGCTCTAGATGAATCATTTTAACACCAAGTTAAAGGAAATGTATGATAGGATGGTGAGGAGCATGGAGAAGAAAAATAGCCATGGGAGTGAGATATAAGTGAGATCAGAGGTTCAGAAAAACCTAGAAATTTGAACTTAAAAAAACAGAAAGCTAAAATAACCCAAGCCTTGAATTTGTGGAAATCTGGAAGTAAGCATCAAATGTCCCATTAAACATAGATGGGGGACGGAGGAGGCAGGGTAAGGGTCAATTTAATTTTATGTAAAATTCTCAATGGGCAGAATTACCTCAAGTAGCATCTGGGCTACATGTATGAACAGTACTTGCTTCCAGTAACCCCTACTCTCCAACCTCATTTATCAGACAAGCAGGACTAACATGAGTGTCATGCTCAGACACAAGAATACTGTACTAGGAACTTGACTGATGTTAGAATTGCATTGAATGAAACCACGGAAGGTGATGAGAGAAGGTATAAACTGGCAGATGCCAAAATGAAAGCCATGCAACTATGAAACCAAATTGCCATTTTTAAGTAACAAGGGAAAGAAAAATCCAGTTCGAGTGACATCTCATCTTGTGAAAATTGGAGAAGTCAACAAAAAGTGAACATTAAAAAGAGGAGAAAGGGGGTGGTGGAGTCTGAAAAAATTCCCTGAGGAAAAGGTACTGCAAATACATTTTGACAAGTTCCTGTAGTTGATGCAGATACAGGCCAGATGGACAAAGCTAAGTGCTAACAAACTGAACCTGGACACATATATACACTGAATAAACACAGATCTGCCCATGTTATCCCCTTGCATAAAAGCACCTGTGGAAACATGTTCTGGCCTTTGTTGACAGCACTTCCTCCATCCCTCATGACTCTGGTACTCTGCATTCTAATCAACCCATTACCAGCTTCTTCCTCTGACACAGAGTTTTCATTCACACTGCTGTATTTTGGCCAAGATTTGGAAAATGTTCTTCTTTGTTAATCTATAATATCTTCAATACTTTATGTGTTTCAATATTTTGAAATCTTTGGATGTTTCGTAATTTGGAAACCAATAATTTAATAATGTGGAAGGGTCACAATATTTGGATTAAACTTTCCCTCCACCACTTACTAGCTGAAGACCTACACCAAATTACTCAACTTGTATAAATCCCTCAGTTTACCTAATCACAAACCCCCCATCCCACAGTAGCTGATTCAGTTTTGTATAATGTTGAGGTAATTAAATGAGATAATACATTTGAGGATCAGCTAGAACAGTGCTGAGAAAATAGTTCCTCCTAAATAAATGTTTGTTTTCTTAAACTCTCTGTATTGCCATTTTTCAAAGATGATATACAAATAGACCAACAAATATATGAAAAAATGCCTTATACCTCCAGTCATTAGAGAAAGTTAAATCAAAACCACAATGAAATATCACCTCACACCTATAAGAATGGTTAAAATTAACAACTCAGGAAACAACAGATGTTGGCAAGGATATGGAGAAAGGGGAACACTTTTAAACTATTGATGAGAGTGGAGACTGGTGCAGCCACTCTGGAAACCAGTATGGAGGTTCCCCAAAATGTTAAAAATTGAACTACTCTATTATCCAGCAATTACATGACTAGGTATTCACTCAAAGGATACAAAAAGTACTGATTCAAAGGAACACATGCACCCTGAGGTTTATAGCAGCATTATCAACAATAGCCAAATTATGGTAAGAGCCCAAATGCCTATCGACTGATGAATGGATAAAGAGGAGGTGGTACACAGCACACACACACACACACACACACACACACACACACACACACACACAAAAGAATATTACTCAGCTATTAAAAAGAAGGAAATCTTGCCACTTACAATGACATGGGTTGGGCTAGAATATTATGCGATACAAAATAAGTCAGTCAGAGAAAGGAATACCATTTAGTTTCACTCATATGTGGGATTTAAGAAACAAGAAAGAGGAAGAAAAGAGATGCAAACCATAAAACAGACTCTTAACTATAAAGAACAAACTGAAGGTTGATGGAGTTAGGCGGATGGAGGGATGGGTTAAATGGGTGGTGGGTTTTAAGGAGGGCATTTGTTGGGATGAGCACTGGGTGTTGCATACAAGTGATGAATTACTAAATTCTATACCTGAAACTAATATTACACTGTATGTTAACTAACTGGAATTTACTAAAAACTTGAAACTAAGAAAACAAAAATAAAAACAAAAAATAAACCTTACAATCTTTTGAATGGCTACTATCTAAAAAGCAAAAAATAACATGCATTAATGTGGCTGTGGAGAAATGGGAACCCATGCGCACTGTCGATAGGATATAAAATGATGCAACCCCTATAGAAAACAGTATGGAGATTGCTCAAAAAATTAAATACTGTCTGACCGAACATCCCACTTCTGAGTATATATTCATAATAATGGAAGCAGGATCTCAAAGACATATTTACATACCCATGTTTATAGCAGCATTATTCACAATAACCAAGAAATGGAAGAACCCAAGTGTCCAGCAACAGACAAATGGATAAACAAGATGTGGCATAGACAGCGGAATATTATTCAGTCCTGTACAAGGAAAGAAATCTTGCCACATACTACAATATGAATGAGACTTCAAGACATTTTGCTAAGTGAAATAAGCCAGTCACAGAAAGATGAATACTGTATAATTCCACTTCTATGATTAATCAAAATCCTAGAAACACAAAATAGAACAGTGGTCTCCAGGGGCTAGGAGCAGGGAAGAATGGGGAGTTGTTGTTTATAGGTATGCAGCTTCAGTTTTGTCAGGTGAAAAGGTTCTGGAGATCTGTTGCACAACAATGTGATTAAGTTTAACAGCATTGAACTGCATAATTAAAAATGGTTAAAATGGTTTTAAAAAATAAGTCACTGAAAAAAATTGTGAGTTTTTTTTCTTTATTGATACTTCCCTCTTACCTTTTCCTTTTCCTAATTCCTTTGAGAATTCCTTCCAATATTTATTAGCAATTGTCCTGATGTCTAATAATAATAATTACCTCTTCACCTGTTGTATTTCTCACAAGAAAGTATACTCCTCGAAGACAGAATCCAAGTCTTAGTTCCCCTTTCATCTCTATAGCTTGAAAATGAATGACCCATGACACATGCCTAACATATCTTGATGATTCAATGAATGAGTAAAGAAAAAAATCATCAGCCATTTGCTATATCAGCCATCAATTTCAACCCAGATTTTTTTTAAGATTTATTTATGTATTTATTTGAGAAAGAGAGAGGGCAAGCACTGGAGCAGGGGGAGGGGCTGGGGGGAGGGAGAGAGAGAATCTCTTGCAGACTACCTGCTGAGCACAGAGCCCAGGACCCTGAGATCAGGACCTGAGACAAAACCAAGAGTCAGATGCTTAACCAACTGAGCTGGCCAGGCGCCCCTCAACCCAGCTTTAACAACAAAAAAAAAAGTAAATGGGGAACAAGACACAACACAATGAAACCACTTGAAATGAAAGTACTCAGACATCATGTTCCTTGGACAGCAGGCCCTGGAATGCCAGTATGAGTTTACTTTCTATTAATTGGTTTGTAAATAGGAGAGAATTTAATGTTGATTTTCATGGGCATTACTCACAGGTGGCTGAGCTTCACTAGCAAGATTTCTCAATTTCATAAAGTAAAGAAACGCTGCCAAAGAAGTATTAACTGGCATATTGTCCATATGTTAGATATTTCCCATTTCAGTTGTTTCTATTTTTCATAAAATATTCCTGTTAGAAAGTGGCTTTTTGTATTCTTGCAAATTATAATATGCAACATGTCACACATAAGTATTATTTCCTTTTTTATTGAGACATCACCCTCACCTTGTCCTTCTTGTCACCCTTTTCATAATTTTTGCTATATTCTAACAGACAGATGTGTTTAGCCTGTTGGTACACATCAAGCTTTTGATTGAAGTTGTCACTCCTAAACTATGCTCCTGTTAACACTCTCATTTTATTACCAAAATGATATAATGCTGTTGTGTCTCAATATGCAACAAAAACACAGAATGTTAACAGATTAAATTTTCTTAATTCTGTATTTTTTCCATAAATAATTTTAAACCTTTAGTGCTATCGCTAGCTTACTAGATTATATAAACATAAATAGCTATCCCATAATAATACAAATGTGCAAAACTATGATTAAATATTTTTTGTCTCTTTTTGAGACAGGACCTGTGTATGCATGCTGTCATTGTATTTTATGTGAAAATATGGATGCCTTCCACATTTAAATATATCCCAACCTTTTCTGTTCTGAAAGTGGTCTGCCTGAATAAGTTTGAAAATTTACTTATTTCTTATGAGACTACCTTAATGTTTTTTTTTAAGATTTTATTTATTTATTTGACAGAGAGAGAGAGAGAGATCACAAGTAGGCAAAGAGGCAGGCAGAGAGAGGAGGAAGCAGGCTCCCTGCAGAGCAGAGAGCCAGATGCCATTGAGGGGCTCTATCCCAGGACCCTGAGATCATGACCTTAACCCACTGAGCCACCCAGGTGCCCCAAGACTATCTTATTTTTAACAGTGTTCTGCACTGCATGAGATTCTTGTATTTAGGAGTCTAGATTTTCTAATCTTTATCTTTACTTTTCATCAATACATGCTCCCCTCTTCTCCTCTTCTCTGTGTGTAAAAGTGCCCGATAGAGTAAAAAATGATATCTTCTTACCATTTTACAAATCTGGATTGAGAATGAAGTCAAGTCGTGTGGGTCATGGCAATGGAGGAAGTAGATAGAATAGCTGTGGGGAGGGAAAGGCAGTAATGGTGCTATGGGGTGGCTCTGGGGGACTATCACTCCTTTCCTTATTTCCAGTAAACCCTTCCCTCCCAACCACCACAAACTACTAAAATAATTATCATCATCTTCATCAACAACAACAATAGCAACAAGAGAGACCACCCTGTTCTATGAGTCAGGTATTACTATTTTTCCTGTTTTTTAGGTGGAACTAACTCAAAAAGAGGTTAAAGTTCTTATTTGGGGCCCTGTACTAACAAATGGAGATGACCCAGGTAGCCTTTTTTTTATGTTCACTGTGTTTGTTAGGCTGAAGTTGTGTTTTGTTTTGTTTTGTTTTATAAGTAAATGTTCTTTTGTCTTGAGTGATATCACTTTACTTCCAAATGTCTTTGAACTGGTTTCTATGCAGATGTGAAAGTCTTAATGGTTCATTGGTAACCTAAACATCTTGGGGTGCTTTGTGTGAAAACAATGAACAAGTGATGTTTACTTATAGTCACCATGTTTTTACTGACAGAGATTTATATGTTAGTTTATTCATCTTCAGAATAATGGTGCCCAAGGTATGGCATATATGTTTCAGGACTAGTGAGTCATAGTTGACACAACCCTATATTCCTTTCATTCTCATAATCAATATTATTGACGCCTACAATGTAATGGGGACTATTCTAACCTTTGGGAATATAATAGTGCACAAGACAGAAGCTTACATTTTAGTGGAGGAGACCATGGATGGTGAACAAATACAATAAATGATAACTTGTAATGGTGCTAAGTGGAATGGGGTGAAAAAGCAGGAAAATGAGATGGAGAGACATTGGGTAGTGGACAGAGGTACTACTCCAGATGGGATGGCCAGAGAAGGCTTTCAGAGATAGTGATACCTTGCTGAGATCTAAATGAAGAGAAGTTGCTGAATCACGTGAGATCTTGATGGGTGTATGTGAGACAAGAGGTTAAAGGGAGACTTTCCACGTAGATGAACTAGTAGACAAGAAGGCCCTGAGGCAGGGACCAGCATGAAGAATTCTAGGAACAGAAAAGCAAATATATATGAAAACAAAGGTTTCTCTAAGCACTTTAAATCTCCATAACAGGTAGGAGTAATGAGGAGTATAATTAATACATCTCGATATGTGTTTAAATGTTATTTTTCTTTCTTGTGTGAAGAATGGAACCTGGGGTCGAAGAATTAAAGCAGTGCAACCTGCTGACATGCAATTAATCCATTTCAGATAAGATAATAATAATGGCTTAGATTGTGGTGATACCAACTGGGATGTTGCAAAATGGTGAGATTGGGATATGTTTTAGAGGCCAAATGAACAGGATTGCTGAGAGATTCGAGAAAAGCATCAAAAATGACTCCTATGATTTTGTACTTAAATGGGTTTTGGCCCATTAAATAAAATAGCCAGGAAGGCTGGCACTTTTTGGAAGATCTTAGTTTTCAACCTAGCCATTACTACTTAGTTTATTGTAACCCTGAAAAAGTCATTCAGCTCCCCTCCCCTCCAAGCCCCCACCCCCAGCCATGTCGGGCTTGAACTCAAGAGTCTCATGCTCTACCTACTGAGCCAGCCAGACACCCCTCATTTAACTTTTTTTTAATATTAGTTTCCCCACGTACAAAGTGAGGGAACCAGTAGTACACAGAATTGTAATAATGATGAAATGAACTAATATATGTGAAAATATATACAGTTCACAGTATATATTTGGTGCTCAATAAATTTTTCATGTACATGCAGCCCTCTCCATATGCCACACATTAAATGTTAAGAATTTTATTGTCATTAATATTATCATTATTGTTACTGGTATTATTTTGTATTGCAGAGCAATGCAGTGATAAACTGCACAGTGGTCAGTCAATAAGGATCTTAATTAAAATTCATTATCACTTTAATCCACAGGGAAATTGAAGGAAAATAATAAAAATGGCCAAAATATTTGAGAATTATAACATGAAGGAACTAATTTACTTTCTTTGCATTCTTTTGGATCCAGAGCCCAACTGGAAAACAGAAATATATCCAACAAAGGCCAATCAGAGAACTCTTGTTGAAGATATAAATACTTTTTGATCCTGGTGGTGCATGAATAACCTACCAGTGATCCTCAAAATAATTTATAATCTTATCAGTTGGAGTAGAACTTTGGGGTTTTGATAACTTATTCATTTGGGCATTAAAGCAAATTCAGAAGGTGAATTTTGGCCCTGTCCATAGAGTTCTCTGTTCTGGTAGAGGTAGTTTGCTATTTCTAGAGACGTAGACATGGCTGTACTTCATAATTTTTCTTAAAGAATGTCAAACAATCTGTTGGCTTCTGGTAGATGTTGAAGGATATACATTAAACCATATAGGATCATATTAAGTTTGGAACATTAAATAGGTGTATACTTGGACCTTTGGCAGGGAATAGAATTGAATTCACTGCTCTTTGTCACCATCCAATATATTTATCAAAAGCTGCATGAGAAAACTCTTTTTTTTTAAAGATTTTATTTATTTATGGGCGCCTAGGTGGTTCAGTTGGTTAAGTGACTGCCTTTGGCTCAGGTCATGATCCCAGGATCTTGGGATCAAGTCCCACATCAGGCTCCCTGCTCTGGGGGAGAGTCTGCTTTTCCCTCTCCCACCCCACCTCCAACTCATGTGCACATTATCCCTCTCAAAAAAAAAAAAAACCTTTCAAAAAAAAGATTTTATTTATTTATTTTTGAGAAGAAGAGAGAAAGCCTGTGAGCCAGATAGGGGGTAGTAGCAGAGGGAGAGGGAGAATCTCATGCAGGCTCCACACTAAGTGCAGAGTCCCACACAGAGCTCCATTTCATGACCCTGAGATCATGACCTGAGCCAAAATCAAGAGTTGGACAGTTAAGTGACTGAGCCACCCAGGTGCCCCAAGAAAACTTTTTAAAGCCATTTTTAAGGAGTTATTTGTCTTCAGTCAATACATTCATTCTGTCAAAAAGTATATATTAAATAGGTATTATGTGGAGACATTATACTAAATGTCGAGGATATAGTAGCAAATAAGTTGGACATGACTAGGACACTCAAGGACCTTGGAGTTAATCAAGGAATATAAGAATCAGATCATTGTTTGGAGATATTTCTACATGGGTGTCTCATGTTCGTGCATGTATTAAAAGCAGAGGTGGGATGCCTGGGTGGCTAAGGCTGTTAAGCAGCTGACTCTTGATTTCAGCTCAAGTCATGATCTCAGGGTCCTGGGATCCAGTCCCGAATCAGGCTCCATGCTCAGCTGGGAGTATTTTAAGGATTCTCTCTCCCCGCCTCTCTCTCTGCCCTCCCCCCATCCCTGCTGTTTGCTCTCTTTCTCTCTCTCTCTCTCTCAAATAAATAAATCTTAAAAACAAAAAAGCAGAGGCACTGACCCCCTTTGTTCTAGACTATCTTTTCAAAGGTTTTATATAGGAAAATAGGCTTGAAAATTAGAAATTGTGTCTGTCTGGAACAATAGGCAGGCATGCTTACTATCTAGTATAAAAAATCAGGTTTTGTTGGGACAGGAAAATGATGCAGATCGGGGAATTTCTACCCCAAATTCTTGGTGACATGTTGCTCACCATTTGGGTGACACCTGGGAGATATGTGATATTTCTGCATGAGAACATTTATGTGTGTCCAATCCACAAGTGTTCCAAGAGGTGTCCTTTACACTGGCGGCCACTTCACCAACTGTCCTCTTCATGGACCTCCTAATAGACCCCAGAAACACTGGATAAACTGATGGATAAGCCAATAGTTTGCCTCACTGTGCCAGTTGGATAACTGTGTCAATACAGAAAATAAAAAGCATTTCATTCTGGGAAAAACAAACAAACAAATAAGCCCCCCTCCAAAAAAAAAAAAAAAAAGAAGAAGAAAAAGAAAAAAACCAAACCTGGGTTCCCTAATCTGGACCTCCTGGTGCTGTTGCCCTGTGGGAATAGAGGGAGTCAGGGAACCGGAGCCAATGCGCACACCCTGATGACTGCTAATGCCAGAATAGCAATATTGGTAGTGAATTTCTTTGTCTCTCACCCGAGAGTAATAAAGCCTTTTGTCTCTTATCTAGGAGGCCTTGTCTTCTGCCAGCATTTTTTAAAATGTGGCAGCCTAGTTCAGCTTCTCAGCTTGCAAGAAGGGTAAAGTCGTAGCCCCTTCACAGATCTTGATATCCGTTAATAATCCTGAAGAGTTTGTGCTACAAAAGAGAGTAAAGAGTAGGGGAGACCTAGGTTCAGGAAAGACATTCTTGGGAGATGATATTAAGGCTGAGACATCAAGGTTGGGGAGCCTAAGAATGAAAGGGTCTTGGTGATAGTAGTGGTTCAAGACCACTTGTGAGCTTATGGAAGAGCTTGTGGAACAATGTAGAATAGAGAGAAGGTGTGATATGAAAGAGAGAGGAACATGAGAGGTTTAGCATGACCTGTCCCATACCATTTTCTTTTCTGTCTTGCTTCTGATTTATATTATTTTATCCTTTAATATTTTATGTATCCACATTTCAAGCATCTTATGTGTTCCTATTGTTTATCATGGTATAACAAACCAGCCCCAAACTTACTAGTTTAAAGAGATCATTTTGTTGTAGCTCATGATTTTTGTGGGTCAGGAATTTTGTTAGGGCTCAGCTGAGCACTCCTTCTGTCTTTGTGCTTTTGATGGAAGTCACTTGGTGGTACTTATTAGCAGTTAGGCTATTCTAGATGGTCCAGGAAGGCTTAATTCACTTGTGTGTTGCCTCGTCAGAAACGGTTGGAAGGCTGAGCACGCTGGGAAAGATAGCCCCCAGTCCTTATGATGTGCACTCTTTCGTGTGATGACCACGGGGTATTTGTACACCTTGCAAGGTGGCTCAGGCCTCCAAGAATGTGTATTCACAGGACAAAGTGGAAATTAAATCACCTTTTATGGCCTACCTTTGGATGTCTCTTGGCACCAGTTTTGCCATTTTGCTGTTATTCAAAGCAATCACGAGTCTACCCACATTCAAATGGTGAGGATATAGACCTCATTTTTCAATGGGAGGAAGGCCTAGGAATTTCTGATGATGTTATGCAATTTTCACAACATCTTAAATCCTATTTTTTTACAGTATACATATATGTGTGTGGAATGGTATATTAATTTATTAAAAGTAGGTAAGTAAGTAAATAATAATACAGTGCCATCCAGAATTCACCAATAGAAGTCCTGCTTCCTGAATCCCACATGGCCTGCCTCATGTTATCTGCGACAGATGTTGAGTATTCTGCTCCCTAAAAGTCCGGAGACTTGTCCTGGTTTCAGCACTAACATGTTCTCATGGAAAGGTCCATACACGTTTTGCATTCTTTGCTACATTCTAGGTAGGGATCCATTGGCTGTATTCAGAGATACAGGGCTACGAAGGGAGACTCTGGAGTTCACAGTGACTGAGACACTTCCCTTCCACCCCAGAGTCTCCTTTGTAGCCCTGTATCTCTGACACATTTTCCTGAGGAGTTTAAAGACATTTCTTAGGCCCTCTTCCTGATATGACCATAACAGACTGTGAGTGTTCTCTTACAGCTCTCCCAGTGCGAAAGTCTGTTTCCCTGCCAGAGAAGTGTCAGGTTGTAGGTGAATGTCTTGCAATACCTTCTCTAGTTAGCAATTCTCCAGGAACCGAATCTGCTACACAAAGAGAAATATAAAGATCAGTTTTCTAAAAGTTTTTTTTTTCAATAAGTGAATGTCTTACTCTTCAGCCCTTGAGCTCATTCCTGTCCTACTTTTTATAGGAATATCTGAATCTGTTTCTCTTAAAAAAATAAATAAAAGATAGCCTATAATTAATCCCTTTCTTGTCTTAACAACAAACTCTGAAGAAAGTAGAATGACCGTAAGAATTTTGATAGAAAAGATTAATTGAAACATAAATTTAACTTGAGTTTCAGACAACAGTTTTAACCTCAAATCTACTAAATTTTTCCAATTTTTCTAAGTTCTTGTAGCAGTGTTAATCATGGTTATTCTAACAGTGGTAGGGAAAATTATTTACTAGCTATTAGAGAAATAAAAACAAGATTTTTTTATTTGGTAAGTCTGATATTGTGTTGCTCTTAAGCCAACTATTTCATTTTCCAGCCACTAGACTCATTTTGTTACCATAAAACTATATAACTTCAACTAGACATTAGGGATTTGTCATATATCTTTTTAAATGTAATGCTCTTTTTGGCCCTTTTTTTCTTTTTTATAATCACTTCTCCAGCTCTTAAGGGGAGCAAGCTGAAAAACTGGACTTATCAATTACTGGAAGTAGAGACTATCAGGCAATGCTTTGCACATAATTAGTGTTCAGTGTATATTTGTAAAATAAATAGCCAGAGAATTAACACAAAATCAAATTGCCAGTCAGCCTAAGCACCAAGTTCCTGTTCCTGTAGAGACTGTATAGCAACATGGTGTAGTGGGTGAGCTTTGAGAACCATGGCGTCAGAGCCAAACTGTCTCTGATTAAAGCCCATCTCCACTCACTGGAGATCCATGTGACCTCGAACAAGATACTTGATCTCCCCTTACCTCAGCTTCGTCACCTGCAAAATAGAGGCCGTAATGACAACTACTCCACAGTGTTGTTGTGAGTACTAGACAAGTTAATATTTTCCAGCTCCTAATAAAAAACTCTTTCATGGAGTTAAAGCTTTATGAATGGTTGCCATTATTATTCTCCTTAGGGAAATGGTTGTAAGTAAGGGCAGGGCATTATAATATTTGATTGAACTGTTGACTAGGTGATGAGCTATTTTAATGTTTCACAGAAGTATTTTCTTTTATATGGGAAATAAGAATCAACTTAAAATCCTATATATTTACCAAAAATATGACTCCTCTGTACCTACAGTTTTACAACTTGTTTTTTTTTCCCCCACTTAAAATATATCTTTGACATTTTTCCATGTCTGGACATATAAAATTGTCTCTACTTTCATAGTAGTTTAGAGTTGGGAAGGAACTTTGAGATAATTTATTTTACCCTTCTCTCCCTGTATCATGGATTGATTGTACTTCTTGAAGGAACTGCAGTTTTTCAGATTTTGTATTGCAATATGCAGTTAGCAATTCTATTCAATGTGCCACAGTCAGCATTTGGTTCTTTTGTTGTTGTTTAGAGTGACTCCCTAGCCCTTCCCAAAGAAGAGAAAATAGCTGTTATTATTCATAATACCCTGAGTTCTTTGTAGTGGATCAAGCCGAAGCCAGTGTAATCACCTGAAATATTGCACACGGAGCAGTGGCAAAAGTTAATGTGGAGCAATATAATCTTTTAAAACCCAGTTAAAAATAATGGATTGAACACGTGCATTAAGACTGTTGCGTTATAAGGTTGTAAAAATGACAATCAGGATGAAGAGGGAGATTTCAGCAAACCAACCATTGGAATATAAGCAGCAGCTTGTCAGCCGGAAGGGAGAAAATAGAGCCGAATTCTGAGCTGGCAATGTTAGAACAAAGAAGAAATGTGATTTACATTAAAACATCCCTCCTTCATACCATCAAAAGCTTATGAACTTGCAGCACCAGGTACTTGTGGACACGGAGGAGGTGGCGAGGCTACAAAACTGGGAGAATTGGCCAAAAATCTGTTTGAAAAGCAGTTGGACCTTTATTCTCTCTCCTTGACTCTGCATATTTGAGTGATCACTCCTCTCATGCTCTGAGAGAAGATGAAGGTACTCTACTCTGGAAAAGGTACAAGAGAAGATCTCTTTCTAGGTAAATGCAAGGGGACACTAAATTAAAACAGGGAGAGTAAGTGACTATTGAGGTGATGAAGTTGAGATACCTGGTACCTTTCCCGGTCCTCATGCCACTTCACACCCAGGATGCTGGGAACATGGTATACATCCTCCAGGTATGAAAGTGGAAGATAAGTATACAGGGAGTCTGGGGTGGGTTGGGAGAGAACCCTAAACATACTAACTGACATCAGAGATTCCCAAGTAAATGGCCCAGAAAATCATCATATAATGAAGACCATAGTTAATAAGTCTCACTCATGGGCATGAAATTTCCAATCAGCTTTTTGGTGTTCTGCTCTTAATATGAGTAGAAAACTATGGAACACTACATATTTATGGAAGACATCTGAGATGAGAAGTGGAAGCCAAAAACCCACCCCTGCCCTGGCCCCGCAAAACCCAGAAAACCATGTGGAAAAAAGACACTAAACAGGGAGTGAAGATATCCTCAAAATTTTTTCATTAGTAATCTTAGTGATGAAACATGCTATCGCATCCATGAAAACAAGAATAGTTTGTTATTAAAAATAGTTATCAAACATAAATGAGTTCTTAGCAATTAAAGATCAAATAGTTGTGAGGGAAGTCTCACTAGGAGGTTTGGAAATTAAAGAAATCTCTCCGAAAGTAGAGCAGATAATGCAATGGAAATTAGGAGACCAAAAAAAAAAAAAAATAGAAAGTTTTTCTAAGAGGTCCATCTCATTTGAATAACATGAATCTCAGAAAAAAAGTAAAGAAAAAAAATGGAGAAGTGATTGTAAAAAAATAAAAAAGCAAGAGGCCTTCCCAGAACATAAGGAGAGAACATAGGAGAGAAGCAAGTTGAAGTTGATAATGGTGAAGGAATATCTGAGATTACAGCTGGTAAGCAGATTCAGAAAGCAACCAGATTCTATGTCCAGATCAGAGACATAGAATCTCTTGGCAGGGATTTATTTCACAAAAGTAAATGAATGAAATACTTAATGTGTTTGTGTATACTGAGACAGATAAGTGCTCTGATGAGAGTTGAGAGTGAATTAATGATAACTATATTTTAAAAAAGGGATCAGACAAACAAAATCACAGTTAATACTTCAAAGAAAACAAGAAGTGGTGCAAGAAAGGAAATATTTCATTGTATACTATATGGCTCAGCAGTGAATAGCATCACCCAGTCACAATACTACAAATTTTGAGTAGTGATTAAAACTATGATATAACTACATTTGGGAACATGGGAGAGTAAGGAGTGTGTTATGTGTTTGTGCATCTGTGTGTCTTTGTGATGGAGGTGGGTGAGATTGGGCAGGATAGCTAAGTCCCCATAGTCCATAATGGAAAGCCAACACAGAATGCTCCAAACAGAAGAACAGAGAAGAAGCAATATGAATATATTATTTAGATTTATGGAAGTAAGTATCATAAAAATATGCTAAAAGAGTTTGAAGTTATTCCCTCTGGTAAGCAGGAAATGAGTTTACAGGGTTTTGGATGGCATTTCAATTTTAAAAACAAATACTATAAAAATCATCTGACATTAAGTTATATATATAATTTTAAAAAACAAAATTATAGGGGGTTAGTGATTGGCTTTCTTCAACTTTATAACACTTACAGATTCCTCATAACTAGATTGTAAGAACAAAGTATGGGGGGGAATCCTTCAAAAATTGTTTTTACTTATAAAAAAGGGCCTTCATTTTCTGCTGTTCTATTCAGGAAGTTGAGGAAAATGCCACAAGAAAAAAATTACAAGAATTCTATATCATCACCTTTACCACTCTTGGTCCCAGAACTAATTTCTTTAGGAAGTGAGGGTGAGAAACTCAAATATATTTTTATAACACATAGGAGAAGCCCAGCATCAATGTGGTACTAGTTTACATGCCAACATATGTTTAAATCTGAGCCTGCCACTGGTAAATCTCTATAAAATTTACTTACAAAATAGTGATTCATATTCCGCAGTCATTTGTCCTCCGTTCCCCTTTCTTCACCTTGATGATGAAGAGAATATTTGTGCTTAGTTTATTTTTATTATTTTACAGTATTATTTTTAAGAGACCAAGGGAACCAAAGACTATTTGGGAAGTATATGTCAAAATATACAGACATAGAACCCACATTTTCAATTGCTTTTTTACAAGATAGCATCTTCTACACCTTTAATCAGGATGTCATGCCATTGAAGAATGCCGGTTGGTCTGTGTGCTGCAAACTAGACAACAATTTTGCCACAAAGACTTGACTCTATTTTATAGCAGCTTTGAAAATCAGCATTGACATAGGTACAAGAATCAAATCCAAAGGATAGAAGGAAAATAATTTTAAGGAGTTATTATAATTATATTTGCAAAGATGTAAATATGATTTTTTGTTGAACATTTATTATTATATGTGGCCAAAACTTATGTTTGACACTGGAAGCCAGAGATAGGCCTTCTCAGAGCTAAGAAAATCTAGTAGGAAAGATTGATATATAAATTATAAGAATATAAAATCACATACATAATCTTATTTATTTTATTCTAGGAGATACATGACTTCAACTGAAAATACATTGCATTAGGGCAGATAGAAGAAATAACAACATTGAAATTAGTAGACTTAAATTGTCTTCTTTAATATGTTGGGTATTTGTTCATTCATTAAACTATTTCATTATGATTCCACAGGTAGTTTTTGAGAGCCTACTGTGTGTCAGACAGTCTGCTAGCTGCTAAGGATAAAATATAATTAAGGAGAAGGTTAAGTTTCTTCCTGCAAAGGCAGAATCACAAGGAAGACACAAAGAAGCAATTATCAGATTGTGGTAAATGCCTTTTAGGGAAAGTCATCAGGATGGGAATCGATTCTTTATGGCCCTTAAATTTTAGAATTTTAGAATTATAAAAGTTATAGAATTAGTCTATAGAATTATAGAACTTTAAAGAGCTGCTGTGGTCATCTAGTTTTTTACAGACCAGTAAAATGAAACCCACAGAAAGTAAAGCCACAGACAGAAGCAAAACAATCACATGCACATTCTGATACCACTGTGATGTGGTCTCCAGTCACCACTTGGAGTGGTTAGAATATTTGCCTCCACAGGAGTTTAATATCCTCTATGCAAGGCAATATTTTGTCAAGCTGCTCGATAATTACATAATTATTGAAAAACAATGGCAAGTATGTGTGGCAAGGGGTTACAGTTGGAATGAACAATTATTCTAAATGAAATGTTAGCAGTAGTAATAGATTATTAGAAGAAATCATGTGTTTTACTAAGTGCCAGGAAGCAGTGAAGACACTGAAGTGAATAAAAATATTCCTTATTCTCATTTTCCAAACCCTATTTCATTTTTTCTTCACAGTAGTCCTGTGAGTCAGATATAATTGTCTCCATTTTACTTGGGAGTGCCCCCACGAAGATAGCCTGAGGCAGTATGAAGATGTTTGGTGTCATCGAAAAAAAAGATGGGTGGCTGAATGTGAGCAGTAGCTTTACTATTGTGCCTGTAGTAAGCCCAAGGCACTTGGCTGTTAGAATTAGTGCCCTACCCCACCCCCAAGACACAGTAAGGGTCCTAACAGTTGAGTTACACCTATTTTTAAGGAAGTATTAAAGTGGCATTTTAAATGCTTAATCTTACAACATCAAATTACTCTGAATGCCCATCTCCTGGATTGGGCATCCAGTCATAAGCACTAGGTAAGTAGAATTTGAAAACCCTCCATGATTTCAACAAATGTAGATAGGGCAAGCTTCCTCCAAATAACCCATTTTCTAAAATCACATACACATACTCATACACACACCTTTTCACATTCTGTCTCTGTATAAAATTACCTAACATCAGCTGAGTCAGTGAATGTTCTGAAGAAAGCATCTGATTAAAGCAATTGGCCATAAAGTATGAATAATTAACTGACACCAACCTCCTTAGTGGCTTTTGCTTTCAAGAGGTTTGGCTGAGTCCTCACTAACTGGTCAGTCAGGAGAGAGCAATAGAGATTTGGCTGGGGGTGCCTGGGTGGCTTGGTGGGCTAAAGCCTCTGCCTTTGGCTCTAGTCATGATCTCAGGGTCCTGGGATTGAGGCCCGCATCGGGATCCCTGCTCGGCAGGGAGCCTGCTTCCTCCTCTCTCTCTGCCTGCCTCTCTGCCTACTTATGATCTCTCTCTCTCTCTCTCTCTCTCTCTCTCTCTCTCTCTCTCTGTCAAATAAATAAATAAAATCTTAAAAAAAATAGTGATTTGGCTGGCTGCTTGTGTTCTACACCCTCCTCTCTGGGTAGTGTGCTTTTATCTAAAACATCTCAGTTGTATATCATCTGGAACATGTACTACCTCCATAGCAATAATAGTTCATTTATTTCTGTCCGTGATTTCCACGATTTCTTTTCAAACATTTCCTTTTTTTTTTTCTATTACCATACTGTGCTCCTTCTCATTTTCAGTTTGTACCTTCTTTCACATGGGATTTCCACAGAGACAGGCACATTTGATGTTTCTTTCCTTATATTGCCAATACACTATGCTTCTTAAATTCTTCTAATTATCTAGTGACTCTTTATTATTGTGATGGTTATTTTACTGAATGTTCACTAACTGAACACACTCCTATGACCTGATTTGAGAAACAGAACGTTGTCAGTGCATTATTGCTCTTGAAAAATGTTTCTTTCTTTTTTTTTTTTTTAAAGATTTTATTTATTCATTTGACACAGAGAGAGAGATTACAAGTAGGCAGAGAGGCA